>CM052704.1:112360221-112450643 GCA_028551405.1 Uromys caudimaculatus
GACCTTCAAGGGTAAACTGACCTACCATCTAATGTTTCTAAAAGCAAGGAGGCCTTATGTACCTTATGGAAAATTAGTATTTGTTAGATAAGGTTTTATTTAGACATGAGATGTGATATGGCTTCATATTCAATATGAATGAATTAACAATATATATTAAGAAAAATGTCAAAACCAATATCATATATTGATTAGTTGATGATAATATTGTGATCAGAAGCCTAAAGGAACAAAACCCTTATATAAAAATCTAGTAGTGGTAGAAGTTTAAAATTTTCTGTGTTGGCATTGAAGATGTTTATCACAAATAATGCAAATTGGCTGCATCCTAAACACTTCTACTAGAGCTGTTTCAAGATACCTACCCAGTAGTGGCATAATTGTGAATAGTTATCTGTTTTTTTTAAAATTATATCTTCTAATCTGCTTCACATTACTGATCTGAGAATGCTAAGTTTATTTCCCAGCCTTGTCATGTTACTAACTATGGTACCTGACAAATTTACTAGTGTTATCATAATGAAAGTCCAGAAACCGGGAGGCTTAAAACAAGTGACTTGCAAGTTTGAAATCAATGTCGGTAGAGTCACACCCACTATGAAAACTGTAGAAACATTCTTTAAAAGTTTTTCCTTTTCTTAACTTTTTTGGTTATTAACAGTCACTAGTGTCCCTTGACTTGTACCTGCATGGCTCTAGTATCTGTCTCCATTGTTCAGTGCAAAGCGTTCTCTTTGCACGTGTGTTTAAAATTCCATGTTTTTCTAAGAGTGGGGCTATGTTGTTTTAGGACATTTCCTCTGGTGGCTATGGGGGGTATGTAATGCCATTAAATTGATCAGGTTAAGAAATACCTAGAACAACCACCAGACTGATTTCCAGAGTGGTTGTACCAGCTTGCGATCCCACCAGCAATGGAGGAGTGTTCCTCTTTCTCCACATCCTTGCCAGCATCTGCTGTCACCTGAGTTTTTGTTCTTATCCATTCTGTCTGGTGTGAGGTGGAATCTCAGGGTTGTTTTGATTTGCATTTCCCTGATGACTAAGAATGTTGAACATTTCTTTAGGTGCTTCTCAGTCATTCAAGATTCCTCAGCTGAAAATTCTTTGTTTATCTCAGCACCCCATTTTTAAAATAGGGTTATTTGGTTCTCTGGAGTCTAATTTCTTGAGTTCTTTCTATATATTGGATATTAGCCCTCTATTAGATGTAGGACTGGAAAAGATCTTTTCCCAATTTGTAGGTTACCGTTTTGTCCTGATGATAGTGTACTTTGCCTTAAGGAAGCTTTTCAGTTGTTGATAGTTGATCTTAGAGCCTGGGCCATTGGTGTTCTGCAGTTCCTCAGAAAATTGGACATAGTACTACCTGAGGACCCAGCTATACCACTCCTGGGCATATACACAAAAGATGCTCCAACATATAACAAGGACACATGCTCCACTATGTTCATAGCAGTCTTATTTATAATAGCCAGAATCTGGAAACCACCCAGATGTCCCTCAATAGAGAAATGGATACAGAAAATGTGGTACATTTACACAATGGAACACTACTCAGCTATTAAAAACAATGACTTCGTAAGATTCTTAGGCAAATGGATGGAACTAGAAAATATCATCCTGAGTGAGGTAACTCAATCACAAAAGACACACATGGTATGTACTCACTGATAAGCGAGTATTAGGGAAAAAAGTTCAAAATACCCAAGATACAACTCACAGACCATATGAAGCTCAAGAAGGAGGAAGACCAAAGTGTGGGTGCTTCAGTCCTACTTAGAAGGGGGAACAAAATAACCATGGGAGGTAGAAGATAAGAGGGACTTGGGAGGGAGAGAGATGGGGAGGAGAAAAGGGGGCAGGATCAGGTATGGGAGGAGACAAAGGAGTTGTACAGAGGGTCAGGAAATTGAACAGACATGTGTAGCAGTGGGGGATTGGGAACTAGGGGTAGCCACCAGAAAGTCCCAGATGCCAGGAAGGCAGGAGTCTCCCAGGACCCAATGGAGATGACATTAACTGAAATGACCAACAAAGGGGAGAACCTGTAGAGACCCATATCCAGAGGTTAGACACGGTCCCTGGTTGAGGGATGGGGCCACCCACCCACCTCAAAAATTTTAACCCAGAATTGCTCCTGTCTATAGGAAATACAGGGACAAAGAGTGGAGCAGAGACTGAAGGAAAGGCCATCCAGAGACTGCCCCACCTGGAGATCCATCCCATTTGCAGACACCAAACCCAGACTCTATTGCTGATGACAAGAAGTGCTTGCTGACAGGAGCCTGATATAGCTGTCTCCTAAGAGGCTTTGCCAGAACCTGACCAATACAGATGTGGGGACTTACAGCCAACCATTGAACTGAGCACAGGAACTCCAATGGAGGAGTTAGGGGAAGGACTTAAGGAGCTGAAGGGGTTTGCAACCCCCCAGGAAGAACTACAATATCAACCAACCAGACCCCCCAGAGCTCCCAGGGACTAAGCCTTGTAAAGAGTACACATGGAGGGACCCATGGCTCCAGCTGCATATCTAGCAGAGGATGGCCTTATCTGGCATCAATGGGAGGGGAGGCCCTTGTTCCTATGAAGGTTCGATGCACCAGTGTAGTGGAATGCTAGTGCAGTGAGGCTGTAGTGGGTGTGTGGCTGGGTGAGCACCCACATAGAAGCAGGGGGAGGGGGATAGGATAAGGGGTTTGCAGAGGAGAAACCTGGAAGGGGGATAATATTTGAAATGTAAATAAATAAAATAACCAATAAAAGTAAAAAGAAGAAGAAATAAACACCTAGAGCACAGGCAGAGCTCTGTTATGGGTAGGACTATGAGGATGTTTCCAGAGGAGATTGGTGTCTGAGCTGGTGAACTGCAGAGGGGGAGATCTGTCCTCAGTATGGGTGACGCCCATCTAGTTGGTTAAGAGTCTAAAATGTCAAGATTTCTTGACTTTAGCCTCTGGAGTTTGCACCAACATCCTCCCCCAGGTTCTCCAGTCTTCCATCTTTGGCAAGATACATTACAAGCCCAGTGCTTATGGAGCTTTGGGGATAGAACTAAGCTGTGCAGCTGCCATCACAGGGTCTCCAGCTTACAGATGGCCTATTGTGATACTCCTCAGCCTTGGTGATGGCATTAGCCAATTCCCCTAGTCCCCTCTAATAGCTTTATACCTGTCTGTGTCTCTCTACCTTATTGTTTCTTGCTATCTAGGGGACCTTGACTGAAGACTTCATTTTTATTTAATCATCTCTGCGAAGATCCACTTTTTAATAAGGTCATATTCACAGATACTGTGGGGTGGGGAGGGGCAGGGATTAAAGCTTCAACATATCCTTTTTGGAAAGTAAAATTTAACCCATATTAGCAGGATACTTAAATTTTCTGTATGTTAGTGCAGAAATTTTCCCCTGTAGAAATATGTATCATTACTATGGACTACTGTATTAAATTGATTAAAATTATCAGCTTGTAATATATGAAAGACAACTGGAGCTGTGCATGATCCCCAATGACAATTTTATATGTTATCTGGTCAAATAACTTTTATTTAACATCTTTTCTCATTCTTTTCTGCAAGTTTTTCTGCACATTCTTTAAGATATACTAAATAGATGATTACACTGAGTAGTGATGCAATTTTGAATTGCTTAAATTTTATATATTTTAGTTCATTTATTATTTCCACATTATTATAAAGCTTTCTAAGTAGAAGCTGTGACACCAGAATGGTAAGCTAGCGAGAGTATTATTTTGTGTGTGCTTTAACTGGGAATTATTCTGTAATTTTTATCATTAAATATGACGATGGCTATGGGCTTACAATATTTCTCGGGTTAAGAAAATCTATTTCTAGTCATGATTTTAGAGATCTTTTAAATTAAATTTTGAGGGATCATTACTTTTGCTGCAACTGTTAAAAATGTTATATGGTTTTATTTCCCCCTTCATACCAAGTCCAAAAGATAAAAATGGAGCAGTAAATAAAATACAGGCCGTGGGAACAGAGAAAGAAGCACAAAGACATCCTGGGATGGCTGTTTGCTTTTATTGCTTCAAAAGTATAAAATAGGTGAATGTGGAGAACCACCTTAGAGTTGGTAATAATACAGTATGATCAACGATAGTTAACACTGATCCACAAATCCCTCCAAAACAGTAGAAATAAAGGGCACATATTTCATCCTGTGGTTTATAAAGTATAATTACTTTCTGATTTCAGATGAAGCACTAGAACCAATAGCAAAGCACTGAATAATGAAGGGAAGATACCCATAACGTTATTAGTTATTACTGCAACAGGACGCTTCACTTCAGCAACGTGAGGAAGAAAAGTTTTACTTTGACTTGACTCACAGTTTGAAGATGTAGTTCTCTCTCTCTCTCTCTCTCTCTCTCTCTCTCTCTCTCTCTCTCTCTCTCGTGTGTGTGCGCACGCATGCGCGCACATGCGCGCGCATGCATTGGGTTATGTATGGCAACAAGAGCATGAGACAGCTGGTCACACGGCACCCACAGTCAGGAAGTAGAGACAGAAGAGTGTTGCCGCTCAGCTGGCATTCAGTTCCTTTCTCCCCTCTTTCTATTAATGTTCATATTTAATCACTTATTGTGGGCATGCATACGACCTGGTGTGTGTGCGTGTGTGTGTGTGTGTGTGTGTGTGTGTGTGTGTGTGTGTGTGCAAGCATGTGCGTGTGAGTTCAGAGTCCGTTATGTCTTTGCACCAGGTGGGTTCTGGGTATGGAAGTCAGGCTTGGCGGTCTCTTTATTCGATGAGCTGTATTGCCACTCCCACATTTAGTCTGAGTATTTGTCCCACATTTAGGCAAGGTCTTCCCTCTGAGGTAAAATCTCAGTGGAAGAAAACTCCCTCACAGACATGTCTTTCAGGTCATTCTAAATCCAGTCAAGTTGACAATGAAGATAAACAAGCCTGTATGTTGGCCATGAAGCTAGGATAATCTGATTTCATCTTCTTTATGAGGTTGTCTGTCTGCAGTGGCTAGTTGGAAGTCAGTCCGCAGTGTTTCGCGTCTCTGGTGGCTACCTGCTCTTCACGTGCATAGGCTGTTTCTCTTGCCTTGGCCCTTCCTTCTTATAAGCAATGTTTTCATCGGTATTTGAAAGTTTGAAGCACAGAGATGGATAAGGATCTGGGGATATGGACTAAATAAAAACTTGGCTTAAATCCACATAAAACTTCCTAAAACTTGTTTATACCAAGAATTTGGATAGACTTTGGCACTGATCTGTCTCTTTAGATGACAACTAGGTCTGGCTTGGATCTCTGCACTCATCGTTTGATTACGAGTAACATCTTGTTTACACTCTAAGAGCTACTTTCTGACTTCAAACCTTCTGAGTGAAAAATGCAGAGGAGCAAGGAGGTCATGGCTTCATTCCAGCATTTCTCTGTAGTGAGGAAATCTCAGTTTTAAAAATGTCTTCACTTATGAGCCATTGGTCTCAGTTGTTGGCAATAGGATTACTTGTGATTGAAGGCTCAAAGTACAAACACCATAAAGTGATGGGCACAAATATAGCCTGGCTTGATACATACTTTTGTAAATCCCAATGAAAAAGGAATATTTCTACTGCTTACCTGTATTTGTTTCAAGTTCTTGAAATGACTAGAGTCAGTGCTCAGAAAATGCTGTCAGTAAGTCTCTTCCACTCCCCTTGGTCCCTCCCTCCTTTCTCTTTCCCAACACTCATCACAGTGTCCAGTGAATATGTAGAAGATGGGTGGGTCAAAGGTACTTAGTTTCTAGTTCTTCATAAGTACTGAGTAAATGTTACTATTTTTGATTTAAGTATAAGCATGTGGTATGTGAACTGCACATGTGCCGAGTATGTGAGCAGTTATGTATGCATGTGTGCTCAGGCACAGAGGCCAGAGGATGCCCAGTGTCCTGTGTGATCATTCTTGTTCTCACTGTCTTGATACAGGTTCACTCACAGCACCTGGAGCTAGCTAAGATAGTGCCCAGCAAACCCCAGAAATTCTCATGTCCCTATCTTTCGCCTACACTGAAGTTCTAGGAGCTTGTGGCCACTCCTGGATTCTTCGGTGGGTACTCTGTGATATTGAAACTCAGGTCCTCATGTTTGCATAACCACTGCTCTTACTGACAGAGCTATCTTCTCTGTCCAGGAGGTCATCAGTTTTTTTCGTAATGAGATAAACACAAGTTTTCTTGTCATTTGCTATCTCCAGGCAGAGAGCATTATAGAGGAGATCTCCAATAATAACGGATGTGAGATTCAATCTTTAGTGACTTCCCTATAGGAACAGTGGAACAAACTGGAGTGGCTTGGTTCATGCAATGAAAAGGAGCAGCAGACAACCTGAAGACTGTATAAAAGGCTAACTATTTAAATAACAACACATAAAGATTTTTTCTATTTTTAAGGTCTGATTTTTCTAAGTTCCCACATAAATTTCTTTTTATAATGGGTAAGCTGCCTTTCTCAGCTGCATACTGTCATTCCTAAACAGCCCTAGAGCTAAAAATTTTAAGTGCTGTCACCCAGAATTGCTAAACAGAACTTACTCTTTAATTTGTCTGCCACTCTTTCTGTCACTTCCCTTGCACTTTTATAGTAAGGCATTCGTTCAACTGTCATATCTCAAGTCCTTTAAAATAGAAAGTGAAAGCCCCAATTCACTCTCACAATGGCCAGAAAGGTCACCTACAGTTGCTGGGAGCTCTTTGACCTAAAACTTTGGGGTAAACCCCACTGACAAAGTGTGAGTTAGTAGTGTGTCAGTAATCTTTTCCTCATTGGGTGAAGTACTTGAGATAGTTAACTTATGAAAAGTAGAAGTTCATTACAGACATGGCTTTGGAGGTTCTGGGGTGAAGATCATGTGGACCTTTGGCAAGGTGATACCTCATGATTGGGGCCACATGGTGGGGCAAAACCACAGACTTCACGACCAGAGAAGAAAGACTTAACAGGTTGATAGAAGCACTATTCTTTCCTCCAAGGGCATGCTCCAGTGAGCTAAAGGTCTCCTAGAGGACCCGCCCGACCTTCTATGGGTTCTGTCACTTTCTAGGAGCACCACCCTGGGGACCAAGCTTTGAAGACATGGATTCGAACCATGACAAGTAGCAAACCCTCCCTCTTTCTAGATGGATGACCTAGATGGATGGCTCTAAGGTCTATCAGTAAGTGACAAAATCTGGAAAACTGAGAATAAAGGGATAGAAGTAGATTTAGGTCAGATGTCTATATGTTTTGTTAAGATTCTACTTAACAAATTACTTGTTGTAGTACAACACCTCAGAAGAGCACATGAACAGCTGTTTGGATTCTCTTAACAAGAGATGTAAAGAATGAGATTGGAGAGATGGATCAGTGCTTAAGAGCCGTTCTTGGAGAGGACCTCAGTGTGAGTCTCAGCACTCACATGGTGGTTTGCAACCATCTGGAACTCTGCTTCCAGGGGATCAGATGCTCTCTTCTGGCCTTCATGGGCACAGGGCACACAAGTGGTATACATACATCCATGCAAGGGAAACACTCAGACACATAAAAAGAATAAAGATGTAAAGAACATGTACAAACTAGTAGGTAAGATGCATCAAAGGTTAAGTCTACTTGATTTAGTTTGCCCTGTTAGATATATCCAGCCAGAGCAAAAAAACATTCAAGAAGGTAATAATTTACTTTTGCCATTAGCATTTTCTCTCTTTATACCTATTAGTTTAGGTATGAAGATTCTATTTGTATTCCAAAGATAGACTGAATTCTCTGTTATGTTAGGGGCTACTAAAGGATGCTTGAGATTCCACTTCAAGAAAGAAATGATGCGATAGAAATATCCTCTAACCTGTCAAGAGATTAAAATAAGGCCCCAAGAAAAGACAGAGTACATTTCTTCTACCTCTGCCACAAGTCTCATTCAATTGTTGCAAGAAGTCCTTGGGTAGGTAGGAATAGAGACAATAATGTAGTAACATGTCTGTATCTCTTTCTGCTCCTTAAAGGAACCAGGACTTGTTGATAGGGTGATGTATTAGTTAACCTTTTCATTTCAATATCAAATTCCTGATTAAAACAAGTTATAGAGAGAAGAATTTATTTTGACTCAGGAGACTGAAGCAACTGGAAGCAAAGAGAGAGAGAGAAAGAGAGAGAAAGAGAGAGAGAGAGAGAGAGAGAGAGAGAGAGAGAGAGAGAGAGGGAGGAGGAAGGGAGAGAGGGGGAGAGAGAGAGGGAGGGAGGGAGCTGCTCATATAGCTTTTCCATTTTATAAATTCAGTCCAGGATCTCAGCCCATAGAATGGTGCCACCTATTGGAGAGGGAGCCTTCCCATCTCCATTAGCCTAGTCTATCTCTCTAGTCTGGTCTATCTCTCACAGACATGCCCAGAGTTATAGGTGATTCTAGATCCTGTAAAGTTGATGACCAGTATTAACCATCACAGTAGGAGACACTACCATAATTTTAGATGTTACCAAAGTTACTGGTCCATCCAGTATGAAGCATGCAGGTCCGTGTAGGATGAAGCATGCAGGTTCATGCAGTATGAAGCATGCAGGTCTGTGCAGGATGAAGCATGCAGGTCCATGCAGGATGACACATGCAGGTCCATGCAGGATGAAGCATACAGGTCCATGCAGGATAAAGTATACAGGTCCATGCAGGATGAAGTATGCAAGTTCATGCAGGATGACGCATGCAGGTCCATGCAAGATGAAACATGCAGGTCCATGCAGGATTAAGCATACAGGTCCATGCAGGATGAAGTATACAGGTCCATGCAGGATGAAGTATGCAGGTTCATGCAGGATGAAGCATACAGGTCCTTGCAGGATGAAGCATGCAGGTCCCTGCAGGATGAAGCATGCAGGTCCATGCAGGATGAAGCATACAGGTCCATGCAGGATGAGGCATGCAGGTCCATGCAGGATGAAGCATACCCTCTCCAGTCCATCAAAGGAACACTCACTTTCATTTCACGTTTATCAAGTCCTGAAATGAGCCCATAAAGCATATTTGGCTTGTGCTGTTTCATACAGAGCCCTTAATAATGGGGTTTGTTTGATGCATTTCCCAATAACAGATCTCTTATTTTTATAGTTCTGTCTCTGAACTCTGGTGGAGAATTAGGGTTCAGAGAAAGGACTATCTTGTCATTCTAGATGATGTTGTCACGGAAGCTTCTCTATGCCCTACCCCTAAGTGTACAACTTAGCCTGACCCTTGGGTATTCTTGACCCTTTCCCACACTGCCTCATAGCCCAAGACCCTTATCTTCCACCAAACTCATAGTCTTCATGATGGAGGAGGAGCGGCTAAAGTTTATCTCCAGTCCATTGTCTCAGGTCCTAGAGACCTCCAGGTATGGCTTCACAGAGAATGCCTGCAGCAATTCCCACTGCCAGCTTGACTGGATTTAGAATCATATAGGAGACTGAGTCAGACCTCTGGGTTTCTGAGAGGAAACCTCATCCTGAAAGAAGAGAAACTCCACAGTGAATGTAGGTAGCACCATCTTATGAACCCATAAGTTCTGGGCAGGGACTGGGCAAAATAAAAGGGGGTAAAGAAGCAAGTCAGGGAGTATTGGTGGTTCCTCTTTCCCTGTTTCCTGGTTGACCCTGCACTGAACACTCCTCATTTACACATTGCCATGACGGAGACCGAGCTGTTCTGCCTAACCTACACCATCAGAACTCTAGAAAACTATGAGCCAAAATAGCACCCCCACCCTTCAGTTGTTTATATCAGGTATTTTGGCTATAATATTCATTAAAAGCAACAAACAGAGCACCAGTCTCGGGTCTTCACTTCAGAACCTGTGCAGTAATTAATAATGGCTACTATCTATTTTAGATTTCAAATACATGTGACTTTTAAAATAAAATCTGTCAATGAAGTAATAAAATAACAGAAGTTTGAGGTCTGTGAAATATTTTTGACACTCTATCTACAAGTTATTCCCTTCCCCCTGATAGGATACAGGTTAAGTTTTAGAAATGTAAACAAGTTGATGTTGCAAGTTTTTCATGACAGTATCAACAGCTGTGGAAGATGTGCCAGTCTCTGAGAGGTTTTAGTGAGTTCTATGTAGAAAACATGAACAGAGATTTTGATCTTCTTACTATTGTTTGAGTGTCCCTCCCCCAAAGGTTTATATGTAAAATTCTTCAATGAGGAAATTAGTTACAAGACTGGGTCCGTGTTTGGGTTATGGTATTAGATGCCCCTCATGAATGGATTCGTGCTTTTCTCTCAGGAATAGGTTAGTTCCTTAAGGAACGTGCCCCCCTCTACTCTCTAGCACATCCTTCCTCTCCTTTCCAGTTTCTTCCATGCTAAGAAGCAGTTCCAGGCTCTCACTGAACGCTGTTGTTTTATTTTGGTTTTCCAAACTCCTAATCTGTGAGTCACAATCTCCTTTATAAATTACAGTGTTGGGTATTTTGTTAGGATCATTGGAAACAGACAGTGATGCTTCTCCCATAGAAATTTATACAAACACCAGTGATCTCTCTCTCTGTAGCCTGGCTTATACTTGCCCTGGGATATGAACGAGGGAGGAACACATATTTTTCTGACTGGCTTCCCTTCTCTCTTTGTGAATTTTAGTTAAGGTTCATTTTAGGAAATCATGCCTATACTTTAAAACTCTTTATTGATGAGAGGCTCTGCTTTAACATATACTTAGTCATTCAGAACTCTGTGTCCAAGGTACTTTCTGAGTGCCAACAACATGTTTTAATTTATAGACTAAAGTCTTCATTTTATTCTTTAACCTTTTAGACTTGCGTGGTATGTTTATCAGGCACAATTCTGAAAGTTCTTATATGGGCAACATGTAGTGTGGGCTTAATAGAGCACATTAATAAACTCTCACTTAATATCTGCACTAAAAGCTCCTTCCATCTGGATTTACTGGCACTAAATGGAGACATTATAGAACTTTGGGAATTTGATCAAGGCGCCGGATACTAATCTTAGATCACAAAACCATGGAATATAACTGCTTAAACATAGGAAAACAAAGCAACGAAGGACAGGCTTTTGGTAAAAGCACTGCAGTGTGGATTAATAATTAATACGCTGAACGTACATTATAATAAACTCCATCCTAATGGATTTCTTTTGATAGCTGAATTGGCAGTGGTTCCTCTCATGGCTTTGTTGACTTAATTCTTCAACATTCTGTGCTAGATTTATTGGGTTAAACTACAACAGCCTGTTATTATAGAACTATTTGAATTCATTTAGAAAGCATAATTAATTAAAGATATTGATAGAGATTGTAAAAATTATAGGGAAATTGACAATGATACAAAAAGTAAATTATAAAGCGAGGTCTTTAAGGGGAAAGTGCTCCAATCTACTCTGGTGGTAAGCAACAACTAATGCTTTTCATGAAGATGGTGTTTGAAATTTATCATATGTAGACAACACAGATGAGGAACCCAGTGAACGAGTCTAAAAATAGCCACATGTTTTAGAAATAAGCCGCAAAAGTTGTGATTTGCATCAATTCTGAAGGCAGAAATTAGGAGTAGACATGAAAAGTAAACATGGGAAAATATCCCATTTGTGATGGTTTCCAGTCTAGTACTTAGGCACTTTTTTTCAGAAATTGAACATAAATCCTATGAGAATTCCCCAGAACACATGGAGAATGGCAGACCATGTAAACTCTGTCTTAGCAAAGCTAGTTGGTCTTTTCCAATCTTGGCCTCAACCTTGCAGAACTTGCATTGGTTTATATTTGCAGAGGGCACTCCTTCCTTAGAAGAGGGTCATTCTGGAGTGTGTGCTCACTGTGAAATATATCATTTGTCATTTGTTTTCAGAGTCCCTTAATCCCTATTCCTAGGTAATTATCACGTCACTTATATCAAGGTATACCTGTCACAAAGGGGGATTGTTTTTAATGTTATCATGCTGGTCATTATTTTTTAAAGCTCATTTAAAGAATTACTGTATTTTATGAGCATATTAACACAGGAAAATCACACTGCTGATGTCAGTGGTGACTTTTGTGGGAAGAATAAAGACTTGGGTATCTGTCACTAGAGGCCCTCTTCTTTCATGGACACTGTTTTTCTTATTCTTAAAGCAACCTTGGAAATACATGCACACTGCAGTTTACAGACACAGCTCCTTTATGTTCTTCCCTGAAACAGCTGAGCATCCTCTATATTTCATCTACTTCAAATATATGAGTGACTTCTAACACTGGCCTGTGTGGGAATAAAAATGTAAAACATGTAGATGATATCAGAACTTAGAATGTTTCATTGTTAATTAGAAAGGGATGCAGATTAGAATGAGGTGGACAGAAGATGGAGGGGTTTCTGGATGAAATAAGAAGAGAATACTGGAGCAAGGCTTTGAAAGAGGGTATCTGGGTGGAGAGAACCCTGAGACAGAGAATTTCTGGTGCATATAAAGATCATATGGTGCAAACACAGCTCTCAGGAAACACACAGTGCCTGGGGAGTTGGGGCAGAGTAAAGAGAGAGAATCAAGTACCATAGAGCATTTAGCTCCCCTAGAAGAGAAGTGGAGAGACACTGCAGGACTTTGTGCAGAAGAGAGCCATAATCTCACATGCTTTACCAACCTATTTTGAGGTGATATACAAAAGGACAGAGTTAGCTGGGAGCTCAGTCAGAAGGCTTGGCATCAATCCAGAAGAGGAGTGGGTGATGATGGCTCAGACTGAAGAGACGTCAGCAGAACAAGAGAAGAAATAGAAATAACTTGAATATATTTTGAATGCAGAACCAAGAGAGTCAAGTCTGGAAGGAAAAGGGGGAATCATGAGGGGTTGTTTGTTTGTTTTTGCTGGTTTTGGATGTATGGACTATTTGAAATGTGTCACCCTATTGCCATAAACTTAACTTAGGGGAGGGGCAGGGAGCAGGTTTGGGGAAGGTAGAGAGGAGTGATGTGTTCTATATCTATATATAACTATATGTATGTCAACTATTGAAGATATAGGCAGACTTTGAATCTGGAGTTTGGGAGACAAATCTGGTGTAGATCTGTCCCTTTGGCAATTGTCACTATGTTGATGACATTTGAAGGTCTACAATGATCAAGACCACTAAAGATATTAAATAATGGGTCTGAGGCCCCCAAGAGTTGGAAGATGGTTTTGTGCTCTGTGTATTCAGATGCTGATTTCTGTACTGGTAGAGAGTTGAATACAGGCCTAGACTTTGTTATTGTTATTTTTATGAAGTGTCACCTGTGGCAGTGTTTTGTAAACATTCTTCTCCATTCCCTTCTGATTGGTTAATAAAAAGCTGAAACAGTCAATTAGCTGGGCAGAAGAGAACAGGATGGAACTTCTGATCCCAATTATGGGAGATGAGATGGTAGAGAGGATTAGGAAGAGAAGAGAGTATAGAGAGATCATATGGAGGGACCAGGAGGATTCGCCATAAGATCACCATGAGAGAGTAGCCAGGAGGACACTCCTGCACCAGATTGAGCCAGGGCAAGACCAGATGGCAAGTAACAGAGCATTTGTCTAGGTATTTGCAGCAGAGTCAGGTTAGAATAGCCCAAAATATGCTCAGCTTAGGTTTGCAGCTTGTTCATAAAAATACCAGGTCTTTGTGTCTTTATGCAGGAGCTAAAACAAACTAGAGCAGGCAAACAAATGCCCAGCAGTTATTGAGAATAAAGGGGACGGAATAATTACTTTTACACCCAAGTGCCTTTATGCTAGAGCCTCAAGGCAGGAACCGGTATGCAATTGTGGTTGTGATAACATGCTATGAATGACAGTACTCCATAGCTCTGCGGTACAGGAAGCCAGGGCCACCCTTCTGCAGAGAGATACTTCCAGAGAGCCTTGAAGGATGAATCTAGTATTTAAAGGAGAAAAGCTGAGGAAAGAGAGCCAAGGAATGAGGTAGTCCAAGCAGGTTACAGAAGTCAGGATGGGATCTTGGGTGTTTGATGAGCAGAGTGTAGGTGAAGAAAGAATGTGGCAGGGTGTGGAAGATGATCTGAAACTGAGGTAAGAGAGGCAGGCAGGGTACACATTAAAAACACGTGCCCGAAGACCATACACTTGGGAACAACCAAGAGGCTTTCAAAATGCTAAGAAAGACTGTAAGGCAAGGAATTAGTACCTCTTTCTTTGGCAATAACATTAGTGAGCATTTCAAGGCTAGCACAGCAGAAGCTGCTGCTTAAGACACATAGCACATGTACACCACTGTAGCCATGAGCGTGAGAAAGCAGGTGAATATTTGTTGATGGTTAGTCTTCATTATTAATGTGACAAAATCTAGAATCACATGAGAGATGAACCTCTAGGCGTGCTGGATTGTCTTGGTTACATTCATGCAGGAAGACCCAATCTTAATTGTGGGTGGGACCATTCCCTAGGCGAGAGATGCTGGGCTCTATAGAGCAGAGAAAGTGAGCTGAGGAGTAGCAAGCATCCATGGCTCTCCATTCCTGATTGTGGATGCAATCCAACCAGCTCCTTTAAGCTCCTGTGCTACAGCTTCATGCTATGATGGAGCGTAATCTCGAAATGCAAGGTCAAAGAAACCCTTTCTTCTTATGTTGCTCTTTGTTTCATTTTTACTCCTTATTCCTTAAGTTGATTTTTTTTGAGGTTATCTAGTCACAGCAACAGGAAAATAAAGTCAGACATAGACTCATGAGATCTGACACTTTAAATCAATCCAAGATAAACCACAACTACCATTTCAATTAATTTTAATACTATTAATACTATTACATTTATTAAAAATTAAATCATAAGAGAGCATTGAGGAATAACAGGAAACAGACAGGGTGTGTCTGGTGGTACAGCTTTCTTATTGAGAGCTATGAAACACTTTTTAAATTGGGAAAAAGCGGATAACTGTATATGTAAAATCCCAGGTAAATCACCAAAGAGCAGGTGGCTGGCTGGGGCTGCCCTGCCTCTCGATGACAGAACAGGTTGTGGCTAATGAGTGATGACAAGCTGCTACCTATGTATTGTGAGTCCAAAAGATGAAGAGGCTGCTGGAAAGGGTTTGCAGTGATTCAGGTGGGCGTTCTTTCCTTCTTTCCCTTTTTCTTCCTTCTTTCTCCTCTCTCTCTTTCTCTCTCTCTCTCTCTCTCTCTCTCTCTCTCTCTCTCTCTCTCTCTCTCTCTCTCTGTGTGTGTGTGTCTCTCTCTCTGTCTCTTTCTTTCTTTCTTTCTTTCTTTCTTTCTTTCTTTCTTTCTTTCTTTCTTTCTTTCATTCTTTCTTTCTTTCTGGTGTTCAAATGTGCTATTGTAGATTTTGTGTTTGCCTTTTCTGAAAGATTTTAGCGGCTGGATAGAGCAAAGGTTGACAATATCTAAAACAAGAAACCTCGGGCAGTCTTGGAGTTTTTCTAGTGGGTCTTATCTGTTTCAATCGCCCCTTTATTAGTCCTGTAGCAAGGTTGTAATAAAGTAGCTTGCTTACAGGAAGGCTGGCGGTCTATGGTCAAGGAAGTATCAGGGCACAGCCTGTGCCCATGTCTTTACAATACGTGTATGTCCTTATCTCTTGTTCTTATAAATATTCCAGTCAGATTGGATTAGAGACTGTCCAAATGTCTCAGTTTAATGAATTGCTTTCTAAAGTCTCTGTCTCTAAATATAGGCACAACCCAAGATATTAGTGGTTAGGGTTCCATCATTGAACTTTATAGGAACACAATGTCATCCATAAAAACTCCTAACTAGAGACTCATGCCAAGCCCAGGAGAGTGGTACAGAGGGACAGTGGTGGCAAGACTGGCTAAATTTCTTAGGTGTGACTAAGGCTATGAAGAGTAGCCAGGAGAGCAAACCACGTGCTCCGGAAATTCTGAACACTTCCTAACACTAAATCTGTAACATAGCTTCTCATCTTAGGAAGGTCACAGAAAGGCGAAGCCATATCTTTGTGAATACAATGGGCACATAATTTGAATTGAAGAGCATTTTCGAAATCATTTGGGAAATCTGGGATCTCTTGACAACAACCACTAACTAGTCTTAGATGAACGTCATGACACTAAAAAAAAAAAATCATGATCTTATTGTTACAGTTTTGGTGTTTATCTCTTCTTCAGACTCTTATGCTGAAGTCCTACTTCTAAAAATCGTGGGTAATTAGGCAGTGAGACTTTTGGGGATCCAAAAGGTCATGTTGGCAGAGCATGGGTCAGAGGGCATTTCAAGTTAGTTCTGTCCTTCCACCATGTGGGTGCTGGGGCTCAAACTCAGCAAGTACCTTTACCTGTGGACCCATGTTTCTGGCCCCCAAGGACACTCTTTTATTACCAGTGAATGAGATGTCACCAGCAGCTGACTAGGAAACAGGCCTTCCCTTTAGCTCCTTGCCACTAAGAAAGGTGCTAAATTCTTGACATGTCTCTACTCTCTGAAGTTTGCTCCAGTTGGAAAAATAAATACTAAAGAAACGAACATATGTAATTTGCCCTGTTTCTTAGCCCACAGGAAGGGAGGTACCAGTGTTAGCTGAGGGAGGGGAGACACTTGAGACCTGGAGTGTTCTCCGAGGAAGGCATCTTCTGGCTGATGTCTCCCGAGAACCCTGTGATTCAGGGTCTCTTAGAGACTCCTTAGTCATACTTCCTTTGCTAGGTCTAGAGACCTCATTTCAGTTCTGACCTTCTGAAAACTATCAACTGGAGAAGGCTTTAGGCTGCTTAACGACAACGTATGAAGACAACTAATAACTATGCCAGCACAGACACAGCCTGATTTACTTATAGGCACCATCTTTAATCAGCACTGATTTGCTGCTGCTTTAATGCACAGTACTCGTGGCACTAAGGCCTTGGCAATTCCTAGCACAGGCTTAATAGGAAAAGAATCATTTCCTAAATAACGGGCTCATAAACGATTTGCGTGTTCAACTGTAGGGGGAGTGGATATTCATAGTAGAAAATCTCCACTGAATAAAGTGAATCTAATGGTTACTAGGGATTTGAAAACTTAGAAGTAGCTTATAAATATCAGCATATTACCAAGATTGCAAATTACTCTGTTTTTAAATAATAAAAGTCTCAACTTTTACCACGATAAGGTTCTGAGTGCTCAATATTCTCCTGCCATTTAACTAGAACACAGTTTTTCCTAGGTACAAATAGATGTATTAATTTCCATAAAACCGTTATCTTTTTACAGTATATTTAGTTCAGATCCAGTTTCTATTTCCACTAAAATAATGGTCTGTGATACATAGAGTCTATTTTATATGACTAATTAGAATAGTGTATGGGAAAAATAGGTTTGCAGGTAATATTGAAATTAAATATGTTAATCTGTACCTCAGTGTGCACATTTTATATGAGCTTTAATTTGCCAAATAAATTATAGTTCTATGTTTATACAGTGCCCTTGAAAGAGTGTCCTATTTTTGAGGACTAATACCATGCAGGAAACAAATGTACGAGGCTTTTAGCTATAGGCTACACTTGCATAAATTAAAGCATGATCTTCTGCTTGGGAAAGAGAGCCACAGCATCTCAGCTTTCTTAAACACTCCGAATTGTTAACATGACTTTTTTTTTTTTTTTTACTGTGGTTACTAATATTAAGATAATAAATAATATTTAGTTTCAATATCGCACCCTTCAACCAGGGTGTAAATTCATTTTGAATGCTGTGTTGAATTAATGTACAATAAATACAGTGCAGTTTGCTATCAGGAATTCTCGATGAAACTGAGGAAGTAGGTTCTTTGCTTATGCATTAGCTCCGGCAGTCTTGCTCTGTTTAATTTTAGCTATTTACCAAATTGCTCTACTGACCTGACAGTCCTCCTTATTTTAATGGGATTGTTTTTAAGGTTAACCATAAATGGTATGGTATAGTACCTGAAGTAGGTTACAGGACTGATGTAGGAAGAGAGGCCCTTTCCACCGTTAGGGTGAAGGCCAGGCAGATGTCTAATTGAGTGGATTGTGAGGCAGGCACTTGCCAAGCCATTGTGTGACCCAAGAGCTGTTGGGAGCCTCAGAAGGAAATAGATCACAAAGGCTTTGCCAAAGAAAGTGCTGCTGCTGCTGGAAGCAGAATCCCACCTCAGTGACAGCAATGCCACCCATGTCTGAGACCAATGACAAATATATTTAAAATGCCTCATATTGTTGCCTTATTGAATAGTTTCTTTTTATATCTATTTAAATTAAAACCTACAGAGATCTGGACTTAAAGGCAGAAAGAATCTGCAGAACTCTCCCATTTCACCCAGGCTGCAAAGCCCTTTTCAGTGTAAATTTCTTTGTTAGTATTCCAATGAGACTTCTTTTGGATTTTCCTTTTAACTATTAGGCATGGGACTGTCCAGTCATTTACTCCTGCAGAGGCTCCTGTTGTCACCAGGGTGCTCCCTAATATCTTTGAACTAAAGTCCCTACACATATGTGGAAAATGAGAGCTTATAGACAACTCAGGTGATATCGAGAGCTAACTTTATCTTAGTAAATCTGTTTAACTCATTACTGATGACTTATTTAATGTATATATCATATAAGTTTATACTTTAAAAGTGGCTTTAAATAATTGTCACTCTTTCTATATATAGCTATCTATCTATCTATCTATCTATCTATCTATCTAATATATATAGTTATAATTGCAGGCTGTAACAATAATTACAAAGGGCAGGCAGATCGCCATGAAACCTTGTCTCAAAAGAAAAAAACAGAGCTCCTGGAGTATCAGAGAATCTTAAAATGAATGATTTTAGAGTAACTGATTCAGTATAAGAATTAAGTTGACAAAAATAACTATACTACAAAGGCTTCATTCATTGCCCCATACATCTGCTGATGGACAGAGGGATGCTTTCCAGTTCAGCAGAAAAGTGAGATGCTTTAAAATATGATCAAAATACAGTGGAATAATTCTCAGAGAATTAATTACATTAATTGAATTTTAAGAGGAAAAAAAAATCAACTAGAGATCCCAGCGTGGTAAAATATAGGACTGACCTGTATCAGTCAGCTTGTGCTACCACAGCAGTGACAGAGACAGGTGGCCGAAATGAGAGCGACTTACTTCTCGAAGTTTCGGAGGCTAAAGGTGTGACATCAGGGTGCTAGCGTGATTGGGCTCTTGTGAGGTTCCCAGGGCCCCTTTCCTTTGTCTTCAGATGGCAGAAAGAGGAAGCAAGCCCTCCCTCCTCTCTTCTGGTAAGGACACCCTCTGGTTGGCTCAGCTCCACCCTCGGCTCCATCTACCCAAGTCCTTCCCTAAAGGGCCTACCTTCAAGCAGAGTCACACTGAGTGGTCAGGAGTCAACACATGTATTTGGGAGAAGGAGGTGTGCCCTCTGTAGTGTCTATTAAGTTATTTAACATGACTTTATTTTACTTTTTAAACGGTTTATTATGTTTATTCATTAAGTGCATGTGTGTGTCTGTGTGGAGGTATGCGTATGTGAGGGAGGAATCCCATGGATCCCCTCGGGACTGGAGTTGTATACAACATGTGGCTTTGATCCAGCCAGGGCGGGTGCTACTGACTAAACTTGCGTCTTCTCTAAGAGAAGCAAGGGTTCTTAACTGGTGAGTGCTGAAGATTATTTAAAAATATGGGATCGTAATGATTTCTATAGCCAACGTCCCTTCTGGCAGTTTGGGAGAATGTGTGGACTCTCCCACAATTAAGTTTTTAAGTGCATAAAGCATTACGTAGGATTATAAATAAAACCAATTATATGAAAAAACAATTAGTAAAAGTATTTAAATGTTGTGATACAGAGCTAGGAGTCCATTGATAATACAGTGAATAAAATCTCCTAGCAGTGAGTCTAATAACTATCAGTTTGAGGCAGCGATGAGACATGATATTAAGATAGCTGTGGTTACTAACAGTTTAAAATTCTGGTGACGTTTTTAAAAACTGGTAACAAGGTCATAGGTAAAACTAATATTATTATGGTTAAATTCTAGCATTCATAAAAGAAAGAAATGCAAATTCTTACTTTTGTTTTTGTTCTCGTATGCATTTAGAACCATTTTGATTCTATCCATGAACCCTCAGGTTAAGAAGTTCACTTTTTAATATTCTTTGAGAATTTTATACACATATACTATTTATTTTGTTCAAACTCACATTTTAAAGTCTGTTTTAAGAATTTAGAATGCCTATAATTATAAAACTATGTCTGCTATTATAAAACTTAACAACAGAGAACTTTTCACTATTTTTACTGTAGAAGAATTTAGTTCCAAATAATATTTTAAAAATTGTGAGTTTAAGCTGCGAATGAATGGACTACTAATTAGTATAAGAGATATATAAAATGGGGAAATTATTTTAGCAAGTTCTACTTAGGAAGGCATTATTACAACATGAGAATCCATTTTTAAATCCACTTGCTAAATTCAGACGTACTCCCTTTCGTAACTGACTGATTTAGGAAAACTATATATTTAGTGAGCATCACTGAAATTCCTATCAAGAAAAAATAAATCTGGGTTCACTCCATGTGAAATAGTGCATGTAGGATTTTTCCCTCTGTAATTCCTGAGTTTGGTCCTTTCAAGTAAGGAAGATATATAACCAAAATGCAAAACGATCTTCTATTTTCTTTACTGGAGATAAAATGCTCCTTCCTAAACAGGCTACCCTGAAAGGGAGATGGACTCTTTGGGCACCTTGATTGGAAGGCTGTTGGCAGCCATTTTGCCTGCTTCTGTGAAAGCCTGCCTGTCAGGCAGTGTCAAGTCAGGGCAGGGTCTGCCAGCAGATTTCCTGGCCTGCTGATGATGGAAGGATAAGAGGGGATCCACTTGAAGCTCAAGGCGAGGAACTGAATGTTCTGTTAATCTTGGAGGAAGGAACAGGGAGGAATAGGGAGGCCACCAGATAGGTACAGATGCCAAATGTACTTCAGCCATTGTCTCTACTGGCTTGTGGCTGTGTTTCCCATGATACTCTAAAGTATATAAAGCCTAAGAGAATTAAACTCAAGGCTGCCACAGTACTGACTGGACAGTCCTCCTGATATCTAACCTTAGTCTCTGAGTCTTCTTTTCCTTCAATAATCCTCACTCCCTCCTCAGAGGACTGCTTTACTTTGGACCAGCCAGACTGGTACAGAAGGCTGGGAAGAACTACTTACATAAATTAGTCAACTGTTTTGGCTACAAGATAATGACCACCATTAAGGGGCATGTGATTACCGGTTAAATCTGTCAAGAAATACCTTAGCCCCAGAGGCATATTCAGGTTGGAATTTTCTTTAATGAAGTATGGAGATGATGAGATATGTTTCAGACAGTACAACCAGGCCCACTGAGGCTGAATCTGAGGACAAGAGGCCTTTCCAGCGAAATGGACACTTGACCTGTGCCACTTCTTACAATCCTGTTCCTGGTATTCACAAAACAGGCATGACTTCCAAATCATTTGTGTCTATCTTTGTAATGTATCCCATCACCAAACAAAAGAACTGGTAATCAAAACACAAATAAATACAGGTTTGATGACACCCAAAACCTCCTTAAAGACTATATCTTACTGATGGACACTTGCCATGTGGTAAAATAACTTCAAAATTTTAGTGGCTTTACCAAAACCACAGAAGTCAGATGTTGTAACCTTAGGCCTAGAATATGACTCATCTGTCTCTAAATCCATTACTCCTTATTCTAGAATCTGTGGTTTTCAGAGTAGATTTATCTTATTTTTATTTATATGTATGTGTCTGTAGGAATCTATACCATGCATGTATTGGTACCTGTAAAGGCAAGAAGAGGTTATTAGAAGCCCAGAACTGGAGTTATAGATAGTTGTGAACCATCAGATATGGATACTGCGAAATGAGCTCCAGGCCTCTTAGCTTCTGAAGCATCCTTTCAGCCCCGAGCCTATGGCTTTTGAAAAGAAGCAGAGAATACCCCACAAGAAGTCACATTTCAAGAAACAGTCAGTGAATACACTAATTGTTGGGTCAGTAACTATTCATCAAAGATCCCTAGCACATAGTGTAATGTGCCAAGCATCTGTATTATGCCATGATTTCTGCCCATGAGAAGCTTAAAGTGCAGTGACAGAAGTATAAACTGACATAATTGTAGGAAGGCATGGTGGGGTAAAGGTGCTAAGCAGGAGGGCCTATTTCTTATTTTACTGTATGCTTAATACCTGCACACACTGACTGTGACCTTCACATCGCCTATATGTAGAACTTTGTTGTGGAGAATGTGGACTTCAGGGTCTTTCTGTTTGGGTTTGCATCCTTCATCCTGTTTGAGCTAGACTTCTCCATTCTTCAGTTTCCTTCTCTGTAAAATATAGTAACAACACCACTACCTCAAAAAGCTGTGCCGGGGATACAGTGAGATTGTCTACCTAAAATGCTTAGACAGGCATCCTATATGTAGATTTTTATAAGTGAAAGATATTATAGTTGTTAGTCAGTTCTTAGTGGATGGGGTGTATCCTTAAAACGTATTCTTACTCTTTGTCTTAGATGAATGTTCTCAATTAATGCAAGATCATCCAGTGGTCATCAAGCCCCTCTCCAGGTTCCAATGTTTCAGCTTCAAAGTGAAATGCTTTATATCAATATGATCTGGTCCATTTCTTAAACCTGGCCTAATATTCTGTTTAAGAGACAGCTTTTCACCTTTAGTCTTACAAGAAGCAGAGACAGGTCTCAGATCTTTGTTGAAATTCTGCAATATGCAATTTAAAGTTAGATTGACCTTCAAACTGACACAGTAAAATAAACAGTTTTATAAATGAAAATGGCTAATCTGGAATGGATCGTAGCTAAGAACTTCATTTCTTATTCATTCTCTTCATACAAGGTTGATATCATGCAAGTGAGCACTAATATTGTACTTCATTGTAAGGCTTACTGAAGATGCAGTGAGAGAAAATTAAGGGCACAGTGAATGGGCAGGAACCAGAGACTGTTTATAGCTCCTTATTCAGGACAGTCATTAGATTTAAATGTAGGTATGTCTAGTTAAAAGCAGTTGCTGTAACTATTTCAACTTTTTTTTTTTGGTGGGAGGGGAATATTAAGTAAAAGAATAAATATTTACCCAAGAAAATACCATAATAGGAAATAAAATTCTGAATTAATACAAGAAGCAAATCAGAGAATCTGAGCAGGGCCTGTCCAGAACTTTTGCAGACTTAAAGGAAGAGCCCAGAGACTGCCTGAGAGTGTGTGCTCCTAAGCGGGGTGGGCAGTCGACCTTTGTTCTGGTTCTGCAGTTCTCAGTTCAGGGAAGATGGTGGATCAGCAGGGATGAGCTGAAGGTGATAAATAACCTTCGAGCTCATGCCTGACTGGAATGTACTGAACTGTGTAGTCCTATTGGATGCACTGGATGCTGCCCAACAGTGAGATTGATGGCCTGGAAGGAGTGGCCTTCTGCATGTTTTCAGAGCAGCCCCTGGGCAAGCATGTATGAACGCTATCAGCTGACTCTCCACACTTCTCCAGGCAGGCTTATAATTCATGCATGTGCATACAGTCATTCAGAAGCCAAGTTTGTAGGGGGAGGGCATGGAGACTCTGTCAAAACCTAATAAGACCCTTTCTAATTATCCTGGACCTTGACGTTTGAATCCAGAAGTTCCATTCCAACCTCTACCTGGCCTGGGAAGCACCATTTCTGCCTTTATACTAACTTCTTACTGTATATTTGAAAACAGATCTTGGTTGACTTCAGTGGTATGACACCTACAATTTCTAATAAGGTGAAATTTTCAACTGTTTCAGTCTGATCCTAACGACTATGTGTAACTAGTACTTAATGGTAGCATTTTTGTTCAGTTCTGGGGACTGAATAGGGGCCCAACCATCTGTCCAGCATTGTGCTGCATCTCCAACTCTCTTATATTTACCTATTTTTCTGTTTTTATTTTGAGTCAGTATCTTACTAAGATGCCTTGGCTGTCCTCAAAGTTATTTTATAAGTCCAGGGTGACCTTGAACTTATGGTCTTCCTCCCTCAACTCTCTAAGGAATGTCAGGTCTGTGCCACCACGTCCATGCTTAAAAATAAAAGTGTTAAATTGAATTACACAGTCAAGGTGAAATGTGTTGTGTTCACATCATCTAAGCTTAGCACTACAAAGAGTCTATCTAAATAGAGTAAATCCAAAATTCACACAGTGAAGAACACTACGATTGATATGTAGCATAGAGATGTTTTCAGAGACTGCCCTCAACTATATCTCATAGTTCTATTTTCTTGTAAGTACTCTCTGGGACACTGGGTTTGTGTGGCTTTACTTTTCTTCTACTTTTGGTGTCAACTTTCCCCGAGCAATACAACCAGAAAACCACCGCTGATTTAAGTCTCTCAGGAGGCACCCTGTCACCGATTATCTCTTCCCTTGGACTCTCCTCCACAGAAACTCGGTGTCCAGATGTTTCAGAATCCAGATGGCCCATGAATCCTCTATTACCCAGAAAGGAGAGAGATGTGCAGGAACGTGGAACATTTGAAAGGAAAAACATCATTTAGCACTGGCATGGAATGACAACATACAGGGCTCAAGGAAAAGCTCACCGTGCTGAAGCAGCAACTTAAAACCACGCATGTGGCTCTCTCAGCAAGCCTGGCTTCAGCCTTGCTTCCTTCCATCACCAGGAAGAAGCCTGCAGAGGTCCACGCTCCTTAAAGGGCAGACAGCATGCAAGAATGCTCATGTACAATTTAAAGTAGCAGCTAAAATTGGAATGGTCACAAGAAAGCCTGCTTCTTTGCAATTAAATTGACAAGCTGTCTGTGATTACCCTAGGGAACTTGGCAGCTGAGTGATAAAAAGGTAGCAAGTGTTGAAAGGTCTAACACGACTTACTAGGTAGACAAAGACCACATCTGCTTAATATACTGATTGGGGGAGTTGTGGAATGTTTTTGGCTAAATTAGCCAAGGAGAGATACTAATGATACCTTTTCCTCTCTAAGACCCTCTGCTCTGGACCCACTTTAGAAATTTCCCACAAATATTTGGAAGCATCCATTAAAAAAATTGCTGCACAGTCCTAAGCATGGAATTTATTTAGTATGAGCCAACTATCCCAGATTACCAGAACCGAGCCAAAACCTCCCACCAAGTTATGTGAAAGTTGTATACATTTGATACAAAAACTGGAGACCAGAGAGACCCTGTCTGGTAACAATCAGCAACTGGAGATTGGTGGGTAAAAAGATGGTTTAATGCAGCTACTTATTAGGTAAGAATTACATGGAATTTCCATTGTTAGATCCTTTGAGTGGGGCAAAGTTGAAACATAGGTTACAAAGGCAGGCACAGTGGTAGATTTTGGGTGGTGGCAATTTGTGACAAATACATTAATTTCATCCATGTGTTTTTAATTTTAGTGTACCATCTTTTATAAGGGAGAATGTACACATTGATAATCTTCCCTTAAATAAAGGGGTGGTGGCTATGTCTGTTGGACTGTGCGATCTTTCGAAAGGCTAAGGATTGTTTAATTTAGCAATCCTGGAAATGGCTTGTGACAACTTGCAAAGCAGGACTACCCTGAGCAAGATTTCTGAAGCATAGTACTTTTTATGACCCCAGCTTTCATTTCAGAAGCAGAGATTTTTCCAATTACCTGGCCATTTTGACTGGTCTTTGAGACTGCGGTATTTCAACAAAATTATTCAATGCTCAAGGCCACTTAGATGCTCAATACTTGTCAACATTGGGTAAATATTCCTTAATATTTCCTTTGAATGAATTAATAAATACCATTTAGAAGCGCAACACATTACATTTTACAGAACAATTTTCCCTCCAACGTGTTCTCTTTTTCCTTCCCCATAACAGCTCTGTGGAGTGGATTTTGTCGCCACTTTAAAGATGAAGGGAAGGATGCTCGGAAAGGTTAAGTGAGTGACTTGCCTAAGGTCACATAGTAATTGGCAGAGCTGAGAGTCTTTGCGCTACAATCAAAGAGAATCTGAGAGCCGGGCCTAATGTGGAGCATAGTGTGAGATGTTTAAAAAAAGTCCTTCATTTGCAAAACCTAAGTCAACACATTTGTGTAAATTGAACATTCAAACTTCCCTTTTGGGATAACTGGATGAGATGATACACGTCTGCTGGTGCCTTCAGCCAGACTCCTAAGAATCTGAATCTAATTATTGAGGGAAAAAAACCTACGTGTAGTCTTTCCTCCCATCACATTGAAGGTTGTACACTTATGTACTCATTATTGAAGTTTCTAAGAAAATCTGCATCTGGTAAGAGACTGCTGGAACATCACTGTTCCCAAATGCCCCCCTGCCACAGCTAGTCCAATGCCTTGTACAAAAAGTGGAACTGAATGTTTTCTCATGCTAATTATGACTTCTGACAGATAGTAACCAAATCGTGCTCAAAAATGATAGTTTGAGATCACCCAAGTCTCCATTACCCGTGGCAATAGGGACTAGAAATAGCAAGGATAATTGAAAGCCAGAGACTAGCACAAACCCCCTTTTACAAATAGCTCCAGTTTCCTCCCTCAGCAAACCCTTAACTTAGCTAATAACATAATTAAGGCGCCTGATTCAAGGTTTTGTTTTTCTCCTCTCCTCCGGTTGAAATACTCCTGAATGGAGAAATGACTTCAAAATAGGTAAATAATGACTAAACCGAGAGCTACTGGGAGCAGAACATATCTGTCTTCTTTTGACAATTGATAGATGTGTTGAACCTGAAAATAATTTTCTTTTACATAGAATGTTTTCTTTTCTTTTTTTCTTTCTTTTTTTGGTTTTTCGAGATAGGGTTTCTCTGTGTAGCCCTGGCTGTCCTGGAACTCACTCTGTAGACTAGGCTGGCCTCAAATTCAGAAATCCACCTGCCTCTGCCTCCCAAGTGCTGGGATTAAAGGCATGCGCCACCACTGCCCGGCTCATAGAATGTTTTTAAAAAGACATTTATTTAATGAGTGGATGTGTGCCAGAGTGTGTATATCATATTGTGCAGTGCCCATGGAGGCCAGAAGAGGGCTTCTGATCCCTTGGATCTGGAGTTACAAGTTATAGGCCATATGGGTGCTGGGAACAGAACCCAGGTCCTCTGAACTCAATGCTTTTAATCTCTGAGCCATTTCTCTGGCCTCCCAATAACTGCTTTTTAATGAGACAGATATTCAGCAATAAAATGTATTTTCACCTCATTCTTTCTTGTTGGACATAATGGAATAATGGGATTAGTCAGTTTCATGTCTACCTCCTATTTTAAAGCATAAAGCATTGTCTACTTGTCTTGGATTGTTTTCCTGTTTCTGTGGTAACAATACTCTGATAGAAGCAGCTTAATATAGGAAATGGTTTATTTTAGCTTACAGATGAAGCTATAATCCATCAAGGATTATAATATCAAGGGAGCAGAAGTATCCGGTCATGGCTAATCTGCAATGAGGAGTAGAGAGCAATCCACGTGTGCATGGTAGTTCTCAGCATACCCTCTCTATGTTATACAGTCTAGGATTCCCTTTCTAGTATGTCCATACCCAAGTTGGGACCTCTGATGTCAATTACCTAATCAAGATAAATTGCCTCAGGCTTGTCCAGAGACTACCCCCAAACCCTAACAGCCCCTTATAGGTATGTCCAAAGGTCTGTCTCCCACTTGATTCTGGATCAAGTGGACAATTAGCACAGACATCTCATTAGCCCTACTTACTCATGTAAGCCAAGCTATCAACTCTCACAACAAAGACAGACAATCTTCTTTTGACATGTAACATCGTCATATGAGCATAATATCCAGAAGGATGCTTGGATTCTCTGAGTACACAACAAACTAGCACATGATTCTTAAAAAAAAAAACAAAACTCAGATTACCAAGGGAGAATTAGAGAAGTCCCTTCATCTGGAGAAACAAGGAGAAATTGCTGATAATCTTGCAAACAAAAATACTCATCTATGTTACATGTAAAACACAGGCGTACATTTAGTTACTGGACTACTAAGTCTCTTGGGAAGCTTGTGGACATGTTCAGGCCACTTGACACAGTCACAAGGATGTTACCTCTTTAGCCAAGGAAGGTGTCCTGAGTCATGGCGGAGGGAAAATCATTCGGTGTTTTATTTTTGCAACAGTGCTAAACAGAAATGAAGGTGATATGATTTCCCTCCTTAGTTTGTGTGACAGAGACATTTGAGTGATTTCGAAGCCCTACCTGAACCGGACATTACTGGTTCTTTATCAGTCCTCATATCCCCTCTTTTCCTTATTGGGAAAACATGAGTTTATTTAGGACAGATACACACCTCTCAGGTTCTTCAATGGCTAAGGTCAGATGATACAAATTTGCTCATAATTTGTATGTAAAACTGTACTGATTAAAGCGTTGCACAAAGCAGAAGGGACAAACTGAACACACACACACACACACACACACACACACACACACACACACACACACGCCTTTGCTTCTGCTTAGAATGCAGAAATAAAGCATACGTGGGTAAAGCAGCCATCTTGTGACCACAGAATAAAAATCCCCACATTAAAGCTGACAGACAGGAAAGGGAGAGGAGCATGAATCACTGAGGGAATAGTGGGGATCCCGGACATTTGCTCTGTCCTTTCTGTCTCCAAGAGACAAACAGTTTTAGTGGAGTTTCTTAAGATAGGTGCTCGTAGTAGGACCTGTTACACAGGCTTTGGAGAGTACCGTCTGGAAGATATGGATTCCTGGAATTCTCTTCTGGAAGCCATTTTTACATTCCGTTTGCATCCTTTGGAGTTGTGACATACTTTAGTCATAATTTCTTGAGAGTACTGGTCCCACATTTGCATATCAATCCTTCTGGGCCACAGTGATGCCATTAAAGCTATGCAGGGATTTCCAGAGCATCTATCAATTGCTAATTTCCAGACAATTTATAAGCACATATAAATAAATCGCCATTTACTTGATGTTTCCTAAAGCCACCATAAAACTTGTAATTTGACATCCAGAATGAAAAACATACATGTTCAGCACACACGTGTACATATGAGAAACCATTACCAGTAAAGACGCTGCGACGATTTAAACATGCCCTATAGGCTCATGCTTTTGAACACTTGGTCCTCAGTCGGTGGTGGTGGCGTTGGGGAGTTGTGGAGCCTTTAGGAGGTGGAGACTTGCTGCAGGAATATATATTACTGGGAGGCTTTGAGGGTTTATAGCCTCATCCTATTGGCAGCTCACTCTCTCTGCTTCATGTTTGTGGTTGACTATGTGATCTCTCAAAGTGTCCTACTTTGGCTGCCCACTTCTAAGCTTCCATTGCCATTATGCCTGCGCCTTTAGAACTGGAAATCAAAATAACCTTTCTTACGTCACGTTGGTTTGGGTATTTTATTAATACAAAGTAAACAAGGTAGATGGCAATGTGACCAACCAAGGTGTGTCAAGGATGCTTGACAAGATCTGCTAGGATGCCTTCTATGGCACAATCTAGATTTAAACCTAACATTGCCATTAGCCTGCTGGTATTATGAACGAGTCAGTCTTCCGGTATCTGGAAGTGGGGATTTCCAATGCAGGTCCTCAGGGTTGGGTAACACATCATGAAAAGGGAGGTCGTGAATTAAGCAACCGTGAACTTTTCACCATATTGTTTTCTGCTGATGAAAACATCTAGACTTTTGAGGGTAAGCGCTAACAGCATTTCCTATGTCACACAAGTATTTTCTGCACTCAGGTAGGAGACCCAGGTGGCTGTAAGTGCTAGCAGGGCAAGAGCCATTCCCTTGACTCCTCAATGTTCAACATGTTTGGGTACTCAGTCCATGGAGACTGAACTGAATATGGTGCGATAAAAAGAAGGGGGGAAGAGGGAAAGTAGGCTTTCAGGGTTCCACTCTGCTTTCTTCTGCCTTTCCAGCAGAGAGAAGCACAGGCACAGTAGTTAGAAAAGGGTTGATAACTGGGATTCTGTTTTCAGAGGCTTGAGCAAAAATCCTGGACAACTCCGAGCAAACCAACAATAATAAATATTTTGTGCTTTAGCTTGAGTACCATAGAGACAGTGAATTTATCACAAGTAAGAGTTAGCCACCATTGGAGGATAGTCGCGCTAACTCTTAAAAATGTTTATATATCCATAAACTATGCTTTAAATGGCTTATGGGTATCCTACCTAAATGTTGCCTCCTTTTAGTTTGTATGCTAATTTTAATAGCTTCTTGAGCATTTTAATAAAATTTTTCATCTCTGTAAGAAATGTTTAATTGAATGGGAAAACATGACAGTTATAGGTAATTATGACCAGAGGAAACCCACTATCTGGGCCATGGCCCACAATGCAGATATCATTATTCATCAGAGATGAATTATTTGTGTGGAAGTAAGTCTTCGTTGCGTACAGCTTCCGTTTATAATCAGGCGGTAAGCATGAGATGGTGTGAGTATTTTCTGTGCCTGGGTTACCAACAATGTCTGCTTACTGCTATGTGGTAGATGGTCAGCATCTGATTTGTTCCTTTGTCAGCCTTTGAAGTTATTAAGGAACAAACACTCATGTCTCACGTGTGTGGTCACAACCAACTAAACAGACATCATCGTTTCTCTCCAGACAGAAAAAAGAGTCCAGACTTTGCAAGGTGAAGGTACGGTGACTCATGGTCTTTCAGAAACACAGGGACAAATTCATCCATCCACTTCCAAGATTTGATCTCATTGAAAGGCAGAACAAGACACAGAGATCCTCCCTCCGAAATGGCTGGCAGTAAAACCTCACCCCCTATTCCTTCATTTCAATGGCGATCTAGAATGATGACAATACCGTGAATGAATTTCAGCCAGCTTTGAAGATTGACCAACTAGGAATTTATTTTCATTGCAGAGGAGAGCCCAGGCCATTTCTAAAATGCAGGTATTTCTAGGACATAATGAGCGGAATCACTTCCTTACTTGAAAGTCAGTAAACTGGAACACTGGAAAACACATTCCTGCCTTATACTTCTGAGGGACTTGGTTTAAGGAGGCAGTCATGAAACCATGCTGCGGGTTCAAATCCCATCTAACCAAACAGCAACGGATCCTCATCAGGAGGGTAGCACGCATCACGGATGTGCGGCAGACTGAGGATCGGAGAGCTTCAGTTGTCCTTACCTGTGTTTGTGCTGCTGGATTTCTGCCTGTCCAAGGTCTGACCGGATACAGGATGCTGCATCCCATAGTAGGTGGAGCAGTGTTGGTGTGGCCAGGCCCTGGCCTTCTCACCTCGTTCCAAAGACAAGGCTCTTCAGGCAGTTCAAAGTTTACCTTAACAGGGCCACGCCTTCCACTAGTTCACCCTCAGGAAGATGCCTGTGCTTACTTCTCAGACGCTGTACACAGACGCTTTCTCTCACAGGCCCTTCTGGATACTTACTCCTATTCTGTGGACATGGCCTTCTCCTGTGGCTGCTTCCTTGATGTGCTTTTGGCTCCTCTGAGATGCCGTACAAGCTGCCATTTTCTCTCCACAGTCCTCAGTGTACTTTATTATTTTTCAACAGAGTTTGCGCGCTCTCTCTGGCTTGCCTATGATCCTTGGCTCCTGAATCTCTAAAATGGTTTTAGTGCCTGAACCGATCGCCCACAACCCTTCTCATATCACACTAATTTTCTCGAAATGCTGTTGAGGACCCCTTTGCCTTTGCCTCCCAAGAGGTTGAAGGTGAAGGGCCAGGAGCCAGGAGACCTAGAAGGTGATGGAATTCGCCCTCAAGCCAGACAGGGTGATCATTTAACTTTGTTGATTCTCCATTTACTTCCACATAAAATGAGGAGGTTCTTTCTGGCTCAGAATTTCACGATCCTAGAATTTCTCTGCACTTACAGAAGGGGACTAGGGGAATGTACAGTGTGATTGTTGCACCAGGAAAAATCGAACCCAACAAATGAGCCAGGCACTTAGCAGAAGAAACCAGAGGCTTGGAGAGGCATGGTGGTCCTTCTGACCCAGGAGCAAGCCAGTGGTTTATTGCATTGGTTAAAGCTGGTCTGGTTAAATGGATTCAATCGTACTTTGACACGAACGAACTCTGCTTTTCCCAACTCAGTACCGGGTTTGAAAGATTTGTTTCTCAGATGTCTAGAATGTTTCCATTCCACCATAATGGAAAATAATCATGACCTTTCTTTTAAACAAAAATCACTGCGGTGTAGATACAGGAAGCGAACAAAAATAACACCCTGTTTTGCATGGCTGACATGGTGTATCTGAGGCATGAAACACTGCCCACTATAAACATATGAAAGCCGAGTCAGTTCTGTTTGGCCCGGGCTAGGATCGATTGCAAACTAGGAGACATAAAGCAAGGGTCACTCTGGAATCACGGTTTATGAACAGTTTTATTTTCCCTGAGACAACTTTTCTCCTAGCAAGCCGAGAAAGTGCGACATTCAACTGGGGAGGATTAAGTGTGGGCTCTCACCGAAGTTACTTTCATAGAGTCCACACTACATGTATTTGGGCCTGGCAGAAACATGCTTATCCCAACCTGCAAAATGTTATTTTGATTAGAGACCAGAAAAGAGCCCACAAAACTTCTGAGCTGTCCTTCTTTCTTTGGTGGGTTGCTTTCTGGGAGAAGGGGATACGTGGGTGGGAAGTTGATTTTTGTCTTCTGTTTTGTTTTTTCTAATGGATATTAAAAGTGTTTAATAATCTCATCTTTTTCAAGGGCCATTCTTTTTACAGTGATGGGGGAAAAGAGGGGCCTAGGAAGTGCCCTTGTTCCCTGTTTCCTATCTTCCCAGATCTATGCCTCTTGGGTCTCCTAGCAACTTCCTCTTCCATCCTGAAAACAAATGCCCAATTTATCCGGAATCTGTAGATGCGAAGGCACGAAGTCTCCAGGTGCATTTGAATCACGTACCGCCCCGTGCAGCCGCCCTGCTAGTGTTGGATGGAGCACGGAGATGCATGGACATCGTGGGCTTCAGGGCAGCAGCGAAGCGGTTAAGCGGCAGCCGGCGGGCAGGCGGGCGGGCAGGCGGGCGAGCGGGCAGGGCGGAGGCGCGGAGGAGCTGCGCCCGCGGCAGCCCCAGCGGCAGCTGCGGTGAGAGGCGCGGGGAGCGAGAGGGCCGCGCCCAGAGACCCGCAGAGAAAGGGGAGCGCCGCCGCCGGCTGCCGGCCTCGGCGCGGTTAATCACGCGCTCCCCTCTCGCTGCTGATTTGCGAGAGCAGATTAATCAGAGAGCGCGGCTTGATGAAATTTGCTGTTATTGTGCCCATTTTTAGCAACATCTTTTATTATCTTCATTATTCATTTACGGGGGACCGGCATCAATTATGCAAATGAGTTCACAGACTTTGCAGATTACTTCATTTGCCGCTATTGTTTGTGGAAATTTAATTATTAAATATTATTAAGCTTGCGTTTTCTTCAATTTTCCAAGGCTTAGTTTCATTTGATTTTTCCTCCAGCTGCTCGTCGCTCCTTTCGGTGCCAAAACAGTTCCTCATCAAAGCGGCTCTGGCATGTGAAGACCAAATAAAATCTCCTCAATTTAATAATTTTGATGTTAGTCCCTTGTTCTCAGCTGCTTGCTCAAAGCAATGCAGAGAGGAGCGCAGAGCACATTCAGTTTAATGAGCAGAAATTGAATTCAAGTTTGTTCGGAATTGACTTCAATTAAGCAGAGTCTTAATGATAAATTAATCTCTTTTCTTTATTCCCTAGAATTTGTTTTTCAAAGTAGGAAATTGGACTACATTGAAAGACCAAATAAAGAATACCAATTTTAACTAGATCACGGAGCTGATAGCAAAATTTAATTCTTTTTAGTAAGGTACTTGGACAAATAGCATTCTTTTTGTGGCGTGTATTATAATTTATATTCATTGTTACCACTTACACATCCGTGGCATGGAAAAAATGGCAGTTGAATTAAATATCGGCTTGTAATAGACTTCAGAGTTTTAATCTTTATTAAGAAACTCTAATTGAATGCATAATTAGCTTTTCAGATTTTGGGAAATTTGGTTTAATATCTGGGTGAACTGAAAACATTGATCAGGAATTTTAAGCCGATGCTCTTGGGTGAGTTCTTCTCTTTGAAGAGAAATGATCTGGCCATGTTTAAAAATGGCATTTCAAAACCGAACGGCAAGAAGTGGCGGGGCGAGGAGTTAGGTTCGTCCTGTGTTGTTAGGGACAGACCTCCAGGGCTTCCTTGGAACCAGAGCCAATACTGGCAATTTCAAGTTCCTTTTATTAAAATCGCTAATGTTCCTTCAGGCCACCAAATCCATTATCCCTGTGCAGATCCCCCTGAACACCATACTCACAGTGGCTTGGGAGTTTTAATGAGGATGTCCATATTGATTGTTTTTCTACACTTGTTTGGGTTCCCTCCACTGTCAAAAAAATGTACCTGACTTTTTTTCTCTTTTCACCTGAATCATGGATCATCTTTTTTTGGAACATGTGGAGAATAATTCTCCATGCACCAGCCTGCAAAGCGCTCTATCTACATATGCCAAATGCTATTATTGCCGCTCCTTCAGGAGTGACCTTAAGAGAGAGATTGTTTGTTCCAAAGAACTTCAAGCTGTTCGCTGTGGTCTACTCACAGTCCCAAATTTAAAACCCACCAGGGATGGGAAATACATCCAGGCTATGTGCTGTGTCACAGAGCCCACAGGCTCCCTCTCCCTGCCCCCTGCTCCTTCCAAATATTCATTTTTTTATTCTCGGACCCTCAGACACAGTGCGTGCAAAGTCGACTTTGCTGTGGATTTTAAATTGAATGAAATGTGAGGTTATCTTCCTCGTGTGACAGTATTGTACCCTTACTGCCAGTGCCTTCCAGACTCTACTTGCTCTATGTAAGAATTAAAGATTTATATAATAATAGAATTTTAAAATTGAACGTCCTCTTTAAAAAAAAAAAATCACCTAGCCCATCGCCCATGTTTTATAGATGAGGAAACTGAGTCCCATAAATGTTACACAATTTTCCCAAGACCACAGATTCAGCTAGAGGGTGGGGTCGGGACAAAAAACGTGCAGATAGGTTAACTTCTAGACCAAAGAGTCCCCAGACCCCCTCCCCCACACTTTTCAAGGCTGCTTATAAGTTGTCTAGCGACAGCCTTGAGTAAATGGAAACTAGCTTTAAAAAGACAGGAATTAATTTATTGTCTTGTTCAAACTGGGAAATATATTGATTAAAGTGCATAAAAGCACACACAAATGCAGTAAGCTTATTTGTCTGGGCCTTAAACGGTTGGGGAGCTTAAATAATGTTATCCTTTTGTGCTTTCCTTTTTAGTGAGAGAGAAAAAGATGAAAAGTTAATAGGCTAGTGTGAGGTTTTTAGGGTTTTTTGTTATTTTTTAAGCAAAACCACTCCAGAAACATTGCTACATTGTAGGGTCTGTATCTATTGAGTCCTGGATTTTGCAGTGGGGCTTAGCAACATTTTAGGTATCATATACCCAATAATTTTTAATTCTATCTCTTAAGAAATGGTGGAACGCCAGCCTTCTCTCCTGTGGTTGCAATCATTTATTTGGTTAGCCTGACTACCGGGCAGTTTGCCAGAGTTTGAAACAGGAAGAATGGTAAGTTTAGGAAGGAGGTCACAATCAAGCCCATATGAGACAAGAAAGGCATGAATGTTTACAGTGTGAAATAAGGGTTTAGTGTATGTGAAGGTAGAGGTGGGCAAGGACCAGCGATTGTGAACAAGCCCTTGTGCGGATTGCTTGTATCGGCTTAGATGATATTCGTAAGTTGAGGATGGCTGTGATACAGGATGGGCAGGCACAGCAAGGGCTTACAAGGAAAAGCATGAGTGTGGCAAGACACTGTGAGGTAGCACGTGTATGTGCGTGGCTGATGCTGTGAGTAGGAGTTCTAGAGTCCTGCAAAACCTGGCTCGGTACCATTTCTGTACAAGGTTTAGGATGGCATTTATCTTTGTTGTCTGGTTTAGGGGCAGATGTTTAAACAACTTTAACTCTCTTGCAGATGTTACTGGGCATAGTATACTCATTTTCAGCTCTTGTTAACTAGTTTCTAGAACACCAGCAGGGTATAGTTAGAGTGTAAATCAGGGTAGAGAGACTTGGAGGGGAGCTGGGGAGCATGACATGGTGGGAGGGAAGGAAGAAGGAAGAGCGGGCATTGTGAGAGCAGGAAGCAGGTATGAGATGTATGGTTTATTTATGCTTGGGTTATGTCTAGGCCGGTCTCTTCCAAGAACTCCACCCTTTGGGCTCTTAAAAATCATCATGTTCTTGAAGAAGGTCTAGAATCTCACAAGGTCTTCCTTGGCAAGGGCAGAATGTGCGCGTATCTGTGGTGTTGATGTTTGTCAGGATGGTTCTGAGAACTCAGAACCTCACTAAATCAAGGCCAGATAAAATCTCATGTTTCATTTTGTTAGAGGATTATACCAAACTTAGGTGAGTCTGTCGTGGATTTCTGGTGAACAGAACAACTCAGTTAGCTATACCACAATATCACAGTGCACTGAATTTCCTCTTGATTTCAAATCAATCAGCTACTGAGCCTAATCCCTTATTTGCTGACCTATAAAAGGGTTCTAGATTTTCTGTGCCATAAAAGTAACATGAATATAAAAATAACACTTAAAAAAAACATTTCAGATAAGTCCAATAATAGTTTCTTCTAAATTTAGGATTTAAAATTCAAGCCAGATCACATAATTCCAAAGATGAAAATAGGGAAAATCCAAGGGTTTGGAACAAGATAACACCATAGACAGAATGCTGTTTACTGCCCACAGTCCACACCTCAGAAAGACACTGAGTTAAGGAGCTGCTCAAACTTCAGCTGAAGGTGAAAGGTGGCTCCTCCCTTCTGCACCTGTCACCTTAAGCTGACTGAAAACAGGAGCTCAGAAGGACCGGAGTTAGTGTGTGGGGTGTCTGCCACTGAGGCTATTCACCTCTGAGATGGCCCATCAATCAAGTGCAGTGTCAGGCTTCAGCAGATGAATGCTGGAACACAGAGGATGCATTCCCTCAGTGCTTCTCTCTTCAGAAATTCAGTCACTGTCTTCCCAGGCTTGACCAGTACACATTTTCTGCTTCATTTAGCAACGTAATAAACCCTAATCAGTCTACTGGGTCTGTTTGCCCTCCTGTTTGCATCTCTTGGAAGTTCATTTTGAATCAACCATCCCTCTTACTCTGCCTAATCAATCCGGATTTCACCTCTCTCTGTGTGTGATGATGTTGAAGTGAGATCTCTTTCATAAACCCAACGTTCCAAACCTTGGTGGTTGGCATAACCAGATGTGCAGTGGACAGATACCTACTCTTTCTATGTAGAGCTCTGTGTGAGGGCTCTTGGGGGCTACAGAACCGATGAGGATGCTTGCTCTGCTCTTAGTTTGTAGATGATGTTGTCAAGGTGGCAGAGAAGTAAGTGTGCTCAGTAAGTGCTGTGATAGAAGATACAGGTCCCCAAGCAAAGGGACTCCATGTGCTATGTAAGCAGGTGGAGAACAATGTGGACATTAAAAAGTCAGCTGGAGTTGTCAAGTTGTCAAGTCCCAGAAGGAAGTGATGGTGTAGTCGAGGAGCTGGGAGCTCATGAACCTTCTCTTCAAGTGGGGGCTACTTGCTTCTGAGTGACTCATGCATTAGAACCTGCTCCAGCCTTACTGAGTCAAGTGGTCCACCTTTCTGAAGCTCACTCTATGAGAGATATGGTCTCTACTGCACACAGCCAGCGCAGGATCTGTCAGAAGAGAGAGCACCATCACACTTTTTACCCAGTGTGTTTAGAAGTTAGGTCTAGTTCTTCCTCCCAGCCCCATGCTCTGAGAAATGAAAGTCAGGCTTAAATTATATTTACAGATATCTTGGCCATATAGCTAGGCTCTTCTATGACTAGATCATAACTTCATATAGCCCACTTATTATCATCTACATTCTGCTACATGACATGTGCTAGGTACTATGCTGTCTCCTCACATCTTCCTGGGTGATTTTTCCCAGGTCTCATTCTATCCCAGAATTCTTTCTGCCTCCCGGATGTCACACCTTCTATTCTATCCTTTCCAATAGGCCATAGTTTTCTTAATTGACAGGTGATGCAACCATACAATATACAAGATAGTCTCTCTACATGCATGCTTGGATTTGAGAAGGAGCAAAATCTGGCCTCTAAGTGTTGTCTCCCTTCTATAATTTTTCCTCTCAGTGGGTCCAGAAGGAGCCGGAGTCTCTCAGGAGATCAGCACAGACTCAGAGGTCAGGATGCGCCCTTTGGGTCAAGCCTGTGCAATCTCTACGCCTTGTGTGTGTGAATGTGCGTATCTGTTTCTGGATGTGTTTGCACCTTTAGGTTTGCTCTATCTTGATTTCCTTACAAGACAACCATAAGGAGAAGATTTAAGAGAGAAAAGGAAACCTTTCTCTTTCCTTTGTAACCCTTTCGACAGCCCATACTGTTTACATACTTAAAGATTCTGACAACTATTAAGAACACAATACGTTTATGATGAACACGTGTTTAAAAGAAAAATCAAACAAAAGGAAAAGAGAGAAACAGAACCCGATTTGCAGAGGTTCTTAAAACTTTGGTATTTTTTGTTGTTGGTTTTGTTAGGGGCATGAATTTGATTCTGCTTTCCGCTGTCAATAGTTAATGGCCTTCAAATAAGCAGGGACATCATACATAAGAAAATAAAAATTATCCTAACTTGATTTCCTTTTGGGCATGGAAAGAGTGTTGTGCAAGAGCTAATTTTGATTAAGTAAATAACAACAGGGAACCGGAATGTACTTACCATTGACTCCCACACAAAACTGAGACAGACTTGTAAAGAAGAAAACGTGAGTTCTGTGTCGAAGCTCATACCTCTGATCCCAGCACTCAGGCGGCCAAGGCAGGAAGGTCACTGAAAGTCTGAGGCTAGCCTGGGCTGGATAGTGAGGCCTAGGCCAGCCCATGCTACAGAGTGAAACTCCATGTCAAAATAACAATAAAAGACAGAGAAGAGCGAAGGAGAATAAACTAGAGCACATAGTCCAGAAGCAGATGGGAGAAGAGTAGACAGAGACACCGTGGGGAGAGGGCCTCACAAGGAAAGGCAAGCTCGGAGCTCAGGCTTTCCTATCTATCCTCAGGGGTCATTTCTGCAGTGGCTCCCACAGCCCTCAGACCACATCATAGTTCCTCAAAATCCTCATTAACCACTGTTTAGAGCTGCCTAAGCACTGCTTGCCTTTGGATTTCCAAGGCCTTGGCTCCTAATAGGATAGATAATCATAGCCCATCACAGGGGAATAATTATTCACAGGGAACATTATCTCCAGCGTGAATCTGGCCTTAAGAACTAAGAGGTTTATAGAAATTGCTCCCATTCAGTAGGGTGATTTGATTTTTTTCTCTCTCTATCATTTCACTGTGCCTTTGATTAGCTAAACAACCCCCTTTCGTTCACAGGGTTGCTCTTTACAAATAATCCATGCTGCTTGGTGTGGATTAACCAGGAAAACTGCTCCCAAGCCATAAGGGCAGCAGCTGCTGTGAATTCCAGCACAGAAAACCCACAGGATGAGGGGTGGATGTAGGTGCACTGCAGAAGATGTATGTAAGGCAGCTTATTAGATTTTAGTTTAGTTTAGGTTTGTTTTATTTTGTTTTTGTTAGCTTGTTTTTAATACTATTCTGAGAGCTGGAAAGGTAACTAAGTCAGGACTGGACCCAATCTGCAGCACACACGTAAGAGGCTAGACATGGCGGCATGTGCTTATTATAACCTCCATGTTGGGGGTTCGGAGGCAGAGACAGAGAGATCTTGGGGCTTGGTGGCCAGCTGATCTAGCTTACTTGGCAAGCTCCAGGTTGATGAGGTCAAGAATCAAGGTGCTTAGCTCTAGAAGGCCCACACCGGAAGTTGACCTCTGACTTCCGTTCGCCCATGCGTACATTTGAGTGCTCGCCAACACACACACACAGAGCAAACAAACTATAATGGGAACGAGGAGGAAAAACAATGCTGAGAAAGTCTGAACTTTTTGTTCAGAGTTCATGAATTTTTAGGAGCTGTTGAGGCTTTAATGCTGCTTTGAAATAGAGAATGGAAACGTGGGGAGTTTCCTGTTCGTTCTGCTCGTTTTTTTTCAGTTCCATGAATAGGTTTCTGCTTTGGGGACCTTCTCCCACCACAGCTTGCCATTCTGTTTTAGTCAGCTTCTGAATGTCGATAACCAAAGATGTTTACTGTCCTTCCGTGGATTGAAAGAAAAGAAAAGAACAGAACAGAAGGAATTCTGTTTATTTCTTAGGTAAGACGGAGGGCCGTCAATATCTTTTCTCTCTCTCTCTCTTTTTTTTTTTTAAAAGTCACCCCTCTTATTCCATAATACAAATTGCAAACAAGGCAAAGTGCCAATGCTGGAAGTAATTTCAATTAAAATTCCCCGGGCTTTTCAGGGGCGACAGACGAGTCAGCCTCAATGCATTGTCCTCTAGTCTGTGCACAGCTTACCTAGAAAGCTTCAGAGAGGGACAAGTAATTTTAGTGTCACCTATCCCTACTCTCCACCCCTGACTGCCCCAAGCCATAAATAAAGCCATGGCTGCCCTCTCCACAGAAAAGGAGGCTCAGTGATCGCTTGTCTGGAAAAGCTGGTAATGGACTATTAAATAGTTGTTTGTGAAATCATCGCACACGACCGTGTTTACTTGTCTCTGCAGAAGTATTGCTGTTTACCCAGTTCTGGATAAAGAGCAGATCGTTTGACAAGGCCCCCGAGTAAATAGCATCTCTCCCAATATTCCCCTTCTGTGTCTGGTCCAGGCCTCTGCTTGTTGGGCTGACTGTTATAGAATGAGATGGGGTGGGGGTGGGGTGGGGTGGGGGGCACTAGGCAAGAGTGGATGAATCCCATGCACCAAAAATTGGCATAGCCAAGGCTCACTCCTGTGTCCTAAGGTATCTCTCACTGCCTCTTGCTATGAGAGTTAGAAATCACACAATCATTATATTATATATTATATTCCAGTTTATGTTATGGCTGCTGATAAACTCAAGGACTGCTTAGAAGGGGTGACATGGAGCTGACATCTATCACTGACTTGTTAGGTAATACTGAACAGATCTTGAATATTTAGTTATGTACCAGACACTGAACATGAGGCCTAAGCCTTCTTATCCCATTGAAATGACAGGGGACAGTACTACTACCATCAGTTTAGAGATGCCAGAGGAAGACATGCTAGGTTAAGCTATGTAGCAAGTCTTATATTTGGTAAGAGAGGGCAGTGTGGTTTGAATCCAGGTTCTCCAGCTGCTCAGTTTATGTGCTCATCGGAGTCTTTTCAACATAGATTAGGACCCACAGAAAAATAAGTGTGGGACAATTTAACCTGCATATGGGGTGCAGGGAGTGCTATCCAGCAAAGATGGCTGACTGTAGCAGAGTGTGCACACGGCAAAGCTAAGTAGGAGAATAATGGGTAGAATAAGGTCCAATTAATGGCTAGGAGTTAGTTGGGGAGGGCTACTGCAAGTTAACACACAGAAAGTGGAGTTAGGGAAGTAGCCATAATTTCACAGATTTCTGGAGGGCTTAACCATGGAGGATCATTTTTTTTTTTTTTAATTGTCATCTGTTTCCTGACATTGCAGGGCCTCTGCCCTCTGTGCTGTCAACTGCATAGCTTGTGTGTCATTCTGTGTCCATGAGGCCTGGTGCTCTGCACAGACATTTTAAGTGCCTTTGGTGGCAGAAGACATCGAGAAGCAGAAGCTGGTGCCCAGGGCAGCTCCTACTCCTTTGCTGGCTCTGAGTTCAGCAGTCTTTCCAGCACTCTCCAAGGAGCTTCCTGTGGATTGTCTCAGAATGTCTTCCAGGGCACACTTTCCTGCTCATGGGGACCGCTCTTCATGTCTTCTCTTTCTCCTCATTGTAGGCCGCTTCCATTTCTAGGCGATGGTACATGTTAAACGCTTACTGCTCCCAGTTCAGTCTGATTTGGGGTTCTGTAATTCATTGTTATGTGGAAAGCGCCTTCAGTGAAACACAACAAGCTGTGGAATATAATTCTCCCTTAATGTATATTTACTAAGTGTGTTTATTATTCATCAGGATGTGCATTTTAAAACGGGAGTCTAGATTCCCTCACTTTTAATCCCAAACAAATGTTAAAAGATTTATTTTTATAATAATCCTGGAACGGGAGCTAAGTAAGCCTCCCGGAATGCAGGTTGCCAAGTGGTGGATGTTAGCACTATATATCTATGCTGGATGCTCAATCTGCAGTTGCTTGTCGTCCCTTACTGTTTCTACTGTTGATGTACAGAAGCATACAAACACACCAGGGCTCGTCAGTGGTTGCAATTTGTTGGCACTGACTCTGGGGAAGGAATACTGCAAGGGAAAACATTAAAGGCCCTTCTCTTTGCAAGCTACAGATAGATATGATGGGAGAAATAAAGGCAGATAAATGAAGAAACAGGGATATGTGTTCCAGGAGACAAGAAAATGTTCAGAAATAAACTTCAAAGACCTCAAGGTACCATCAACATAGAAGTGCTTGAAAAGTATATGAAGAATTAAACATAAATGTGTTGAGCATCCCAAAATGAGCAATTTCTCCTTTTCCATCCTGCAGAAAGAGAGGGCCCTGGAGAGCAGGTACCAGTGCGAGACTAGTGCAGCAAAGAGTTCTCAGTAGTAGTCAGAGGCCAGTTTCAAAGATGATGCAGTGGTGTCTGTAGCTAGACAGGCTTCCACTCGAGCAGAGGGCTTCCCCAGACTGTGGGAGGAGGCTTTGCTCATCGGCCATCTTTGCTACAACAAAGTGGCATGTTTCACACATTCCTTGAAAAGACTCTGTTAAAGATTAGTGAACGTCTTCATTTCTGTCCAAATATTGTTTTTAGTAAACCCACAATGCTTATAATATACTAACCAATGTTGTATGATCCTCCCACCCCCGGGAGAAAGACAAAATAATGAAATAATTTCTTTAAAGTCTAGCTCAGTAAGAGAATGAGTTTCTTGGGTTACTTCCAGGTTTATGGGTGAGGGATTGCTTGCAGTAAGATAGGTGACTCAAAAGCAGCTGCATCATGGGAAAGTCTACTCTAGTGGGAGGAATGGGCTAACTGAAGCCATATCCCTGAAGCCCCCTGCCCAACTTTCTGGCAGCTGCTCCAGAGAATCTCCTCACCTATTGTTTTCTGCCTTAAAACCCTTGGGGAAAGACCTTGTTAATCTTGTATGTTTGGGGAGTCTCCAGAGCCTTGTGAGTTGTCAGGTTCCTGAAGCTCAGAAACCTTCATTCTCCTGCCGAGAGAAAATGTTTCCATTAGGAATGAGGCTGAAACGCATGTAAACACAATTCAGTGAAAAAGATAGTTCAATTAAAGATGCCACTTAGTTCAAACCCTGGGCTCTGTTGTTGGGTTGCATATCATGGTATTCAAACTCCAGTGTATAGAATGGAAGTTACATAGAGGGAAATGCTTCATGTTTAGCCAAAAAGTGTGGTTGTATTACATTGGGTAGAGCCAAAGAAAGTAGAGATTAGTTGCGCTGGTTTTGAACATACTATCAAGTTACTAGGGATAAGGTGGAAAAAAGGAGTGCCACTGCCTGACAAGCTCATACATCTTTAATCTCCGTTCTGCCTTGATGAATCCCTCAAATATAGTTTCACTAGAGAAAAATGATTTGGCGATATACTTACTTTGAGTGAGAACTATATGTGGTGTAGTATAGGAAAGGAAATTGGGTGTGGTTTCTACATATGTTTGAAACATTGAGTATATCTTGTCATATCCATTAGGTAATAATACATCTGGAAGGCTCAGAGTCAACTGGGGGGATCAACTATGCTCACATAATAAAACAATTTGAAACAAAATTAAGTAAAGCATTTTTAAGGACATTGTAGAAAAAAAACCACTTTCTAAGAGTCAGAACAAAGTGTGATAGCAACTAGAATTAGTTCTCTGTCCTATGGTTACTCTTTGGTCTCAGTCTTCAACCTCTCTGTTCAATGGTGTTGTTCTTGCCTCTTCAACAGATTTCTTCTTGACTGATGCTTTTTTCCTTGACTCATCTGACTGGGACCAGAACCATTCTCTTCTCTGTGAGATACTAAGGAGCACAGCCTCAAAATTCTAACCATAGCCCTTAGCATTCAGTAAATGAATTAATTGGAAGTAATTGGGTATCTTTTGCTGAACTTGAAGCTTGTAATAAATGCCACTGATGTCATACAAGACAACTTATAAATTATGTTGAAAAGAGCTGTTTTGACCACAGTGAGAGAGAGAGAACAGGGAGGGATTTCTCTAATGACATCATAGGAGCCGAGGGCTGGGCATTTCAGTAGCAACACTACACACACTGAACTGAGATAGGGAAACAACGCGGTAGGCTGGATGTGTCCATGTGCATTTACTTCATCTTCTCTTAGAGGATTGGAAAAGACAAAAGGAGTGGTTCAGAGACTCAAACCAGTTTACAGTTAGTGGACTTGTGTGTGAACTTGTGTTACCTGTCATCTGAGTTTCCAGAAACAACTGTCTTTCCTAATCCAAAATAAGAAGGGTCAAAGTCACTTGGATTTTAGAAGCCTTTGACATGTAACATGTGTATGGTCAGCGTAGCATGATGTACCAAGCAGGCTTTCTGTATGTGTGTGTGCATGCGTGCCTCTGTGTGCGTGTGCGTGTGCGTGTGTGTGTGTGTGTGTGTGCATGCTTGCCTCTGTGTGTGTGTGTGTGTGTGTGTGTGTGTGTGTGTGTGTGTGTGTGAGTATGTGTGTACATTTTTCAGGTGCTATAACTATTGTTTTTCAATATAGAGCTTCTTGTTTTTGCCTCTCACAAGTTAAAATAGGCTGGCCAACCAGTGAGTACCAAGAATTCACTTGTGTGCCTCACAGTACAGGGATTACATCACTCAGCACATGACCTGTGTGTGTGTGTGTGTGTTTGTGTGTGTGTGTGTGTGTGTGTGTGTGTGTGCATGTATGTGACATGTACGTGTTTCTGAGATTGCATATGTGAAGATCAGAGGATCAGAGGACAGTCTTCACCTGTCAATTCTCATCTCTCTACACTGTTTGAAACAAGAGTGTCTTCTTTGCTGCATAAGCCAGGCTATCTGGCCTGTGGGGTCCTGGAGCTTCCCCTGTCTCCACCTCTCAGTTCCTACAAGCCTTCTGGGATTGCAGGCACTTGCGTGTGCTGGGGATCTGAACTCGGGGATCAGGGCTTATGCAATGAACACTTTTACCAATGGCCATCTCTTACCCCTGAGCTTTGCTAGTTCTCATTAAGTTTTCCAAATAAACACGGTATCACTGAAATGTTGTCAAAGGTTATATTTAGTTCATGAGATAGGCTCAAAACAATGAAGTTTTTCTCTCACACAAAGGCCTAAGATAAGATTTAAAAAAAAAAAACAAATTAAGGAGAAAGAAGTAAATGAGACATTATTTCTCTAAACTTGTTTTATTGCCTGTCAGGCAAATATCTCCAGGAGATGGACTGAAAAGGAAAAGACTTTTGCAGTGAGCATCTGAGCCACAGCAGATTTGTGGGTATTATTGGCTTTTTCAGACATCAAAAGCAAACCGTGTAAAAGATGATGGAGGTGCTCACACAGGAATGGTGAATGGAAATGAGCAAGTAGAAGTTCATGCTCAATAAAAACACAAAATGATAATCAGAATAAATGAGACTATCAGTGCACAAGTAGAAGAAAATCAGCTAGGAACATCTGTTCAGGTGAGGCTGAAATTAACAGAATAATCAGGCTCTTATCGTGTGCATTTGGAAAGATGTCTGTGAAACATCCGAGGGTAGCAGCTCATGTTTGCCCAAGTGGAATAATCACATACCACCTTTGTATTTCCATTCAATAAAATTGGGCCGTGTGGTAGTAGCTGCTACATTTTCCAAGAAACAGAGACTTGTAGCAAAAGTGCAGTCAAATGTGTGGGGAAGATTGAAAATTTTTAATGGTGAAATAAAAATTGCCAGAGAAACATGGAGGGCTAGAGCAGACATGTAAAAACTGTTCCATGTGAGCCTCCTGGTGAATGGATATGAGGATAGAAAAGTCTTTAGAAAAATAATATGCATTCACAAATGAAATACATTGTCTTCTAGTTCTAGAAAAGATAGGCTACATACTCATCTCCTTCTTCTTGCTAGATGCTGTTGAAAACTGAAACTACTTTCAAGTTCAGTCTTGTCTGTAGAGTAGCTCTAAGTCAACTAGAGTTACATAAGGAGACTTCTCAAAACACTGAACAAAGAAACCACAACCCTCTTAACTCCCCTCAAACCCTGAACATTATATGTATAAGACCCCTAAGGAGAACACAGGAGACAGCATGCAAACCAGTGAGTTAGCAACCCCTGGGCATAAGTGACATGTTAGTGACCACAGAGTGGAAATGATGAAGCTACCGCACAGAGTATCCCAAGAAAAGTCTTGTGCCCTTGGCTGAAGAACCATGTAAATGTTCTCCTAGAAACAGAGAAGGCATTAAGTAAAGTTCCCTCACCATGTTCAAGCATCACAGAAAAGATGGTGGTCTTACCTCCATCTGTGTCAGCAAGGGCTGATGGGGAGTCCATGACTCTGTTCTCGCCTGTAGGAAACAAAAAGCCCTTTCTTTCCTTTGCTGGGCTGTGTCTCAGAGGCCAAGTGGAGTCTAGGATTTTGAAGAGGTCAGAAGCCACTGTGTCCTCACTGTGGTGTGAGTGGGGGCTTGTTGAGACACAACAGAGGTAAGACAGAAGTCTCTTCCCCAAGCCAACTTGCTGAAGATATAAAGGAGTCACACAGCCAGATAAGAGTGTGAAGCCCTTACTCAGAATGTAATAAGAAAACTCACTTGTCCCATGGAGAACCAGGAAGAACTCAACTTGAACGTTAAAAGGGGATGGGCAGAAGATAGTAGCAGCATGGAATAGTGATGGGCCTTCACTGACAAGGGTTTTGAAGGATCAGTAATAATTGTCTCACATACTTTAAGGGGGTGAGGGAGAGAAAGATCTAAAGGACCAAATGTCAGGGCTGAAACTGAAAATTGCAGCCACCCAAATTAAATGCTCCTTGGTAGGGCCACTGGTGCAATGGAAAAACCAATGATTTAGTGAACCTGAAAGTAGAACAGAGTCAGAGACAGCCTCCACTCCAATTGATAGGGGATCCACATGAAGACCAAGCTGCAATCTGTTACATGAGTGTAGGGGCCTAGGTCCAGCCCCTGTATGCTCTTTGGTGGGTTGTTCAGTCTCTGTGGGCCCAGGTCAGTTGACTCTGTAGGTCTTCTTGTGGTATCCTTGACCCCTCCAGATTGTTAAATTCTGCCCTCGACTCTTCTCCAAGTTTCTTGAGCACTGTTGCCTGATGTCTGGCTGTGGGTCTCTGCATCTGTTGCGATCCACTGCTGGATGAAGCCTCTCAGGAGATATTTATGCTAGCTTCCTGTCTGCAAGCATAGTAGAGTATCATTAACAGTGTGAGGGGTTGGCTGATGTGATGAGTCTCAAGTTGGGCCAGTCATTGGTTGGCCATTTCCTCAATCTCTGCTCCATCTTTATTCCTGTGCATCTTGTGGACTCAGTAAATTTTGGGCTGAAGGTTTTGTTGGGGATCAATATCTCCCTCCCTCTACTGGGAATTGCCTTTGCCCTAACTGGTCTGCCTACTTGGGCATCAGGGGAGGAGGATGTGCTTAGTCCTACTGCAAGTGGATTCCCAGGGTTGTGTGGTACCCAAGAGGAACTTCCCCTTTTCTGGAGAGAAGGAAGGAGTAATGAGGGGAGGGAATTGTAAAAGTCAGTGGGGGCAGGGGAGGTGGTTGGGATGTAAGTGAATAAATAAATAAATTAATAAAGAAACGACAAAAATCGAACAATAAGAGTTACTCATTTATCCATCTCAGATTAAAAATAGTATGCAGAGCTATGGAGACCATGGAATTCTATCACTTATCCATTGTTTAAGCCAGGCCCTGGAAAGAGACGAAGTAAAAAGTATGGATGAACTTCTCTCAGGTTTGGCAAAAGCAACAAATGAATAAAACCTACAAAAGAGTTAACCCAAAACAGAAGGATCTCGGAGAAACCCAACCCAGCCATGTAAGAAGCAGCGTCAGTGAGCAGATTGCTGCATGGCTCATGGGAGTTCAGGAGCACATGCAGGGATTCCTTAGGGACGTTATATTCTAGAAATATGAATTGTTTCTCTGGCAGCTTTTTGAATTGCCTTATTGTTATTATATTCTCTAGCTCAGTAACTCCTGTGAAATGCTATTGTCTTAGTTTCTTTTTATTTCCTCTCACAGTTTGAGTGGACCGTTCATTCCGGTGGGGAAATCAAGGCAACAGGAATTTGAAGTAACTGATCACACCTCATCTGCAGTAAGGCAAGCAATGAATATGGGTCTGTCCACAACTAAATGGGTCTTCCAAAATCAAGTAACGCTCTCAAGATAATTCACCTTGGGTATTGCCAGATGCCCATGTCCCAAAGGAGTCTAGATTCTGTCAAGTCAACCGTTAACACTATTACAGCTACCCAATCACCACTGGGAACATATTTACAAACCAATATGTTTAATGACTTAAAATTTAAAAAGACACACAACAAATACCTGATGAATAAATAAATAAGGGAAAATGAATAACAGACACAAGTGTTTGATTATTTTTATATAGTTGTGAGGAAGAGGCATCCTACCTGTGTAAGATGACTCTAATTTTATGATTTTTGTTTAAAATATGTCTTTTTAAAGAAAGTTTTGCCTAGCTTAAAATCACATGCATATTTTTGTTATTTTCTGTTAGTTGAGTATTTTTGATTACAAATATATCAAGTTCAGAATAAATTTTAACTTCCGGTCTTCAAAGATCCACATATACCTTCTGGAGTCCTGGAGTCCTGTGGAGAACACATCCTCAATACCAGTGATGTTTACTCTGGCAAGCATGGCACATGGAAACTACAGAGGTGTACTTACATCACAGAGGCCGTTGTTTCCTTTTAAATTACGTGTGTGTGTGTGTGTGTGTGTGTGTGTGTGTGCATGCCATGGTGTACATGTTGATGTCTGAGGGCAACCTGTTAGAGTCAGTATTCTCCTTTTTCATGAGTCTTAGGAATTGAATTCAGGTGGTCAGGCTTGACAGTAAGCATCTTTACTTAATAAACCATCTCACTAGACCCCGTGCAGTGTTTCTTATGATCCATTTTGAAAAGCACTAGTTTTGTGCTATGATACTAGATATTATTTCAAACATTATGTGACGAAGAAAACTTAAAGAAATACTCATGCAGGCATGTAGAAATTGTGAGTTTTTAGTTCTTGGAGCATGGTTAGATGTTAGATGCCTTGAACTTTGAGAATATGTGGACTTAATTTTTGTTTTATTTGAACAGTACTACCTCTTACAGGCAAATTCACATCTGGGTGAAGGGATGGTCTGAAAATGATCTCTAGGTAGTTATGAGGCATTTCTACCTGCCCCTTGCCATGTTTCAAAGTGAAGGTTAGTGTGCTCCTATGCCTGTGATCTCCATTGAGCCTGTGAGTCTCCATTGCATTTTCCCAGATGTGTGTGAGTGTAGAGCCTTGGTTCCACACTGTGCTACAGTCAGGAGACCACAGCTTATTTTTACCAGCAGTCAAGTGCATATGCAAATCTGAGATGATTTTATTCTTTTGCGATGCCTACAATACAGTCATAGCCCTCACTTTTTATAAAAAGAAACCAAGAAGTGGTAGGGTTAGGACTCAAATGGAAACCTTCATACGTGCTCAAGGATCTGACCCAATGGCCACAAGTCTAGGTAGGCTTAGGCAATTATCACATATTCATTATAAAGCAATCCAGAGTACAATAGTGCTAGGGACTTCATGCGTACCTCTTCAAGTATCTCATAGAGTTAAAACCTTATGTGTTCTACAGAGAAAAATGGCAGAGAAGGTATACACCAAAGGTCTACCTTAAAACTACAAAGCCCCGTGCCAACACAAACTCTATAAAAAGTCACGCTTCCTTTCTCAATAATTTAAATCTGGTTTTGAAAAATGCATATTTATGTATAAAAAAGGAGAGGAACATTAAAGCTGGCATAATACTGTCAGCTGTTGGCCATATGGAAAAATTTAAATTGTCATAAAGCTGGCCAGTTATAAAATGTTTCAGATAAGTTTTTTTTAAAAAAAATTACATTTTAAGCATTTGAGCAATATGCTCAAAAATATATTGTAGAACTATGTTAGTAATCTCTTTGACTATAACTTTATATGTTCATTCCATAAGTAATTAATCATTTTTTATTTTTTAGCTGACCAATGATAGGTGGTGAAGTATGTGTTTTTTAGTGAGGGATAGATAAAGATGCTAAGAATGGAAAATTACAAACCAACTTTCTTCAGATACTGTAAATTAGACCCAGGGCCTTGTGCCACTGATCTATGCCCACAACCCTGAAAATTCAGTTTTGATTTTTATAATTTCAATAGCTGTGTATAGTACAAATGGGAAGTAGTTATTGCTTAGTATCAGTTATTGATCATTTGCTACGAATAAGGCACTGTTAGCCCTGCAGTGTAAGCGTCGTGATATGCATGAAGGAAGAGGAGAAGGCCATTGAAAGAGTGTCTGAAATGTATTCCAAACAGGTTTCAAAACTTGTGCTATGTTTTTCATAGTTTGTTTTTAAACAGTTTCTAGAAGTAGATTATTTGGATTTAAAGCTTAAATTATATTTTAATTCTTTCTGTAGCTGTGTACCCATTGACATTAGTACCAGCACACAATGGCTTCTCACTTTCATTTTTTGCCATCACTGGTGCCTTAGTTTGGGTTTCTATTGCTGTGATGAAACACCATGGCCAAAAGCAGCCTGGTTAGGAGCACATTTAGCTTACATATTCTTAAGTCATAATACACTGAGTGAAGCCAAGATAGGAACTCAAATAGGGCAGGAATCTGGAGACAAGAACCAAAGCAGAGAGCATGCAGGGGTTCTTTACTGTCTTCTTCCTTATGGCTTGCTCAACCTGCTTTGTTACTTCACCCAGGATTACCAATCTCACTGCACACAGTGAGCAGGTCCCTCCCATATCAAATGTCAATCAAGAAATATCCCACAGGCTTATTCACAGGCCAGTCTGGTGAGGCCGGTCTGTGGGGGAATTTTCAAAGGTGAGGTTCTCTCTTCCCGAATGACTCTACCTTGTGTTGAGTTTACACAAAACTAGCCAGTGCAACTGGGTATTCTGTTAAAAAAAACCTTAATCATAGCCACCCCATGCTTTGTCGCAGTACTGGGTCTGAGGGTGGAGTCTCCAGGGAGTTGGAGGTCAGTGCATTCCATCAGATGACTGATATGATGACCAGTCATTTCTTACACTACAAAAGTGAGTACTTCATATTTTAGACTCTCTTTTCCACCTACAGTATCTTTTACTTTTTAAAAAAAGTATATTTATGCAGTCTTCTTTCTTTTCCTCTTTGCAGTCTCTTTTTATGATCACCCCTCTTGAAATATCTTCTTGTTCATTTATTGTCTTTTGAAATCAGTATTTTGTTAAGTGGAGACATTAATGGTCAAAATTTAGGCTATAAAGATCTATCAGACTAGTGCTATAATTAGGCTATGATTTGGGTTTGGGTTTAATTGTTAGATTATTAAAGAGTAATAACTTAGAAGTGGTCTTCAGAGGGAGCTGGGAATGTGGCTCAGGTGACAGTGCTTATATAGCATGCATGAAGCCCTGAATTCAAGTCGTAGCACTGCATTAAAGTTGGTGTGATGTGCTGCATGTGCCCTGGACTGCCTGCTGGCCAAGCCTACTTGCCCTTGGGGTTGGAGGTGAGGGGGTGAAGACTCCTTCAATGGCACAGACTCCGGGAGCAGGTGAGAGACTCCACAGCAAGTCTGAATGCTGCTGCAAGTTCCTTTAGTGCCCTCCACCCACATCCCATTGGTCCCAAGAGAGCATCTCTTCTACACAGCAGGTCCTGATTGGCTGGCACTGTCTGCATCAGCAACCCTTGGTCTCTCAGGCAGTCCTCAGTTAGGTCCTCCTAATTGTTGCCTTTGTGGCTGAGTGCCAGCCATTGTTCCTACAGCAATGGTACATGCCTATGATCTAGCACTAGGGAAGCAGAAACAGGAAGATCAGAAGTTCAGGGCCAGCACTAGCTTCATACAGAGTTGAGAACAGCCTTAGATACAGAGGGAAGGAAGGAAGAAATGAAGGGAAGAAAGGAAGGAAGGAAGGGAGGGAAGGAAGGAGGGAGGGAGGGAAGGAAGAGCGAAGATTCATAAGATTAACTGTACAAGTTTACTTAAACGTTCACAGAATTATGACTGTGGGGAACCAAGATAGAAATTGAACGGGAAGTAACTTAGGAAAGAAAGAGGCTCCAGGAACCTTCAAGGTGCTGCCCATCAGAATCCCTTAAGTTTGTTTGTTACAAACAGTGCCCAGCCTAACCATGGCTGTAGGCTTATATTCTAAGCTGTGTTTCAAATGTTGCTTTTTAAAATGTTTGTGATACTGAAGTCAGATCAATACAAGGGATAGGGACAGTGTGAATAGATAAAGGTTTCTTCATTGGGGAAAAAGAATCTGGTCTCTTGTTATTTTCTTTTCAAATTTTCATTTTCTCTCTCTCTCTCTCTTTTTTTTATTAAGATTGATTTATTTATTATGTATACAGAGTTCTGCCTGCACGCATGCCTGCTGGCCAGAAGAGGGCACCAAATTTCATTATACATGGTTATGAGTCACCTTTTGGTTGCTGGGAATTGAACTCAGGACCTCTGGAGGAGCAGCCGGTGTTCTTAACCTCTGAGCCATCTCTCCAGCCCAGTTTCTTGTTATTCTCAAGATTCCTGTTCAGCTGAGGATTATCTTACTTGAGAGGAAAAAAAGAAGCACAACAACTTTAAGAAAACATTGTGATGTATTTGCTCCCGTAAAAGGTAAACCATGCTTGTACTGGATTCTATGTCCTTCCATTTGATAAATGTGAGCATGCAAGATGATAAGCTATGTATTAGCTTGGGACTGTATTTTCCATCTCAACAATTTGGCTCCAGTCACCAAACATACTGTACACCAGATTTTACAAACCACAGGAAAACTGGCACAAATTTTGAGTATTTTGCTTTGTAAAATGAGACACTGTATTTACTAACGTTTAAAAAATGTTTTTTTTTATATTGTTTCAATAAATCTCTGGTCTTGAAACAAATGCAAATAAAATGTTTAGTCTTTAGTCACTAGCTATAAGTAAAATTTGGTATGGTTTTATAATACTTTGGGCATATGTAGCAATAGAGTTCAATTAAATTTGGGTTTTATTTTTAAAATTTCCAATGTGAGACCAGGGGACTTGTGGCCCAAAGACCCAGATTAAAGCATCCCTCAACCCTTATTAGAGAGGCTTTTATTTGCAGTAGATATCAATTAACACAGAGCCAAAGAACTGGTTAAGCTGCAGAGAAGAGACTGGAAAACTCAGTCCTGCATGGACATCTGTATCACCGCCTTTCCTCTCCAGGCTCAGTGATCATTGAAGAAGATGGAGCAAAAGGACTGTCAGAGCCAAAGCAGTGGGTGACTATGGGGAAACTTGTTTCCAGACACAGAAGGGCAGTTGCACACATGAACTTGGAACAGGACATATAAGACCGGTGTAAGCTCAAGACAGATGATATCTCAGCGTGGAGATAGGAGGTGGGGTCCCATCCCCACCTGAAGAGAATTGGCAAGTCCTTCTCCCAACAGATAGCTGCTGGGAGAGAGACAGTCAGTTTCTTTAAGACTGTCCACTGTGCTCCAGAGGAAGGCCACACATCCAAAAATATATGGGCAGAAAAAACCAGACTTGATGGCTTTAAAAAACAAAACAAAACAAAACAAAGGATAAACTTTAAATGACTGGGTAAGCGGAGGTGGGGTAGGGTGGGTCTTCCAGGAGGTGGGAGATTGAACACGATGAAAACACATTGTACACAATTTTCAAGAAACTAGAAATTGAAAAGAAACAAAGAAATTTCCAAAGAAAGACAAACAAAGAGTGTGGCACTTTTGCTCGAACCTGGAAAGTACTATTGAAGTATTTAGATTACAGTTATCAGCCATGGAAAAATATAAGAGAATCCTGGTGCTACAATTATACGTTGATGTATCTGATCTGTGGTGACATGAGGCATGAATCAGAGGAACATGAGGCTGAAGATTGGTGCACTGTTATATTTAAACACTTAGGCACCAACATAGTTCATATAATTTATATGTACATAAACTAAATGGTAGCTATGTTCAATACTTCTCGGATAGAAGTGCTTTTTCCTAGTACTTTAATCAAGTATGCTATCATGTCTGCTCCAGCTGATGCACACGGCACATGAAAATTTGCTGATGTGTGTTTCCCTTAATGGATCTAATATGTGTAATGTGCTATTAATGCCTATTAGAAATACATATAATAGTGAAAACGTACTTTAGTCAGAAGTAATTCCTCTTTTTTTTGAGATCTGAAAAATGAGAGTAACAGTGAGGTGGATTTGTTAAATTTTTTAAAACCGACTGCCTTCTTGCCTGCGAATTGAAATAGTAACATATCCATGTTCGTATTTTGCATAAATTTGCATGACAAATTCCCAAAGCTCTAATTTGAAGTTAGTAAAATAAAAGGATGCAATTTCCTTTAGCTTTCTGAATGCTCTGGTAGTTAGAGGGAACACACAAATCAGACTTTTTAAAGAATTAATTTGATTACCTTGTAGGCCAAAAGACAAGGGAGTAAAACTAAGGAAAGGTAAGAGCAGGAGGGAGGGAAGGGGAGGGAGAGGGGAAGAGGAGGGAGCGCAGGCACGCTTACCCGAACTCTCCTGCCTGTGTGTGAAAACCTTCCTGAAATACACTTCACATGGTAGAAGTCACCCCTTTCAAGGACACAGTCCAACATATACCCAGAGCTGCGCCCCGCCCCCACTGTCCAGTATTAGAATGTTTTCGTCACAGACCCAATAGCTGTCATTCTCCCTCTCCCATCTTCCAGATCCCGGCAACAACTCATTTACTTTCTGTCTTTATTAATTCTAACATCATTTCTGGGCAACATTTAATTTTATTTCACTTCATAACCCTTAAATCTCAATTGTTTATGCTTTCTGCTCAGTGATTGATTACATTAGTCATGTATGTGCCTTGGCAATTTAGTTTTGAATAGAAACCCAATCTTCTGATGCTTCAAAACGATTATAAATAGCCGCACTGGAAAATGCAAACCCTGCTGTTGCCTTATTTAATTAACAGAAGGTCATTTCAAGCATCCGGGTTATTGTTTCCCCCCGTTTCACCTGAACGTAGGACATAAGAAAGTTGAGATGGAAAAACAACAAGAACATCAAAAAAAAAAAAAAAAAATGAGCCCTCAGTTCCCACATTTCTTGTGGTATACTTTCAAACGTCAATGGCAGTTCGTAACTGTGCTTTGACTCTGTCAGTCAGCATCCCATAATTACACTGAGACTTATCCAGGAGAGATGAACAGTCCCTCAAAGATCTGACTAACAAGGTAAAATTGACCTTTTAGAATGCATTTTCCAAAGCTTAAATAGAATTGTTAATAAATTGAGGGTATTCAAGTCGGTGTTGTGTGTTTGTTGTTCTGACCTGGAGTTAGACATTTTCTGTGCTCAGTCATGACTGATTTGGGAGGAAAATGGCACACTGAGGTTACAGTGCAGGCTCTGCTGGTGCTCACAGATTCGGAATAGAGCAGTGTTTGGAGACCTAGTTAGTGGGTAGAGCAAGATGTGTGTATGCCCCTTTAAGGCTTAATACCTCCTAAGTTTGTATTCATACTTTTAGTTCAAATTCTGAATTAAAATATTTTTCTTCTCCACCAAAATCCTGGCTACAAAATATACAGGATTATAAAATTCATAATTAATAAAATATGCCATCATTTGTTTAAAGTTGATATACCTATATCATCTATATTTATGTCTATGCCCATATATATCATCTATATTTATCTATTTCTACATTATCTATACCTAGATACTCAGTGTACTCTTTTGATATATAGTACTCATTTTATTTCATAATTTATTAATGTCTGGTCTTTCCGTTGTTTTAATTGTCTTCTTCTAGGCTTTCATTACATTTATACTAAATCTTTCTTGTCCATCCTAAATATTTCTTGTATTTTTTCACATCTGTAAATCAAAGTGTGTCTCCTTCTAAAGTGATTAACAATAATAATAATAATTCACCAGGCCTCACATGCATTAAAAATACCAGCAATGAGGTAGTATCAGGAAATCACTTTTTTGTTGTTGTAAGAGATCAGCGTATTACACCATAAAGCAATTTACCTATCAACTATCTATTGAAAGTCTACTGTGTGCCAGGCAAGATGGTAAGCCAGATATGAGCGCGACAGATATGGAAGGAGACAGGTATTAACCAAATTGTTAATATAATTACATTTTGACAATTTTACCCAAACATCCTATGAGAATTGATACTAAGTGGATATATGAATTTTCAATTATAGCTAGAATGAATTGCCACAAACTTCAGGGTTTTGTTGGACATGTCTTCATTATCTCAATGTTCTAAATGTCAGAAATACAAAGTGGGCCTTAGTGGGCTAAAACCAGAGTACCCGGATCCACTAAGGATTATTCCTTTGCTCATCTAGCCTCTAGAGACCATCTACTTCCTGGGCCCCCGGGCTCCCTCTACTTGTCTTAAAAATGAGCAACATTGGGTTGAGTCCTCTCTTCTTTCCTCTGATTTCTTCTCTCTAATGCACTTTAGTTAAGAACTTGATCCGACCCACGTGGATAATACCGAGCGTCCCACTCTAATGTGACTTCCTCCTTCGCTCTGCAGCACAGGGCCACTTCTGGTAACCGGGGCGTCTTGGAGTAGGGATCGTGGATTTACCTGTCACATATATCATACTTTTTCTGGGTCACGAGTGGTTAGGGAGGGTTTGGGCTTTCATTATTCAGGAACTGATATTTTCAGTGAGGTCTGGAAGTTAGCTAGGTGGAGGGCAAACAGACATACATAGGAGGGAGTGGGTCACTAAGGCTATTGTAGTAGTTCAGAGAGATATGAGTCTGAGACAGAACTGGTATCTGAAAGGAATGGAGAGACTCGGGCCAGGACTCATTCACTTTCAAACACTGAAATGAGGATCGCTAGCGTCCGTTAGTTGTATTGTTACTTTCCAATTTTTATTAAGGGAAATGTGAATATATATGCACATTTATATACACACATACATATGTATATATCATATATGATGCATACATATATCAAAGCTTCCATCATAGACATTGTAAGTGTACAGCTCACTTGTTTCAGTACATTGCTCGTGCTGTATTGACGTCACCACCGTTTGTCTCTGGAGTTCTTCTCTCATTTTCAAAATGAAGCTCTGTATTCATTAAATGGTTTCTCGTGCTCTCTCCAAATCTGTCCCCAGCAATCACCGCTCTACACCTGCCTCTGCGCACCGGGACATTCCAGCCACCCAATGTAATGGAGTCAAGCAGAAAATGTCTGCTCTACAACTCGTTCATTTCACTTGGCCTGATAGCCTTACGTTCATCTTCAGAGAAATATGTTAAATACATCTTTCCTTTCTGATACTGAGTGTTATAATCCTATACACATGCCCTGGTTAACCTTAACGCCATTTTGACGCAGCCTACAGTAATCTGAAAGGAGATACCACACTTGAGAAACTGTTCAGGTCAGATTAGCTTGTGAGCAAGCCCTGGGAAAGATTGTCATTATTAATTACTGTAGGACAGCCCAGCCCACTGGGGGCAGTACCATACCTAAGCAGGTAGCCCTGGGTTCTGTGAAGAAGCTAGTTATGAGCCTGTGAGGGAGTCAGAGAGTCAACCAGCAAGCAGAGCTCCTCCATGGCACAGCTCTTTCATGGTTTCTTCTTTGAGTTTCTGCTTTAATTCCTGGCTGCTCTACCCTTAGTGACAGACTGTGGCCTGAAAGTTTAAGCCAAACACTTCTCTTTCTTCTTTTTTGGTCATGCTATATACCACAAGCGAAGGGAGTAGAACAATGTAGATACCACATTTTATTTATTCTCAGAAATTTTTGGAATTTGTGTTATTTTCATGCTTCAAGTTTTATGAATCATGCTCCTGTGAATGTGGATGTATAAATATCTCTTTAAGACCCTTTAATTATATGGTATATATTCTCAGAAATGGAATGCAGCATCATATGGTAACTTTATTTTTAAAAGTTCTTTTGATAATTTCAATACTTTTTTCTATAATTTGTCTACGATTTTATATTCTCATAACAGTGGACAAGGATTTCAATAGTTCCCACTCTGTCAACATCTGTTACTTTGTAACTTTTATAGTGTCGTAAGGGATATGAGCTACTGTTTCATCATAGCCACGATTTCCATTTCCCTGATGGTTAATGAGGCTGAACACGTTTGCATGGGATTTGTGGCCATTGAGGTGTCTTTCCTGGACAAATGCCTCTTAAAGCCCTTAAGCCTTGGAATCAGCTTTAATTGTGTTGAGTTTTAGGAATTCTTTCTCTTCTCTGGGTATTATTCTCTTATATAATTATGCAATTTGAAAATTTGTTCTCTCATTTTGTGGCTTGCTTCCTTAAACTTTCAATCATAGCTTTGGGAACACAAATTTTAATTTTCATGAAGTCCATTCTTTAAATTTATTATTTTATTGTTGCTTAGACCCTTTCTATTGTATCTGTGAGCCCAGGCCCATGAAGCTTTGCCTTATAGTTTCACCTAAGAGAGTTATAGTTCTAAGTCCTATATTTAGGTTGGATACATTCTTAGTGTTGCATAAGAGTCCAATCTCATTGTTTTGAATGTGAATATTAAATTTTTAAGCATTGTTTATTAAAATGGCTGTCCTTTCCTTCTGAGTTATCCTGGCCTGTCAAGGAAAAAATAACAGGCCAACATTTATGAGGAGCTGTGTCTGGCTTCTGTCCTGTATTATCGATCTATAATTATTTCTTTTTTGAGGCATCGTATGATGATCCTTAGAGGCTCACATTGTTGTTTTTGAGTTACCAGATGTTTTGGGGGGAGAGGATATCACATTTTCTTACCATAATTTCCCAAGTTCCAATGTCAGGAAATAGGAATCTTCCAACTCTGTTCTTCTTTTCCAATATTTATTGACAACCAGGATCTTCTGAGATCACAAATGGATTTTAGGACAGAAATTCTACTTCTGCAAAGAATGCCCCGGTATTTTGAAAGGAATTACGTAGGAACGTGTAGAGCACCTTAGATGGTATTGGCATCTTAATAGCACCACGATTTCTGATCCGTGAGCATGAATGTTTCCGGGTACCTATGTTCTTTAGTTTCTTCAGCCTGGGTTTGTCACCTTTATCACGCGAGTATTTTATTCTCCTTCGTGCTAATGCAAATGGAATCATTGTTTTAATTTCCCTTTCAGATTGTTCATTGCTAAGGGACAGGGGTCTACTGATTGCTGAGTATTATTTTTTTGCATCCTGGTACTTTTCAAAGATTTATTGTTGTTACTTGTAATTATGTGTATTTATGTATGCCTCTGTTTGGCTGTAAGGACAAATGGTGGGGAAGGCCAGATCCCTTGTGCCTGGAATTAACCAGCTGCTCTGAACGGTTTAACAGTGTTTGGAACAGAACTCAGTTCCTCTGGAAGAGCAACGCATACTTCTGACTGCTCAACCATCTCTCCAGCCCCATCCTACTACCTTCCATAATTAATTTACCAACTCTAATGGCCTTATTATGTAGTATTTAATGTTTTCTACTTTTAAGGTTATTATAATCATGCCTTTTATATTCCACATTGCCTACTTTCTCGGGCTAGAACCTTCAGTTCTGTGTTGAATAGAAGTGGTAAATGAAGGTATCCACACATTGTTTCTGATGTCAGTTAAGAAGCTTTAGTCACTCACTATTGAGTATGATGTTCAGTCTTGGTTTTTATATGTAGTTTTTATTACGTTGATAGAATTCCTAGCTTGTTGAATTTTTTTTGTTATGAACGTTGTTTAACTTTGTTAAACTTTTTCTAAGCCCTTTTCTTCCTTAATTGAGATGATCACATAGGTTTCTCTTTATCATGTTTATATGACATATTACGTTGCTCAATTTTTATGTTTATTAATATTTTATGTTTATTATATCTATGTATATTAGCCCATACATTTTGGAAACAAATTCCACTTATTGTCTATGTATAATCTTTTTAATATGTTTTAAAGTTTAGCTTGTAATAATTTTGTTGCGAGTATTTGCATCAATGTTTGCAGAGATGGTACTATGTAGTTTCTGTCTGGCTTTGGTGTTCTAATTCTGGTCTTCAGCTTATTGGAAAGGTTTTACCAGTGTGTTAATTCTTCTTTAAACATTTTGTAGAATTCTCTAGCGAAGCCACTATATCCAGGGCACACACACATATATATATTAAATTAAGAAGTATGTGTATATGAAGATTTTAAATTATTGACTCTGTACTTGCTATCCATATTTTATGTTTTGTCATAATTTAGTGTTGGTAACTTTTGAATTTTTAGGAATTTTTCTTTTTAATATATATTATTCAACTTGTTTGTTTATAATTTTTTCATAACAATCTGATATACTTTTAAATTTCTTTAGAATAATTTATAATATCTCTACTTTTATTTACGATTTTAGTAAATTGAGTCTTTATTCTTCCATGTTTTGTTCCAAGGACAAAAAAAATGAACACTATCATACAAGAGGCAACTGCTTTTGTATTTATTCATCTATGATTAGATGTATTAATCAGCAACCAGATCATAAATCCCTATTTTCTGAAGAACTGGTTTCTGATGTTTTTCCTAGCTCCCATAAACTCTCACATAGCTCCTAGAACACATACATGACTTCTTACATGGGGCAAAAAGTGGCATGTGCTGCCACAGGTGATGCATACTTACAAAATCAGATCCTTTAAAACTAGGCCATGAGGTCTACCAGATGACAGAGCCCAAGAGACTAGAACACCCTTCCCTTAATTTACATGATAGCTGAAAAGTAGATGCCATCTCATTTTTCAGGTGTAAAAATAGAGGCTCAGAAATACTGAAAAAAAAAAAAAAGAAGAAGAAGTTCACTAAAAGTTACTTTAAGTGTTAAGATAGTATGCACCTAGGTCTCCAAGTCTTTTTGTTCTGCCAAGTTGCTCTTTCTTCCTTCCTTCCTTCCTTCCTTCCTTCCTTCCTTCCTTCCTTCCTTCCTTCCTTCCTTTCTTTCTTTCTTTCTTTCTTTCTTTCTATCTTTTTGAGTGTTTTCTTTTTTCTTTTTATTTTTATTGAATATTTTCTTTATTTACATTCCAAAATTTTCCCCTTTCTAGGTTTTTCCTTTGGAAACCCCATATCCCATTCCCCCCTCCCCCTGCCTCTATGAAGGTGCTCCTCCACCCACCCACTCCCATCCTCCAACCCTGGCATTCCTCTTCACTGGGGCATCTAACACCCTCAGACCCAAGGGCCTCTCTTCCCACTGATGGCCAACAAGACCATTTTCTGCTACATATGCGGACAGTGCCATGGGTCCCTCCATGTGTATTTTTTGGTTGGTAGTCCAATCCCCAGGAGCTCTGGGGCTCTGGCCTGTTGACTGTTACTCCCTTCATGGGGCTGCAAACCCCCTCAGCTCCTTCAGTCCCTTCTCCAACAACTCCATCCGGGATCCCCACTCTCAGTCCAATGTTTGGCTGCGAGCATCCGCCTCTGTATTTGTCAGGCTCTGGTAAAGCCTCTCTGGCAACAGCTTATCATGCTTCCATCAGCAAGGACTTCCCAGCATCCACAATAGCATCCAGGTTTGATGGCTGTATATCGGATAGATCCCCGGGTAGAGCAGTCTCTGGATGGCCTTTCCTTCAGTCTCTGCTCCACACTTTATCTCCATATTTCCTCCTGTGAGTATTTTGTTCACCCTTCTAAGAAGCACTGAAGCATCCACATTTTGGTCTTCCTTCTTCATAGGCTTCATATGGTCTGTGAAGTGAATCTTGGGCATTCTGAACTTTTGGGCTAATATCCACTCATCAGTGAGTACATGCCACGTGTGTGTTCTTTTGTGACTGAGTTACCTCACTCAGGATGATATTTTCAAGTTCCATCCATTTGCCTGCAAATTTCATGAAGTCATTGTTTTTAATAGCTGAGTAGTATTTCACTGTGTAAATGTACCACATTTTCTGTATCCATTCCTCTGTTGAGGGACATCTGGGTTGTTTCCAGCTTCTTGCTATTGTAAATATGGCTGCTATGAGCATAGTGGAACATGTGTCTTTATTACATGTTGGAACGCCTTCTAGGTATATGCCCAGGAGTGGTATAGCTGGGTCCTCAGGTAGTAATAAGTCCATTTTTCTGAGGAACTGCAAGGCTGATTTCCAGAGTGGTTGTACCAGCTTGTAATCCCACCAGCAATGGAGGAGTGTTCCTCTTTCTCCACATTCTCGCCAGGATCTGCTGTCACCTGAGTTTTTCATCTTAGCCATTCTGATTTGTGTGACGTGGAATCTCAGGGTTATTTTGATTTGCATTTCCCTGATGACTAAGGATGTTGAACGTTTCTTTAGGTGCTTCTTAGCTCTTTGAGTTTCCTCAGCTGAGAATTCTCTCTTTAGCTCTGTTCAACAAATGGTGCTGGTTCAACTGGCAGTCAACATGTAGAAGAATGCAAACTGATCCATTCCTATCTCCCTGTACAAAGCTCAAATCCAAGTGGATCAAGGACAACCACATAAAACCAGATACACTGAATATAATAGAAGAAAAAGTGGGTAAAAGTCTTGAGCACATGGGCACAGGGGGACAGTTCCTGAACAGAACACCAATGGCTTATGCTCTAAGATCAAAAATTGACAAATGGGACCTCATAAAATTGCAAAGTTTCTGTAAGGCAAAGGACACTGTCAATAGGACAAAATGGCAACCAAGAGATTGGGAAAAGATCTTTACCAATCCTACATCTGGTAGAGGGCTAATATCCAATGTATACAAAGAACTCAAGAAGTTAGACTCCAGAGAACCAAGTTGCTTTTTTTTAAGGCAGATTCATAGTGATAGAAGAAAGTGAACTGAAATGGGTTTTGAGTATCTGTAGCGTCTTAGTCACTGTTCTCTTGCTGTGAAGAGAACCCATAAGTCTCTTATAGGAGAAAACATTTAATTGGGGGGCTTGCTTACTGTTTCAGAGGTTTAGTGCATTATCGTCATGACAGGGAGCATGGTGCTCGAGAAGTAGCTGAGCGCTGTATCCTGATCCACAAGCTTGGGTGTGTGAGTGTGTGTTTTGAAACCTCAATGTAGAGAATACACATCCTCCAACAAGGCCACACCCCCTAATCTTTCTAATCCTTTTAAATGATTCCACTCCCTGGTGACTCAGCATCCAAATATCTGAGCCTTGGATTCCATTCTTATTCAAAACCCACCACACATAGCATTTAGAATAAAGTTTTACTTTCTCTTAATTGTGATTTTTTCGACTAGGTTTTCCTATCTACCAGCTTCACTGCTCTTCTAGGCTGACTCTATCTCACTCTTTATAAGAGCTCAAAAGAGTGCAATGTAAATCCCTCCCTTGATCAATCCTTCCCTCCCTTGCTTTTTCCTTCCTTCTCTTTTCCTCTCCCTTCCTCCTTTCTTCCCTCCTTCTCTCTCTCTCCCTCCCTCCCTCTCTCATTCCTTTTGTTGATATAGACAGTATCTTCATTTCCTGTCAAAACAAACAAATCTACTTAGATCCTTGTAGATGGCTTGGAGCCAATGGTTACCATTCAAGTGAGCATAGAGCAACTCCTCAGGAACTATCAGTCTTGTTGTTTCTTGAGACAGGGTTTCTCTTTGACCAGGGCTTTTGTATTTGGCTAAACTGGCTGGCCAAAAGCCTTAAGATGTTTCTGTCTCTTGTTCCCCAGTGCTGGAATGAGAAGTTCATGCCACCGTGCTCAGCTTTTTCACGTAGGTAAGGAGCTCAGCCTTGGGTACTCAAGCATGCACTGCAGCCCCTTGTTGACTATGGGGCTACTTTTTATTGTAATAGCTGTTGAAGTTTCGGTCTTGGATTTTTCCATGGCAGGTAGGTTATGCCCTCTCCCCTTTAGTAATGCACAGGGATCTCATGCTCTTGCTATAAAGTAATGTCTATTTATGTTGCTTCAAGAGGGAGAAAAAGACTCTTGTGTAGATTAAAATCCTTACAGGAATGTTCTCTAGCTCTCTTGTAGCATCTAGACTTCCTGTTAATTAAATGAAAGTTTTCCTTGCTTTGAAGTCTCTGCCCTTCATACACTTTTTAGTTACATCTTAAATGAACTAGTCATGTTTCTGCTTGCCAGATATTATGTAAAATATATTTTGATTTGCCTAGTTTATTTTTTTGTTGTTGTTAGTTCAATCATTCATCAGGGCACAGCTAACATGCAAGCATTAGTGTGCATCTCTCTCTCTCTCTCTCTCTCTCTGTGTGTGTATGTGATGTATGTGTGCGCACATGTGAGTGTTAATCTGATACCATTTGCTAATCTAAAAAGAGTACTCAAGACTTACAAACACTGTAGGAGGAACTAATAATGTGACTGTGGTGTTCTCTTATGTACTACTAATTTTGATTGATAACTGTAAACTCACTCTGCCTGTTTTAAATGATTCAAAGTGGTCAGTGCAAAATTTCAAGTAGGTATAATTGAGACTGTGAAACTGAGATGCCCTTGAGACCAAATCATTTGTGTTTTAAGTGGAGATGCCTTTCACAGACCAGCAGGAGAGCACCCAGAATTATGAAGCTGGGTGAAAAGTAGAAGTCTATATGTGATGTTAAAATACTATTTAGTTCACAAATTAAATAGACTTTGACTATATGAATGCATACACATAAGATGCATAATGGACTAAATTGACAAATATTTACCAAAAGCTCTATAGTAAGTCTAGAAACTTATACATGGAGAAGGCAAACAGCAAAACAACAGGCTGAAGACTCTTCACATGATGGATCAACTACATTAAATATGATATTCCACTTACAAATGGGGTAGCAATGATAAAATACAGATAGCCCTTGTCTTATAATCTACTGATGGGTAAACACACTGAGATAGAGACCGTCTAAGTCTATATTAGAGCATTGTATGTTTAATAGTCAAAAGGAAGCACCCTGGGTGCTTGGGAGATAAGAGTTGAGTCACCTAAGATCTGCTGCTTAAGTTCAGGACAGCTTTTCAAAGCCTAGGAGGCTTGAGCTGATTGTTGAAGGACGGAATGAGATAAGCAGATCAGCTTGGTGCTGGAGAACATGGCTTAGCGTGGGTATTTCTTCATAAGCTCCGCTTACATGGCTAAGCTCCAGCTTCCAACTACATTTCCAACTTACTAGATAACAACTTGAAAAAAGAATGCCTGTTAGAGTTCATCCTATTAAGGATGCTAACTCAGACCGTGATTAAGCAGAGCAGGGTCTGGGTATATAAATATTTTCCTTATCCGTAGTGGGAAATGCCGTGTATCATATCGAGAAGTCACAGTACGTACACGCTTAACTGAAGCAGGTCAAGTCTGAAAAACTTCTTTTTGGACTTGGGAAAATATCTGAAGAACCTCTAGGTCTTTCATATTTATTTACATTATTAAATAAATAATAGTATTATTATTTCTATTTCAAATGTTCTCCTTTCATGGCTATTTTACTGATATATATATTTTTTAAATAAGTATTTCATTTCGATGAAGTTTTCCAAGTACTTTTTAGTTCCAAATAGTCCTGAATTCATTTTATTTTTATGGGCTGCCAGGGTTTAATCTCTTATCACAGAATCAGAAATGTACCTGTTACATACTGGTGAATTAGTTATCAATCCCTTGGGCAGTATATTTTAATATCAGTATTCTGGGGAAGATGGTATAAATCTTGTGTACGGTATTATTAGCTTAGGCAGCTGCTGACTTAAAAAGGCCACTTTAACAAGTCACCACTGTATTATGTTTAATTAGGTACAGTTTATATAATGAGGTGTTCAGTTCTAATGGAAAGACATGCTGTGAGCAGCACATCTGCAGGAATAACTATTACAATCAGCAATGCCGAGACCATGGAACTGCAAATTAGACTTACTTATCTAGAAATAAATTACATCCCAATGCCTTCATAAAGCTCATTAATTAATTCCACTGGCATAAAGGTCTTTTTCTTAATTTCATGTTCCATTAGCATAATAAACACAATTTGAGTTACAACAGTATGATCAGTTTAATGGATGCTATTTATTTTAGTTTTTTATTTAAAGTCCTGGTAACGTAGAATTAACATCAATATGCTGTTTGGTCCTTTATTAAAAATTCCCATAGGATAAACAACACAGATGTTCAATACAACATCATATATTTGCTGTGTTTTATGACTCTACTAATTGGCCATATGGAAAGGTGTTGCTTGGGTGTAATTTTTTAAAAAAATCTCCTAAATTATATGGATTGAAATAATTACAATTAGTTTACATGTAAAGTTGGAGATATATATATATATATATATGTATACACACACACACACACACACACACATATATATATATATATCCTGTTTCAGGCAAAATAAGTGCCACCTATTATAGCAAACACCAGTTGATTTAATGGAAACATTGACTGTTTTTACAACGATATGACTAACTTTGCTTCCATTCTTAAATTATGCAGTGTGGTCTCTATTTGTAAAGTATGTATCTTTAGATACTTGTGGTTTTTCATTTTTAAGATTTGTGTGTGTGTGTGTGTGTGTGTGCGTATGTGTGTGCGTGTGTATATTTGTATGTATATGCACCCATAGGCAGGTGGGCATGGTGGCCAGAAGTGGGCATTGGAGCTGGAGTGACAGGTAATTATAATGCTTGGCTGGGGACTGCACTGAAACAGAGCATGTTCTCCTAGCTGCTGATTCATCTCTCTAGTTTCTATAGATTTTCTTTCTGATGAGTTCATGTTGTTGATTAGCATGTCATTAAAATATTTACATGTTCAAACCATAAAATTCCGAGTTAACTGGACCTGCTAATTTCTTGTATAGCTATTATCATGCATTTTATGATTGATTTCATGAATCAAGCTTTATAAATGCCATATTGATATCTTGTTATGTAAATAAAGTACATGGAAAGATGCACATAAATTTTCCTCTCATGTCCCAACATCTTATCTCTGCATTCTTTGTTTGGTTTACTCAGTGGACTTTCTCTAGTAGAAAATATAACCTGTGACAGAGCCAGTGAGATGGGTTAACATGTCAAGGAACTTGCCACCAAGCCTGGCAACCTGAGTTCAGACTCCATATCCCCACAGCCCACAGAGTTAAAGGAGAGAACAGACTCCATGAATTTGTCCTTTGTGCTCTGTGTGTGCACGTGTGCGCGCGCGCGCACACACGCGTGTGCACACACGTACATGCTCACACATACACTATATAAAACCTATGTTTCCTTTTACACTGTTTACACTTTTGAGTATGTTCAGAATTTAATTTGTATTTATTTCTGCACCAGTTAGAATTGTGTGATGAATGAGTTCAAAACTTAATTACAAGTTCAAAACTTGTTAACAGTAATTAATGGTCACTAATTGTTGCTAACGTTTTCTGGGAGTCAGAAGGTCGCTCAGATGGGTAATTCTCACTTGAGATTTCTTGGGCAAGTATAGGAAGATGTTTACTAGTATTGTCATCATCTGAAATCCTGACTGGAGTCAGGGGCCCCACTTTCAGGGTAGCCTGATTCCTGGGGCTGGCAGTTGTCCATAAGCCTCAATTTCTCTGCAGGTGACCTTCCTAAGGGCTTCTTGAATGACCTTCTGCAGAGGTGACTGACTTCTTCTTCAGTGAGAGATCAAGAGGCTAAGGAAGAAGTTGAATTCTCTTTTTTGACCCAGCTTTGGAAGGCACATACCCTCAATTCAGTCAAATCCTGATGGCTGTCTAGGCCACCTGTAATTCTACTGGAAGAGTAATTCATGGTCCTTTCTCTGGCCTCTAAAAATGCATGTGCCTCTGGAACCTCTCAGGGCCTTGCAAAGTCATGTTTGATATAGCACTGGCTTCACAGTATAGTCAGAGTTATCCAACACTGTCTCACAGAACACTCTGTAGTTGAGCAGTCCACAAGTCTGGGTACCTCTCAACAGTGGCAGTCTGGCACTTGGAGAATTTCTGGAGTACTTCTGGTCTTCAGTCTACATGGGGGGCTGGAATCGATAGTTCTGCTATCAGTGAGGAATCAGTACACTGGAGGCTGAAATCGATAGTTCTGCAATCAGTGAGGAATCAGTACCTGGCAGCAGCAGCATCGGTAGACTTACCAGTGAGAGTGAAGAAAAACTTAAAACTTCCTCCATGTCCTTTTTCCTGACCCCTGCCAGAATATGCTTCCTTTCTTTTTGCTGGGTCTTCTCCTGTCAATTAAGGCAATCAAGACAATATTCCAAAGACATGCTTCCAGGTCAATCTGATGTATCCAGACTTTCTTCCCAGGTCATAACAGGTCAAGTTGACACAATCTAACAGGAGAGACATGGGCAGTGTTGTTGTTGAAAAACCTATAAAGTTAAGTGACATGCTATCTGACCTACCATTCACTCAGTTTACAATGATGTCCTAAGCAAGATCAGCCATGGTAGACTGTCCCAAACCAGGAAAGAGAGAAGTGCCCAAGAGCCACTAATAACAAGTGTGTGTGTGTGTGTGTGTGTGTGTGTGTGTGTGTGTGTTGACACACACACACACACACACACACACACACACACACATATATATATATATGTATATATATATATATATATATATATTTTTTTTTTTTTTTTGTGGGAAATAGTAAAAAGAACGGCAAGTTCCCATGCTATGCCCTGGTTCTCTCTGCCCTGGTGGGCTGGCCGGCTATGCACTGGCCAGCAATGACTGACCTGTTTTTATTTCATGGAGACGCTCTGACTCAGAACTTCAAAATCTCTCCACCCAGTTCGCTAAATTCCCACTGGCAGGTCACTGCCACGCCAGCCCCATGCCTCAAAACCCCCACGGCCTTCGTGGTGCAAATCAGGCAAACTCACACTTTGCCACTGTACCTCTCTCTGTGGAACCCAGTCACGAGTCGCCACGAGTAGGAAAACACCACACAAACTTAGTTCAGAAACAATGGTAACTCAATCTCTGGGCACAACAACTAGAATCCTAATATTGTGAGCCATATTCAGTGGCAAATCCTGGCCAACTCACCATGAAACTGGGAGACACTAGCAGCTACATATATATATATATTTATGAAATATAAAATATAAAGCCTAAAGTCCAGACAGGCACATGACAGGGCTCAATTGAGGCTCAGTGCTGCTGAGTGTGTTTTAGTTCAGCCCTAGGTTTTTGGTTCTACTACTTAATCATTTCTTTTTAATTAAAAAAAAAAAAAAAAAGGTCTTCTGCTGATCGACTCTTCAGCAAACACTTGAATGAGCTCAGAGGAGAGACTGTGGATAATTACTGTCCTGTTGAGGCCCCTATGAATTCATGTCCTTGAGAATTGTGAGGTCCTAACATGGTAAGTAGTCAGGAAAGTTTAAGGATCGTCATTGCTTATTTGAGGAATTGTTAAGAACTTTAAGGCAGAAGTGAGATGTTGCTAAAACAAACTTCAAATGGTCTCAGTTGTTTGGAACCGAGAAGTTTGTTGGAAGGGCCTTGAAGAGACTGTTAGTGACCTTTCTTGAAGAGTCTTTGATGAGGCTTCAAGCAGGACTTTTTAAACCTTTCCTGGGAATTCCCAGAATAAACAAACCATTGTAACTGAATTGCAAGTCAAACCCTCCTTTAGTAAAACAATAAAGTATCAATTTACTTTCTAGCTGCTTTGTCTAATGCTATTGTTTTACCAAGTTTTCACAGTTTCTGCATTTTTGATACATTTTTGTTACTGCTGGCTTTCAAATTCTCTGTATTCTTATTTTATAAGCTAATATTTTTTAAAGGATTACAATTTGGGTCATGCTTTCTAATTCAATACAACAACTAAAAGAAAACCTTTTTCTACTCTTTTCTCCAAGAAAAATGTCATACAAATTTGGACATATAAATGTGTGTATATGCATAAACACACATACATATAACTACACAAAGCAAACACTTACTGATAAATCATAACATTTAATTTTTATAAAATTTCTGGTATGCATATAATTTCATCATTTATTAACGAGGAAAGGAAATTTGCATACTAATGAGAAGGATGTGCTTATAAATAAAGAATTAAATCTTGGCTGCACATTTGATAATGCAGGATGTAGAACATCGTCAGTATTCCTCAGAGTTGATGGACGTTTTGATTTTATAATCACGGGTGCTGAGGATAACTCAGCACCCTTTAGTCATTATATTGAATTAGAAAACATGACCCAAATTGTTATCATTTAAAAAAATTTTAGCTTATAAAATGAGAATACAGAGAATTTGAAAGCCAAAATGTATCAAGAATGCAGAAATTGTGAAAACTTGGTAAAACAATAGCCTGGCATAAATCTAAAATATAAAACATAATATAATATAAAACTTGTGTTTAGGGCTGTTTCAGAAAGTGTTGGAAATTCTGTCTTAGTCCCAAGACAAAATTCTTTGACCAATTTTTGTTTTATTACACTTTCTGTCAGGCGGGAAAGTAGGAGTAGCATGTGTGTGGAGGTCAGAAGACAACTTGAGGGAGCTGAATTCTCAGCTCATCAGTCCTGGCAGCATCCCACCAACCTCACTGGGCAACATCCCACCAGCCTCACTGGACAGCATCAGCATCCCACCAGCCTCACTGGGCAGCATCAGCATCTCACCAGCCTCACTGGGCAGCATCAGCATCTCACCAGCCTCACTGGGCAACATCAGCATCTCACCAGCCTCACTGAGCAATATTTTGTGAAACTCAAGCCAGCAACTGAAATGACAATTTTAAAAATCAAACGTTTGAACACAATAGAATGTAAAGATATATTGACTTGCTGCTTACATGCCAACGGCAGGAAGATACTGTCTTCCTTCCCAGTACTTAAGCCTTTATGCTTCTATAAGAGCAGAAGACTTTGTACAGAGAGTAAGACATTATGGAGAGGAACTCCATACATTGACAACATGGCTGGGGTAACGCGTACATGCCGTGTGTTCAGAGTGGAGGCTACAGTGAAATCACAGGACACAACAGTTTTGGACACCTCAGAACCATCTCAGCATCACACGTTTGATTATGAATTAAACATAGCCTTTGCCTATTCAAAAATTCTTTTACTATTGTCAAATATTTTATGACCCCACAAACAAATAGGGTGGTGACCCTCAGTTTGAGAAGCTTACAGAAAGTGCAACATTAGGGGAGGGTTGCAGGTTCCAACCTATGGTGGGAAGTTCAGCAGCTCTGTCCCTTACAGGAGACAGTGAAGTAGGAATGACACCAAATAGACAGGGTGGCTGAGCTTAGAGTTCCAGGCTGAGAGTTACCAGTGTTGCCTGGCTGTTTGTTATGCTTAGTAAAATGAAGAACAGCCAGAATAAGGTCAAATATGTACTGTAAGTTCTGTTAAGAAGTAAGTATCTGGGTTCAATAATAAAATCAGAGTGTGGAGATGCCTCAGCTGGACAGTAAGCTATCTGGGCAAGCTTAAGAAACTAAGTCCAGATACCCAAGAACAGGCTGGAAGTGGTCCTCCACTGCCCATGACTTGCGTTAGGTGAAGATAGAAGATTCCTGCCTGCTGACAAACTAGATGGGCCAAAAATAAATGGCTAGCTCAAGGCTCAGGGGGAATCCTGGAAGAGGACACCTGACTTGTTCCTCCAGCCTCTACTCTCACACGCCTGCACATAGGTCAGTATACACGCATAGACCACAGGCAAACAAACGAATGAATGAATGAACAAATGAATGAGTGGACAAATAAATTCACACTTCTGTGCTCCTAAAGTGGCAGTGTCCAGAGTAAGAAAGACATCTAGAAAGATGTCACATTCAGGCATCCTAAGGAAAGTGACTGTGATCATCTAAAGCCAAGAGTGTTTGGTTAAAATCCTTTGCAAAAACCTCAGGACCACTTCGAATATTTCCTTTAAGAGAAAAGCATCCTTGTAAAGACTTTAAGAACACTCTTTGCAGATCCATCCCTTAAGCAGCAGAGCTCTTGTCTGTGATTTTCTTGCCATAGCATCACAGAAAGCTGCAAGTGGAGGGGGACGGCTTGCCCCAACAAGGCTTGCACATGTAGCTTTGATCTCATAGTACGAACCATACTAAGAATTATAGAACATCCCCAAAGTTCTTAAGAGTACCGCGTTCATGGGACCACCGCCAGCTCAAGTGGAAAGGGACAGGGACAGCTCAAAATGACAAGAAGATGTTGGACTCTGACTATTATGGAAAAGAGTGAGGGCAAGAAACCCCAAGGGTAATGGAGGGCCCTTTATAAATATACATGCTACACCATCGAGACTGTGTGTGCCGTAAAATTCCACATTCATTGCACCAGCTAATGTCTAGTATAGAGTAATTATCTCCACTTTTTGTTGATCTCAAGTGCAATGTCTTATTAAAGCCCCATATTAGATATTGCTGTGGAAATAAAATGGCATTGCAGAGCACACTTATAATTTTTTACTGTCGTGAAATTGCCACTCATAAAGTCCTTTTATTTTTCCTCTCTCACTGTGCCCTCCTCCGCTATAAAATGTCCATTGTTCTATCTGAACTTTTCCCTCCTGAACTCCATTAAAATTACTCATATTCTGCATGGAACTAACCCCATGTTTTCCACTAATTCTCCAAATAATGATAATCTATTTCATTTTATCACTTTCTCATAACATGTACAGCATGTGGCAGTGCTATGACTTGGGGGTGGGGGTGGGGTGGGGTGGGGGACAGTGCCACTCACACAGTTATACTGGTTTCTATTACATGCTATTAAATAAATAACTGACCACCAGCTTTTGTGATCCTTGCACTAAAGACTTGGAAGACAAATATCCAAGTTTTTATGGAGGACAGAGGAAATACAATCATTCAAATGCTCCATTCATCTATGAATGCTCTACACATGATTTTTTTGATAGAGTAAGTTTCACCATAGCCTGGCTGAAATCTCTACTTCTTATTTTAATTAGCCAATTAACTTTTATAGACACCTGCGTGTGTGTCATTTTTGTGATTGCTCAGCTGTGTGGGAGAGAGTACACATGGACGCTCATGTTTGTGGAGGGTAGAGAACAGCCTTGGGCATCATTTCCAGGGACAATGTCCACTGGCCACTTGGACTGGGTTTCTCCAACGGCCTGGAGCTCACTGTGTGGGCTGGGCCACCTGATCAGTAATCTTCAGATATCCACCCTTCTCTACTCTGTCAAGCACTTAGCACCTCCACCATGCCTGGCTTTTGTATGTAGGTTCTGGCTCTCAAACCCAGATCCCCATGCTTGTGAGGTCAGTGTCTTCCTGACAGAGCTATGTCCTCAACCCTGCACTGCTGTTCTCATTCAGTCTGTCTTGCTGTGCAGGATCGTCTGTTGGGATTTGGGTTTAAGTCATTTTCATTGAGAAGTAAAAATGAGTAAGTATGGGGTCTCTGGATCATGTCCACCCATTTGCATGCTTTATTAGAAGCATTATGTTACCAGAACTCTCCATGACATTTATTGAACACTCCCCACTTTTTGTGGCCAAATACTTCACCAGGTGCTTTAAATGTATTATCTTGCTGCATTCTTATACTACGTTCATGTATTATTATCTCAACTTTACGTCTGAAGAAATTGAGCTCAGGAAATGTTAAATGACTATTCTAAGGTGGGAGGTCACACAACGAGTAGACGAGCTGGGATTTTAATCTAATCCTTCTTTTAAATCCTATGTTCTTTAACATGATTTTTTTTTTTTAAAGAATGATATTCAGAGATGGCTATTTAAACAAAGTTCCTTCATTTTAGAGAGTTTAATGAAGGACTGTATAATTCACAAAACATATTCAGTGTCACAATGGAGTTTCTTCTTCCGAATAGCTAAGTATCTATAGCTAGCGCTCAGTGACCCAAAGGAACCCAGTGTTACACGTCACCAGATGGTGTACTCTATTTTTCAGTTAAAATTTCTTGTCTTTGCTAGACTCTTTCTTAGGACACTGAAGCTGTAGCAGGAACCAGTGGCTCTGAATTTCACTCTTTTTGACTTTACACTCCCCCACTGTAAAGGTGCTCGTATACAATTGGGTGGTATAGGAGAAGAGAAATGGAGACCGAGGTTAGTTGAATAGTAACAATAAGTATAATTTGTATATGTTTTCCTATTGAAAGTACTCTAAGTTGCCTTTGTGGTGATTTCTGTTTCATAAAATTCACAAAAACAAAATTGAAATACCTTTGTCACTATATTTTAGAAGCTAAGATTCTTGAAGGAGTTTAGATCAATAAACTGTTTTGCACACATTTAAATCCTGCATTTTCTTTACATTACTGTGAATATGAAACTGAAAAATATTTTCAAAAGTTTAAAACACTTACTCTCTTGTCCTATTGGTTACTCTGATAAAATAAAAGGCTAAATTATAAGTGGATTTCTACGTTGACAAAGCATGTCCACCTTGGCCCACTCAACAGTAGATTCTTAACTAGAAACTACTTGGGTGAGCACAAATGTCGGCATTAACTTTGAGCACACTGGCCTATGAATTCTGCTTCTTTTGAGGCTGCTTCTTTCCCCAGTGTAGTAAGTAAAAGGAAACAAAAGCCTGTTTTTAATTCTGTAGACAGTGACATGAAAATTACATCTGAATGGAATTTAGGGGATAGTGACAAGTTTGCAGGATGTCAGACTATGACAAAGAATCACAAATTTCCAATGTCTGAATTTTATAGCTCTGTAGATACAAATGTCAGAAAAAAAATGATTACGCTGGACAGCAGAGTCAACATCGCTATTCAGTTGTATTGTGTTTACTGTATGGAGACTAATGAAGAGCTTCCAGGCCCTGGAGGATTTCAGTGTTGTCAAGTGAGAAGAAGTCACGATGTGTATAATCATGGGGTCAAAATGGAATAAGGCAACTCCATTATGTACTGCAACTAAACACCATCTAAAACTTTCAAACTCACTATGCCTTATGCTTGTCTCAAATAAAAGCATCACACTGAATTTAGAGTCAACTGCTAGGGCTGCTGGACTTGATTATATAAATGGAGTCTTGGCCTGGTTTCCACCCCTCACTACTTGAATGACTTTGGATAAGTTGTATAAACTCTTTGAGCCTTAGTACTGTTATTTGAAAATCGTGGATCATATTGCCGGCCTTGTAGAACTGGCATGTGAGTTAAATGAGATGACGTACGTGATGTTCTGGAGAGTCAGACAGATGAGCTTTACAGATGATTTTCCTAGTGTTCCTCCAAAATTCGCATAATTACTAGAGTTTGGGTCAGAAAAAAATTAAGTAAGTTAAAAAATCTGCTGTGTGTGAACATTTTTGGATCAAAGCTTTGGAGGAGACCGCTGACGGTGTTGACTGCAGAAAGGTTTAGGGATGGTGACAGGCCTTTGTTAATTTAAATCATTCCTACCTTCTACTTCTGTTGATAATTCTTCTGGTGATTGATTATAATAACTGAATCACACAACTTAATATTAAGTTGCTTAAAAAGTCTATCTGACTTTTAGACTGGCTTACCCAATTGGTTTGATATTAATTCAGAGATTATATCCTCTATGTAATTAATGTACTGTCAGGGATTACAATTTAAAAAGAAAAGTCAGTTTCAAATGTCAGAGCTCAAGTGAAGACTGAACAAATAGTTAGCTTAAAAATATTTTATAAGGGACATGGAATAAATATAAGAAACTTTCAAGGTAATCGCTTGTTGGCATCTCGGTATTACATTTTATTTCTTTCTTAATTGAATATCCATATAAATAATAGTTTGTTTAAAACTCTTGCACCTAATTACAGGTGTCACTTTTCCTAATAAAAGCTGCATTTTCTCCACAGTTTATGCCCTTGATCCCTACAAATTGCAAACTGTACCTGAGAATGTCTTTATGTTCTTGTGCCACAGTATAACATACAGTGTGGACGGTGGAGAGGTGTATCCCCTTGCCACAAAAGGGCCATGGGCCTCTCGGAACCTGTTGTGAAAGGCTACATCTTCTGTTTGTGCTCTTGATTTGTTACTTAGAAAAACAGGCACTAGGTAGAAAAAAAAAATCATCAGATGGTAATGCACCAGGAAACCAAACAATAACATGAATATGTTGATCTACAGGCTTGGTGACCTTTTGTGTTTGTTTAAACAGCTTGTTTTAATTAGTAATGGGTATCGCTAACTCTTATGAACATTATTGACAATTGAAAACAGCACCTTATAAGCTGAGGAATTGGGGAAATTTAATATGAGTGTTGGAGTTTGGTTTCTTTAGGGGGTTTGCTTTGTTCTTGACATAATGCTTGCAGTTAATGGACAACTCAAATGGAATGGCTTCATGTGTGACACACTGAGGGAAGAGGACTGACAAAAAGCCATTAGTGTCCAGGGAAGAGAGACAAAGGTAGAAATTCTATCATTTCCAGATGAGTCCTTGCTGTTTCTCAGACTCTTTATTAGCTTGACAGGCAAGGGGCAGGAATATTAATGCAGAGGTCAGACAGTGCATGTTCATTCAATACTTTTTTCCACTGCTGAGGTGGTCAGAAATAGTCCAGAGTGCCAGCACTGTAAAGTCTAAGAGAGGATCCCATTAACAAATAAATGCAGAGGCTTAGCATTTCAAATGACAATCCAACCCGACTTGCTAAAGGGAAGAAGTAGCTTTCCCTGCTACACAATACTGAGCCAAGCAACAAACACTTGGACCATGCATTCTTCTTGAGGAAGTTTGGAAGACTTCAACACAGTTGTATAACTTGCCCATTTCAACTATAGAGTATTTTATAATAGAATCTAATAAGTATTGTGTTTATCAACTCGAGATGACATAAAGAGCACCCGTATTGTTCTTGTCAAATGATTGTTCTTGTCTGTTGTAAGTAATAATGTTGCTAATTGGCTGAGGGGACTTTTAAAACACTGTCTTAGGGGCTCTGGAGATGGTTCAGAATGTTGAAGGTCCACCCACACAAGCCAGATAACCTGAGTTCTACTACAGAATCCGTGTAAAAATCCAGATGTAGAGGCATACATGGGCAATCTGAATCTGCCTGTGGCAAAATAAGGAGACAGATATGAGACAATCCTGCAGGAACTTGTGGGCCATCTAGGCTATACACAGTACCACAGTGGGAACTAGCAATGAGATTCTCCCTCAAAACCAAGTGGACAGTGAGAACTGACTCCTAAAAGATGTCCCCTGACTTCCAAATGTACTTCTTGGAACACGGTGCATGCATGTGCGCAGGCACATAACAAGAGTAAAAATATGTCTTGGGTTAGTGTTTGAGAGACATGATTCTTTGTTACTGAGCAAGATATAGAGGAGAACTTTGGGCCTGAATATTTTGTTAAGTCATTAGAGAGATGGTTGGGTTGTGAGGTTCAATTGCACTTTGTTGATGTTTGCTTATTTTCAGCAATTTTAAAATTGATGATCTTGAAAACCTTGATTTATCTCCCTTGGGATGAAAGAAAGCCAAGGGAAATGTCAAACAAGCCAACAACAACAATACCTAAACGAAGCAAACCTGGCCACTTCTAATCAACCAACAACCGTATCCAACATTATAAAGCTTGGCTGGAATTCTTTTCTTCCTTTCTAGTTATGGAGAGCTGATATGCACTGTGCAGAGAGTACATTGAGGTACCATTGTACTGATCGCCTGGAGTTGCTCATCCCTTTTGTCATCTTTGATAAGTAACAAATTCTCTAGACTCAGATTCTTTACATGATTGTGAGATTGTGTCCAAGGTGTTGAAGACTCATTCTTAGAGTGAGAGGGTAAAGTTGTCTTATACTCTTAATATCTCTCTCTCTCTCTCTCTCTCTCTCTCTCTATATATATATATATATATATATATATATATATATATATATATATATATATACATATATATATATTACAAACTTAGATATAGCATAAATGTGATATTAAAATTTCATAGAATATAGATTGGGAATCAATGATTTGAAAATCAATGTTTGAAAATGATTCTATCTTTTTGGGGACTTTGAGAAACACTGCATTATTTGACAACCAAATAGATGAGGTCTAAAATATTTTCCAGTTCTGATGCATCATGTTTTCTATAAATAAGGCTGTGTTCAAGAGCCTGAAAGGTACATAATTATATACATTAAATAACAATTACCACTATGTTCTTATGGGAAGATATTGGATATTATTGGTTTCCTAGCTAGGGAGAAATTTGACTGAAAATGGATAGTACCCTGAATCTTACCCATATCTGATTTACATGCTATTAAGATATGAGTTTGGATTTAAACTTTTGAGTGGAAGTCAGAATGAATTAGACTTTTATGGATATCAGGATGAGTACATTTTGTATGTGAGAGGGATATGAATTTTAGGTGGCTGGGGGCCAAAATGCTATAGTCAGAAATGTTCACAGCACTTCAAAATTCATGCTGAAATGTTCCCCAAGTGGTAGCATTAGAATGTGGAGCTGGGAGAAATGATGGGGCCATGAAGGATCAATCTCTCAGCAATGGGATTAATGTCCTCAGGAAACAGGCCCCAGGAACCTTTTCAGTTCTTTTGCCCTGGGAGTTCACAGTCAGAGGCATCTTCTCAAAGTCCTCCTCAGACACTGAATTTATTTGTACCTTGATACTTGGACTTCTCAAGCCTTCAGAATAAGCTACTCAGTTTCTGATGCTTTGTTACTGGTGCTCACACAAAGTATGATGGTTATTGTATACCAAAAAATACTGTTCTATGCATTTTGACATTAATCTGTAAACAAGAGAGATGGGTGAAAGTATGTGGTCTCTGAGTTCCACCAGCTTTCGGGTAATGGAAGCAGCATTTGGTCCTCTATCCAATTTAAGCTAATTGTCTTATTTACATCTGGGTACGGGACACTCACAGATGGAGAAAACATAGAGAAGTTGAGTTTGTGCACTGCTATTCCCACACTGTGGAATTTAGGGCTACATAGAACATTTAACTCTTGGGATATCCAGGAGATTTTTAGGGTCATAAAATGAGTGTACTGATGATATAACTGTCATCCAAAGGAAAATCTGAACTCTCTCCTCTCATACTTAGAGGGTCTGGCTACCTGTCAGTAGGCAAGAAAATTAACATCAAGGCATTAGAAAACTCTCTCAAAGTCACACTTTGGCTCTCCCATCACCACAGCTTTGTTGCTGGATTTTAAAGGCTGGGTTCTTTTTTCACTGAAATGAGACCACAGAGAGGTGTCCTTTACAAATAGCTTTATATCAAGGCTACCAACCACTCCCCACAAATACAAAAATACAAAAAGAAAGAAAGAAAAAACAAAAACAACCCAAAGCCCAAACTAAACCAGCCCACAAATTAACCAACTAAACCAAAAACCAAAACCCAAAACCCCAAAGCCCCACTGTGTTTCTGTCTGATTTCTCCCATGTGAGAACACTGAATAAGTCTCTGGGGGCTCCTGTGGCTAGAGTGTCTATCTAATGTGCTGGGATTCAGTGAATTTTGAAAAGTTTCCAGTCCAGCTCTTAGGACCTCCTGGGCCACTTTGTGACCGAGGCAGCATTCTGAATCCTGGCATTTAGAATCAGGCTGCCCAACCCGCAAACAATAGAGGAGGAAAAGCTGAGCTCTCCTGTGAGTGTCTGCTGTGCTAATTACAGGCACATAAAGCCCAGCTGTGGTCAGGGCAGCTCATCAGGGAGAAAGGAACTAGACCCAGAAAGGAAGTGGAAGGCTGGGATGCCTTTCATTCTTATTCTCAGCATCTCCTCTGCCAGAGCCTTCACTTCTGCTTAATTACAAACTACATCTCCCTTCCATATGTGAGTGTGCCCTTTCCCTTGGACACCAGCAAAGGCTTCTAGACTAGCAATGCAGTTGGAGCTCAGGGGCCAAACTGAGGTTTCTTTAACATATCTATATGCAAACAAATATTGATCTGTAAGTCCAATCGGTCTGAAAATGAAATGATTTTGTAGCCTGTCCCAAATCCATAACAACCTTCTACTACCTCTTACACAAATCAAATCAGCAAAACCAAACCAAAGGGACCAAGAACATAGATTTTTAACTTTCAGGAAAATTTTAATTTAACAGGGGAACCTAAGGTAATTTATACATATTTTGTCTCCCTTCAGTATTTCTTTTGTGACTTTTTTCCCCCTGGAAATCACGTCCAGATTCAAACCACAAATGTGCTTTACTGTAGCTATCTGCTTGCTTCCCACTATTGTATAAAACACAAGAAGACATCAACGGGGAGAAAGACAGATGCTGTATTAGTACACTGGCCAAAGTAAAAATTTTAGAATGTCTACAAATCTCATCAGACTCCAAAATACTGAAAAGTATTTAGAGAACAGTATTGTGTCTTCTGCTTATTTGTAGCTAACAAAATGGAAAGCCATGAGAGGGCAGGGCAGACACCTCAATCATGAAGTGCTTGTTATACAAGCTTAAGGATTTGTGTTCAGTCAGGACATGGTTCCTACCACTCATATATAAAACGACAGATACGATGGTCCATACTCATAATCCAGTACTGAGGAGATGGAGATACTTGAATTATCGTAGCTCCTTGGTCTACCAATGTAGCCTAATCTGTGACCCCTAGGTCCTAGGAAGAGACCTTGCCTTAAAAACAGATGAATGGTTCCTGATGAATTCTATAGTTCCTATTTGCATATGCAAGCATGTACTTTTACATACATGACCACATGCACACATAACTATGTATGTACACACATGTTCATGCACAAACAAGATCATTCACAAGTAGGACCATACACTCCTTCCATTTCTGGAGATGGCAATATCAATGCTAAAATGTTTGCATCAATATTGATTGTGTGTAATAATAGAAGTAGTAGAACTTTACTGAAAGCATTTGAAATGGTCTAAATAGCAATGTTGACCTCATTTATTTATGAAGGAGTGGTCACCACAAGGGGTTTTGCAGGCTGTGCCTTACATTGATTATAGGGAAAATTGTAGGTATTTTTCCTTTCAGTAAATAGTAAAGTGTTTTGAAAACAGAGTGGGTTTGACTCATTTGCCCAAAGGACCAACTGGGCTTGGTGCAGGGTTTGAGATAAATGTTGTTATTGTTCCCTTCTAACCTAGAGAAGCAAAGAAACTTCTCCAAGACTACACAATAAATAAGTAATAGTCACACTTGTGCTGGTTGGCATTAAATGCACTATGCTTAATTATGATGGTTTGCTGAGTTAGCATGGAACAGCCTGAATTCAAGGAGAGAAATGCAGTACAATAAAGTTTCCCTATACTTGTGAGAATTTAAAAAAATTTTTAGACATGAACTCTCCAAAGAAATGATTGTAGAAAATAGATCTGAATTATCTTTCCTTCTTCAGCTTGAGTAGAAATCATGCCAGTTAAGTGTTTCTCAACTGGTGGCCTCTATTCTACTGGTGAGACTCTAAATGTGTCCAGGGAGAGAGTTTCATGATATATAGAACCTTGCAAGGTCTTAATGATATTAAATATACAAATTGTGTGTGTGTGTGTGTGTGTGTGTGTGTGTGTGTGTGTGTGTGAGAGAGAGAGAGAGAGAGAGAGAGAGAGAGAGAGAGAGAGAGAGAGAGAGAGAAGAGACTTGCTATGTAGCTCAGATGGTCTTTGAACTTGAGATCTTTCTGTCTCACCCTCCAGATCATGAATTCTGGGATTACAGGCAAGATTTATTGAATTTAAAAAGAAAAAATACAGAGAAAATGGCAGAAGGTAGGTGTTGTTGACCCCTCATTTCTCTTTTCTATTTGCAAAGTTGCCTTTATCCATTTGGATAATGGACACTTTAAGATTTAGGGAAATAAGGCCAGATGAAGATAGAAGATGTGTGGGAGTTAGGTCAGGGCCGTGATGAGACACTGTGGGAGGGAAGCATGTGGTCGTTGATCATGCTGTGAATCTCAAGGTGAAGGAGGCTTCCTGAACAATTTGATTTTTCTCTGCTTGTGATATATTTCATGAAAGCTTACAGAAACTAGAAAGCAGACTAAGAGGTGTAAGAAGAGGTGCTGAAGGAGCAGAGAAAGGGTAGAGCAAATGGGCACATTAGACATGAAAGTGGGGCAGGAGACCAGAGCTTACAGAAGGGACCAGTGAGGCCAAGGGGTAGGAGAGATGGGGGAGAATCTATTAAAACACACTTTGCTAAAAATGCCACAAATCTCACTAGTAGCCCACATCTATTATTATTAAAACACAAAAATAAAAAGACTCAACTTTCACTTCTTAAGGTACACGATGAATTCACTGCTTGAGTCAAATGTGTTCTTTGACATGAGTAGGGGCTCTGTGCCTTTAGTGTTCAGAGTACCATGCCTCACCCTGGAGGGCACAAGGCCATGCAATAAGACAGTGTGGAGCACAGTTGGCACATTTCCTTTCCAGATCTCACACTGACACCTTGGGAAGTGGCCGTTGTGACCATCCCCATATATAAAAATGTACAAAACCACATATGATAGATTTGGGAGCTCAAATTCAATTTTTTTCCACCTTGGCTTCTATCTCATTCCCAGTATATCATGTTCCCTAGACCAAACAGCTTTCATATTACAGCTAGAGAAACAAATACAGCCTTATACATAAGACTGGGTAACAGAATGTCACCAAAGTGACATGTTTTTCCTTTGAGCTTATACCAAAAAATTCTGCATCCCAGCCCCAAACTGGGTTACGAGTGCTGCCTGTGTGTCTTTCATGTTTTAGGGGAGTTTATTTTACCATTTAGGGCTCTCCTCCTCCTTTCTCCAGTCTAGTTGTGGAAACCAGTGTGTAAGTTGTACACTTGAAAGTAGTATTTGTTTTTTACCCACAAACACATACACTGCTTTCCCATCCAAAGAATAGCATGCTTAGGAGACACCTGCGGTAAATTCCTTCTGACCTTTCCAATTTCTATCCATAGACTCTCACTGGGAGCATGTTACATTGTTTGCCTCTCTGCATTTCGATAGTTTTGTTGATTGTCTTAAATAGACAGAGCCTGTTAAATAGGAGTAACTGATATTTGGTAAGCTCATGCAACGGGTTCCCTGGGAATGGGTGACACTAAGTTCTTACGTTTGAGAGATCTTATGTGAATATTGATAGCATTTGATTGAAATATACCTTACGGGTTAGACCCACAGTGTAAAGGTTCATACAGTTCTAGCTCCAGAGAGAGTCTGAAGTTACAAGGGACGCTGGGATTCCATAATCTTCCTGCTGCTTTGCAAAGGTTGAAAGCATCTATTTTCCCAGATTCATCTATTTTCAGTTAATTTTATAGCATTTCTTACCTTTCAATCCCTGTGGTATAGTTATTTTTAATCTACAAAAATAAATCAGTATAACATGTATTTTCTTCTTCTTTTGTTCTCTGTCTCTCTCTCTCTCTCTTTCTCTCTCTGTCTCTCTCTCTCTTTCTTTCTCTCTCTCTCTTTCTTTTTTTCTACTGTCTTCTCCATCAATAGTTATCTCTTAGCATTGCTAGAATTTAGGAATTCTAAACCATCCTTCATCACTCATGGATAATGTTGTAAAACTAAACTTTGTGATTCTTACCAGTGACCTCTCTGAGGTGGGGGAGCAGGCACTGGAAAAAGGAGCAGTCAGAATCATTGGAGATGTCACTGAAAAATGATTAGGGAATCACCCATTGTGTCATCTCTCAGCCCATTGGGAATTAACCATCCAGCCCTGCAGACCTGGAATACTCCTTTGCAGAATTACACTACTGTTCAGTTACAAATCTTTTCATATGGTGAGAAACCTTGCTCTAGTGAGAATTTTGGTTGCTTTAAAAATCCCAGTTATGTTTTATGAATATGTTGTTTTAAGCCCAGGTGTGGGATATGGAGTTGCTTCAGTTTGCCCACAGCCATTAACTATGATTGTCTCATGCTCTGGGAGAGGCATGGATTTTTGACAGCTGCAGATAGTTAATTCTGGGGACTCTGGAGAGGGTACAAATGGGAGCGCCCCAGAGGGCCTATGGTAGCTGCTGTTCCCCTGCTGCTGTTTCCTGTTCTTGCAGTTTGTTACGTGGTTGTGAGCAAAGAGAGAAAAACTTGGAAATATCCTGATGATGACTGGACTTGCCCCAAGGAACTCAACACCCCAAATCAGCAGGAAGTAATCCAAAGAGTTCTATGCTCCCTTTCCCCTCTAACCTGCTTTCTCTCCTACCTAGCGTTGGGGAATTGAAGGAATGAGGGTTGACTAAGGGTGGGAAGGGTAGTAATATAAGAATCCAATAAAGTAGACTAAAAAATATGCAAATTCCTTTCCTTTTCCTGGGTGTAAAGTGAACACCCCCATATGGCCTAACTGCATCCTAAAACACTTGGGGTACCCAGAGAAAAACTCTCTCTCTTCCCCTGCCCCCAGAACGGTAAATGTACCCTATTGCTTTGGGAGACCAGTGTACCCTATACTCTCCGGACGTGCTATGCCTTTTTTTTTTTTCCAACCTGATGCTCTGTGCTCAGTCCTTCTTGGAGATTGTGAGCCTGTAGTTGATTCTGTTGCCTGAGGTCTGGGTGCTCCCAGTTTCAAAGACTGACATCATCATACTCTGTCAGTTTCCACAAGGTGGGGCATTTTGGTCCAGGATTGGTAACTGGGTCTTCTTGCTAGCCAAAAATATCTACTTTGTAATTATAAAATGAAAAATTTAATTTAAAAAGTCAAGAATTAGTTTTGGAAGTTATTATGCACACCTACCAATAATGTGAATGCACTGGGAGAATCATGAAATGTTGTAGGATTTATGGCTAATCCTACTGACATTAAAACAATTTTAATGTTATCTGTCTAACTTATGGTTACAATAAGAATAGATAAGATATCATATGTCTGGTGGGGCTTTTATTCTACTTCCACATATCTTGAATTATATAAAGTCATAAGAGGAGCTACTTTCTCTTTAAAACTTGTGCATATACTCATGTTCACCAATCAGATTCCCCAAATACATTCTGTCATATTTCGGTCATCTTCAACACAATCATTCTGACACATATCACCATCATTGCTCAAATGGGTTACTACAATACCTTGTAATTTACTCTCCTGCAGTTAATCTTCTAGTATATTAACTGCATTTGTTTATTTGCATGATATTGGCTCACTAATGCTTTCTCACCACAGTTAGAATAAAACTCGACGATCTTTGTTTGACATATCAATATATGTATGTGTGTATGCATATCTATATCCGCCTATCTACCACTGGAACTATTTATTAATTAAGCCGATATTTCATGATAGTGTGCTATTATATCCTCGAAATGAAATGGTTGTTTAAAATAAACATTAAGAACTCATGTTAAGAAATTTTAATTTCTTCAATATCATATCATTTCCAGAACTTCTGCATCTCGTTTGGATATTACCTCTGAATAATGGAATTTTGAGCTCCACCAGCCTAAATGACAGCTCAGGTTTGGATGGCTTACACCACCTTTACAGGTTAACACACTGAAAATACGAAAGTTCCTGGTATTCTAAGCCAACTTTTCTCTTGGTCTTCCCTAGCTCTGTGCATGTACATTCTTCTCCTCCATTCCCCTTGGGAAATGACTATTTATGCATGCTTCAGTTGCTGTTGCTGCAGCCCCACTGCTATCATTTAACCTGACGTAATGCTTCTATCAACTTTGCTCTCCTTTCTTCAATTATTAACTTAGTCACACTGTTAGCAGAAATTAGGACATCTTGTTTTGGGACTTTCCAGTGGCTTTGCTTATCCCTCTAAAGAAAAGCACATGCCAATGATAGCTTCATGGCATCTCTGAAACCTTAGGGTACCTTCTCCCTCTGGGCTTCAGGTCCTACACCCTCACTGTCTTGGCTGAGCTCAGCATTTGAGTGCCACCAACCCACACTGCTTTGCTCTTCTCCCAGAGGAACCTTCACCCCCATTCCTTTTGGTTACTTTTCTAGTAAGTCATTCTTGGACACCTTATTCAAAATCAACACTGTTTGGCCTCTTGCTTCCTTTTGAATGCTTCTGGTCTGCATTACTGATATCTCCCTTTGTTTATTTTAACATGCTTTTCCATTCTTAGTCTATTCTAATATTTCTAATGGTGTCTGTAGGGACGTACGCTGACATAGTAGTACTCCTTAGCTGTCTTGTACCCTGTGCCCAGTAGTTTATTTTTCCCCGAGAAATGCCAGTAGTAAGCTTAGATGATGCAAACAGATCCTTGTCAGTATCAAATGTCATCATGTATGTATATCTGCTTGTGTGTGTGTGTGTGTGTGTGTGTGTGTGTGTGTGTGCGTGTGTGTGTGTGTGTGTGTATGACAATGTATATGTTTGTGAAAGAGATACCTAAGTTAACAAGACCAGACATTGGGAAACTATAGTCTGCTAAATAAGTTCTTGCTTCAGACCTCCATACCAGAGACATGCTTACTTCTTTACTCCTGGGGATTTGAAAGGAACAAAGTGAGAAGTCACTTTTCTGAGCCTAGCTAGTTAGCACCTGTGTATCCCACACTCACAAACACTTGTCTTGCTATGATTTAGCTCCTGAGAATATAGAGTGGAGATGCTGAGTTCTGCAGGGAGGGAGTAGGGGGCATGGATAAGAGCAAAAGTGGAGAAGAGACCAGAGCAGCATCTTGTGGGTGTCTTCTCCTTTATCCCCTCTCCCTGTAGTCCTTCCCGTCTGCTTCCTGTCTCAGGCCAATGCTACCACTACACACATATAAGACTGACTTTTTCAGCAACACCCAGTAACTTTTCTCAACACTCTAAGATTGTTTTTAAAGGAGAATTGGTCTTGAATTCAATTGAATTAAATTCAGAATTATTTTTAATTTAGCATCTTGGTGTTCTATATGCTACTTTCAATTCATTTATCATTTTATTTGCTTCTTGGACTTTTAAAGATTTGAGTGTTGACGTGACGCTTCTTTCTGTATCTGCAGTTCCCAGAGCAGCGGTAATTACACAGTAGGTTGTCTATGCTAAGCAAACAATAAGAATAGAAGAAAACTCCTTACACTGGTATAGTCTATCCACTGAAAAATGTACATCAAGCCTGTTCATTAGAGAGCTTCCAAACATTTTCCTTTGGGGAATACAATCAGGGATATAGGCAGCTATTGCTGCAACAAAGCTCACTGGCATGCCTTTGGGGTAGCAACCATAACTTGAAAATGGTGCATCAATGAGAATTCATATGGAAGAGTAAACTAAACACTTTTAAAAACTAACAGCAAAGTGGGTTGATTTGTGTGCCAGCTAGATTGATGGAGGGCCGTACAACTATCTGATAAACTTCTCCTGGGAGTGTCTTGAGGGTGTTTTGAGGCAAGATTAACCTTTGAGTCACTAGATTGAGCACATTCCTGTCTTACCAATGTGCTCTAAAGCCCAATCTGCCAAAGGCTGAACTGAAGTGAAGGCAAGGCAAGCTCTTACCGTCAGCCATGACAACTGTCTTCTTCCCTAGGACTCTGGTGCTCCTGGTCTCTGGCCTTCAGACTCTGAGGCTCATACTAGCAGCCCCCAACTCACAGGGTCTTGGCCTCTGATGAGCAGATAGAATTTGTCTGCTCCCTTGTCCTTTGTCCTGGAACTGAATCACCGCTGGATTTTCTGAGCATCTATCTAATAGATGCCACATCATGGGACTTCTTAGCCTGGATCTATGTGAGTCAATCCTTAAAACAAATCTCTTTATTAATGCATATGTAGAATGGATATGTATTCCATATATACATATATGGAATATGTGCCTTCTGCTGATTTTGTTGACTCAGTTTCCCTGGAGAAGTTTGCCACAGAGCCACATGCAAAGAGTAGAAACCATGAAGAGAGGAACAAGCACACACTTTTCCTTTCTTTTCCAAGTTTCAGTTTTGCCTATGGCTCTGTGGGGTGTTTGTGTGTTTACATATCTACACACATGTGTGAGATATTGTAAGAGGACATAGAAAGAATGTATGAGCCAGAGGATGTGGAACAGAGCTACACAATGCTGTCCCCTGTACATGACATGGATGTTACACACAGGAACTCACAGCAGCTATGGTTGTCTATACAAGATCTGAGCAAGATTAAGCCAGTTAAAAATTATAGCATGTGGAGGGGGCAGGTTGATGTGCTAGCACCAGCTGCTGTTCTGGAGGTCCTGAGTTCAATCCCAGTAACCACAGGGTGACTTGTGATCACCTATAAAAGGATCTGATGCCCTCTTCTGGCACTCAAGTGTGCATGCAGACAGAGCACATGGCTTGGGGAGGGCTCCTGAGGGCCCTCCCCACTTCTATGGCAGAGAAGATATGTGCAGATGGACAATTGATGATTGCCTAGGGAGGGAGAGTCACTATTCTCTAGAAGTGTGGCCACTAGTGGGTTGCCCAAGCTCTAATTGGACTCAGTGAATTATAAAATTAAGTAATTAATTATAAAAAAAGGACATGAAGTTGTGAGGGAGTTGTGATAGCAAGTTCTGAGGGCAGTTAGAAGAGAGAGTGAAGGGTGTATATGATCAAGATGTATTAAGTATGAAAGTATCTTTTAATTATTATCATTTTATATGTATTGGTATTTGTCTGCATATATGTCTATGTGAGGAGGTCTCTACAGGTTTCTGGCAGAGAAGCAAACCACGAAGATATGAGAAGGAAAACTCAATTCAGATTGACTTCACCAACTGGTTCAGGACTTCTAAAGAATCTGATATCAAGCAGTTTATTCCTACAAATTCCAGTCCAGTATAATTTGGAAAGAAAAGGTTTTCTGGTGTACAAAGGAAGCATAATTACATTGAAACTTGACTCAGGGTACATGTCATTTCCTCCAAGAAGATGGGTTCTAGGATAGGTTACCTGTAGTAGCTCAAGGGCCAAAGAAAGGTTCAGGCTTGCTCTTGATCATACTGATAGCATTCAGATAGATGATTTGGTTATTAGTCACCGCAGGTCTTGGAGGAGGGATCTTGGAAGAACCTCTGGCTATACAGAGATTAAGATCTCCAGTCCTGGTTGTGGGAGCTTGAGGCACCCCCGGCTATAAGGATTATTTAGATTACTTGCCACCTCCAATTCTGGTGGTGGGAGCTTGATGTGGCCTGGCCCAACTGATAACCCAGACAACCAGGCTGTTAGTCACTTCCTGTTCTCAGCTTTCTGGAAGATCAGGTTTCTTCCCTCCCCTCCCCTCCCCTCCCCTTCTCTTTTTCCTTCCTTCCTTCCTTCCTTCCTTCCTTCCTTCCTTCCTTCCTTCCTTCCTTCCTTCCTTCCTTTCTTCTTTCATCTCTCTTCCTTCCTTTCTTTCTTTAAACAGTTTTTCCCATTAGAAAGACAATCCTGTGTGCTTAACCTTCCTGGTCTCTCTGAAGATCTGTGGATCAAAGATTTTTGTGCTGTGCTTTCAAGGTCTGTGTATCTGTGTGCACCTGATGCCCATGAAGAGCGGAAGAAGGTATCAGATTCCTCAGAACTAGAGTTACAAGTTGTTGTGGGCTGGCAGGTGTGTGCTCTGAATCAAATCTGGATCATCAGCTCCATGAGTGAAATTTTCAAAGAATAAATACACTTTTTAAAGTCAGGTTTAATTTAAAAAAACAAAAAACAAACCAAATTCCCACAATACTCTATATCATCCTGAGTGAGGTAACTCAGTCACCGTATGTACTCACTGATAAGTGGATATTAGCCCAAACGTTTGGGACACACATGATTCAATTCACAGCAGTTGTTGGACTGAGCATGCGGGTCCCAGGTAGAGGAGTTGGAGAAGGGACTGAAGGAGCTAAGGGGGTTTGCAGCCCCATGGGGAGGGAGCAACAGTGTCAACTGGTCAGACCCCTGGTGCTCCCAGAGACTGGACCACCAACCAAAGAATACCATGGAGGGACCCATGGTGCTGGCCACATATGTGGCAGAGGAGGGCCTTGTTGGCCATCAGTGGGAGGAGAGGCCCTTGGGTCTGAGAGTGTTAGATGTCCCAGTATAGGGGAATGCCAGGGAGGGAAGATGGGAGTGGGGGAGTGGGTGGGGGAATACCCTCATAGAGGCAAGGGGAGGCAGGATGGGATAGGGAGTTTCCAAAGGGAAGACCTGGAAAGGGGAAAACATTTGAAATGTAAATAAAGTATTTATATAAAAAAAGAAAGTGGCAAAGCTGAACTACTTGGATGAACATTGGGGTACAAAGTTGTA
>CM052704.1:112450743-112645743 GCA_028551405.1 Uromys caudimaculatus
CAGGGTCAAAGCCTTACTCATGAGTCTGACCCACTGAATCCTTTGTTTTGGCTGATTGCAAACCGAACCACAACATTAGATGACAGTCTGCTGAATTCTTCCTCGATTTGCATAAACAGGAGAGGTATGAGTCATACAGATAGGATGCTAAGCAGAATCAAGGGAGCAACTTCTCAGTTCAGGCGAGTTTGTAAACAAGACCTGTTAAATGAAGGAATCTGCTGCTCTGTCCAAACTTTATGCTATTAGTCTTCCAGATTCTCACAAGGGACCCGGATCTTGTATTTTGATCAGGGTTTCTGCGCATTGTGAAAAAATTAGATTAATCACTTTGTGGGAGCTATTGTACACTGGCTCTCATTTGACACTAATTTTGAGAGACTTCAAATGTCCCCAGAATCACCAGTTTAAAGCATGTCTAGGTGAAGTACAAATGGAACTTCACCTAATGTCTTCATGATGGATCTCGTGGATTCCTGAACCAAGTCTGATTATTTCTCCAATTTTGGAATCATTAATTTGCATGGACATGTTCAGTAACTGGCAGAATTCAACTTGGGCCTTTGGAACATCTTGGTCAGATGACTAAGTGAGTAAAAGGATTTTAGTGTCAGCCTGACAACGAGAGTTCCAGCCCCAAATCTAACAAGGTGGCAGGAGAGAAGTGACCCCTGAGAAGTGTCCTCTGACTGCCACAGGTAGCACGCACACACCTCATACACACACACACACACACACACACACACACACACACACACACACACACATATTTAAAATATGTGGTACTGTTTGTCTTGTTAAGGACAATGTAGATGTATCAATGAATATGCGTTTATACCAAAGTCTGTGGAGTAAGGGATTTAGCACCTAACAAGCTGATCGATCCATTAAGTTCCACCCAACAACTGATCAATGCAGTGGAAGAAAATTAATTTAGTTGATTATTTATTTACACTACATTTTCTTTCAGAAAGCATTTCTTACGGCTAATAAGGGCACGTAAAATATGATAAACTAACTGAATACTGAAGAGGGTAAAAGGAAGTGAGGCTGAAATAATCTAAATGATGATATGGTGCCCCAGGGTAGGTGCTCCAGGGGTAGGTGCCCCAGGGTAGGTGCTCCAGGGATAGGTGCTCCAGGGGTAGGTGCTCCAGGGGCAAGTACTCCGGGGGGAGGTGCTCCAGGGGGAGGTGCTCCAGGGGCAGGTACTCCAGGGGGCAGGTGCTCCAGGGGGAGGTGCTCCAGGGGGAGGTGCTCCAGGGGGAGGAAGGCTAAGCACAGGTTTTCTGTTTCCTATTACAAAAACACTTTCACAGTTACTGTGAAAAACAGACCTTTTGTCCCCCATACAAAACTTCGATATGAATTTATTCTAAGTAAAAACCAGTTAACTTTGTTTTTGATGGCTTAACTAACTTGATGAAATCTTTAGTTTTAACCCAATTTTACCAGTGTTTTAGAATGAAAAGTTGTGGTTCTAGAGATACCACTGGGTTGGTACTCCACCTCTTTTATTTGTTGGTTCCCTGATCTGGATCTATTCCAGTCTACTATGTGACATCGAGGCCTTATATTTCTCATTTGTAATATAAATACCACTACTTGCGGGATGTTTGTGACAGCAAACCGTACCTAAAGCTCTTTGTACCACGCTCAACCCTGCCGTCCTTTCTTCTTGGAGAGAAAACATGTTATTCAGTGTAACACTGACTAATTCTCGGTGAAAACCTGCTACTTGGGGCACAGATTGCACAATTGTTGGTTCAGGTAATATTAACACCACCAGCTTCTGCTAAATAAATAACTTGGGCGAGAATAAAATAACTCCATTTGAAAAAATACAAACACCGAAGAAGTGCACATGTACAATGAAGGAGTGCACACCTGTGCAAGCGTGCGAGCAGGTGTTTGTACACACACACACACACACACACACACACATACACACACACAGAGAGAGAGAGAGAGAGAGAGAGAGAGAGAGAGAGAGAGAGAGCCAGCTCACCTTATCTTGTGTGAAGGCTGGTCTCAAAAATTTGATTTTTTTTTTTTTTTAACATTCTGGCTGACATTCCTATTTTCTGAAGCATATGTTTTTTGGCTACAGATGTCTTAGATATTGTCTCCCGAAAGTGACTCTAGACATCATTACAATTAGTCAGAAAGTATTTCCCTTCTGTATTGCACTGTGAGCAGCAGGTCAGAGCCTCATGGACTTCTTCCCCTGTAACTAATAACACAAAATTTCAGCAATCGGAGGTCATTTGTTTAGGAAGAACAGCTGCTTATAAGGAAGGTAAATCCTGTGTTTCCTCACACCCATCCTTTGTCTAAACCTCCATTTGTATCCCAGAAAAATAAGGTTCACTTTTGTACATCAGAGACCTCTAAGAGAAAAGAAGACACAGTGGTTGTGTGGGAGGGGACTCTCAATTCATGGTGCCTGGCGGAATCTAGCTAACTGCCCATGATGTCGGGAAATGTCAAGGTCTTTTAGTCCAAGTAGTGGGAACACCTCTCTTCTCCCCTTCTGCCTATCGTCCTCCATGTTGTTCTACCCTCTGGAGACTTGGAGTGATGGGCTGGCTACTTCTTGCAAATGGATGTGGTAATTGTTATAGAATATATTCAAGGGGACCCAATTAAATGCATCTAGCTTGTTGGACTTTAAACTACCCTCAGAATCTCTTTAATAAAGCCTATTCGGATCATTCTATGAAACCCGGGCTCATTTCAGACACATTCTCTATATTTCAAAATATTTTGACATTGATGTATTGTTCCAAAAGGTAAAAAAGGAATATCAGATGCTGTCATTAAAGTATCCATTGGAAAATGTCACAATACTCTCATATTTTGTAAAAAAGAAAAAAAAAATCTAGCAAAAGAGTAAACTACAAAAGAAGTAATTCAAAAATGTCTTTTAATAAAAGTTTAAAGTCTTCAAAATATATTTGCCCCCGGAGCAAACTTTTTTCATTTAATATTGTGTCTGTTAATTAGTGCTTCAAATTTGCAAATTCTTTATTGGTTTATATCAATGGAATACCCAAAGCGCATCTCAGTGCCAGATTTGAATGAAATATGATCCTGTTTATTCTATTAAAACCAAGGCTTGAAATTGTTACCCAAATGCCACAGGAATTCTTGCCATTTTCTCATCAAATTCCTCATCAGATTTTTTGTTAAAGTCACATTGTTTTAGATTTTGTGTCTTGGCATTTAAATGAAATTCAATGCGCCCCACTGGAGGGAACATCTGTAGGGATCTATTATGTACAATATCCATTCCAATCAAGCAGGAGTGTGCTGTGCGCCTGAATGGGGAGCTCATTCCTGCTTCCTTTCCCTCTGATGTGGCTATTGAGAAGGTCTGTAAGCAAGAGAACATTTATAAAAATTAAGCCAGCAGCAGAGCACAGCATTTTAAATGCTCAAATCAAACACTTTTTAAAGGCACAATATCAGTTTCCGTGAATGGATTCCTGTCTCTTTCTTTTCATATAATGGGCTTTATTTAGGGACCACCTGATCCACACGATGGGCTGCTTTATAGAGAGCTTAGATTATGATGATGGTCAAGGTTCGCATGTCTCAGTAAGTTCCTATTTACTTGGTTTTAACAGCCTACTCTGTCCCTCAACAGAGTCAGCCTTAGTTCAATGCACTGGGTAACCTTTTATATCTGCAATCTGCCACAAAACACCTGCACGGGTGCTGTGTGGGAGGCCTGGGGTGAGAAAGCTCCTGTCCCATCTATAGAAAGGGCAACCATGGAAAATGCCTAAAATAAACCTTTACTAAATGATCACCCGGATGTGATGGCTAGGACTTATATAAAATGAGAGAGAGAAAAATCAAACTGACTCCATTGGACTTTAAGATATAGGAGAATTAAATAAATCATATGCAAATCTTCTAGAACATAGCACATGACCAGTAATACAAGCTGGATATTATCATTACTATCAGGAGTGACTTCACAGAGAAGGTTGATTTGAGTTGGGTGGAGTTTTATTAGTCTCAGAACAGATTTGCATGACAGAAGTGGCTTGCACACCATTGATGGTGAATGTAAGATGCAGACAGTGTACAGGAGCAGGTTGGCTGGGCTGGTTTAATTGTTGCTGGAGGCACATGGTTACTGTCAGCAAGCTGTGTATACAGAACCTATTAATGTACAAGCCACCAGGCAACATCTCGAATACAAAGAGAGACATGTAGTTTCAACTTAGACAGTGTAGTATTAGGTGTGTTATACAGAAAAAGAGACTTCATTTCCAGGTACTTCAGTGTGTAATTAAAGAGCTGAAATACACTTGTGCTGGAGACAACAAGAAGCGTTCAGCATTCTCTTGTCAAAATGCACTTAGGATCCTGGTCGAAGACAGAGCTGCTTCAGAGATAACTCAATCTCACAGAACCACACCACACACCAAGTGTCTCTCGATTGCACTGCTTTGATCTCTGTTTACCTCTGATGTAGCTATGACATGCATTATGCCATGAGCATGAAATCGTGTCTTTATGACGGCAGATTGTGCAACACGTTTTAAAATGTAAATTGTAATTCTCATTTCTTTCTTGCCTGTAAAATTTTTGTTTGGAATCCAAGAGTTGGCTCTATAGGGCTGAGTTTCTTTCATTTAAGTAAAAATGAAAACAAAAACAAAAACAAAGTCACAATACAACAAAACAAAATGTTCTATTGAGTGGTAAGCATTTCACTATAGAAAAACTACTCGAAATCAACAAGATTGCTTTAGGACCTACTGGTAACCTCAACACATTGGCGAGCATTTTAAGTACAGAAGAATAATATGCAGCTTGCATGGTTTTGAGAGCTTATGCAGCCTGGCCCGTTTTCCTATGGAGTGTGTAAACAACTTCTGCCTTCTGGAGTACACTTTTGGATTGTGATATTCTTGGACCTTAGAGTCAAAGGTCCGACAAAGATGGTTTCTTGTGTAGATTGGAGATGACTAATAACTGTCCAGGTATTTAAGCTGGAGTATGATATTTCACTTTCCCATAGCTTTGCTTACTGAAGAAAACGAAAGCTTTTCTGCCAATGTGAAAACTCCTTGAGGTTGGGTGCTTGGTTGTTATCTTTAGGATGTTAGCACCACCCTCCATCACTCTCCACACTGGCGATGCTAAATCTACAGGATGTAGGTGATTAGTGGCCAACAGAAATGTATTATAGAGAAAGAAGTCGAACAAAATGCCTCTGTGACAGTCTCTAAGCTCCTGAATTTAGTAATTACGTGGAGGTAGCTTTTGCCATTCCTTTAAGTCAGGTGAATTTACTTAATTTCCTCTTGCGTGTGAGTAACTCTGAGTTGTTTGTAGAGCTGTAAACCAAAGTCTTTGCTTACAGCCAAGTTGTGGTTGGCAGACTGTCAGTGTGGGAGTGGCTGCAGAAGAGGAGAGGTACAGTGGCCTGAGGGTCCTCCCATTCATGACGAATGTGAGTATGGCAGACCAACACACTGAGGGTTGATGACTCCTCCCTCTATAGTCCTGTCACCCAATTTATGGATGACAAAGTACACAGCAAAAAATATATGTCCTGGGCTACTTTGCTCATTGAGGATGATATCTTGGTGTCGTTTTGCATGAGAAACACTCAGAAGTTGAAGACACAACCACAGGTAAATGTCTAACTGGGAGACAGGCTCAGGGGCACAGACCTGTTATCCTATCTTCCTCACTTTTTCCTTTCAAGGTATTTAAGACTGTGTATGAATGTCCACACCCCAAGCATCCAGTGAGGCTGAGGTAGTAGAGGACCACTGAGCCCATTGCATGCAACTGCTCTGCTAGACCTGCTCTCTGTACTCTCCAGCTCCTGGTGTTTTCTTGTGTGGGAAGAAAGACATCCTCTGTTAAGCCACTGTAGATTCAATCTTCCATTATTAAGATGATACCTTGTTTTTGTTTGTTTTGAGACTAAATCTATTTATATAGCTGGGGTTGTCCTGCAGCTCACTACCTAGGCCAGGCTAGCCTCAGATTCAGAAAGATCTGCCTGCCTCTGCCTCCCAAGTTCTGGGATGAAAGGTACATACTACCATGCTCAGCTTAAATGGACAACTTAATCAGTTTAAAACCTTTCTATTGTTTTCTTTTATGCTTTTTAAAATGTGCCCTGCTTCAAGGGTTTGCCCACTTGCCTCATGAGCATTCTGAGCAGGCACTTCTGAATCTGGTTGGTACAGAGCAAGAGAACCAGAGAAGGCCTTTGTTTCTCTTGGTCATTTATTTTGTAGTTAGATAACTAGACAGCTTTCTTGGAAGAGCTATGTTGGGGAGGTTTGGAATCCACAGGTAACGTCCCTCTGTTGATGTAGCTCCCAGACTCACCTGAATATCTGAGCACAATGTGCAGCTCAGTGCAGGCTGTGCAGTGGAGGGAAAGGCTGGCACAGGTGGCTGCCCTTCCAGCCAATACAGTTCCTACCTCAGAGACAGTGTATCTGACAAAAGAAAATGCCTCAGGACTGGGAAGAGGCAGGCACTCATCTGGCTCTCCTGGGGCATGTTGTGCTTTCATTATTCTTAACTGCCTTCACCTCTCCCCATGCTCCCTTGAATATATTGAAATGAACCCAGGTTATCCTCTCTCCCTGCATAGTCTGAGTAGCAGGGATCCAGCTCTCTATTGAGTAGCTTTTTGATGTGATGATGTTGATATACATACATTAGAAGCAGTTGAAAATACACCCAGTAAATATTGGTCTTTAAAGTATCAAGTTAACTTTGTTCAAGAGTTAATAGATGGTTTTAAGTGTTGAGTTTAAAAGCTCGTGGTTGGTGAGGTGGCTCAGAGGGTGAAGGGGCTTGTTTTGGGAGCCTGAGGACCTGAATCCAGTCCCTGGAGTGCACATAAAGGTAGAAACAGAGAAGCAGCTTCACAGTGTTGTCCTGGGTCCTCTATTATGCCACATGCATACTCCCCCACATCACACACACACACATAATGACAGTAAATGACTTAAAAAGCCACACCTTCATAGACTTAGATATGTGTTGGGATGTGACAGGGACCAGCTGTGGCTTTGACAGCTGTTGCTGCACCACAAACAGTGGGTAGAAGTTAGGCATTGAGGTCAGACTTTCCCAGATATATCTCCAGGATGAAAAACCCTTCATTTAGGAAGGCTCCTCTTATCTAGAGGAGCCACATGAAAGACTTGTCAAGGGCTTCACTCAAGGGTGGGGGGAACTTGGTTGGGAAGACATAACTTAGGACTAAGATCATTGATGGTGGAAGTAAGTCAGCACCAAGTCCTGAACCCATAAGGGATTCTGGCTTTAATAACAGGTGTCTTATCACCGTTGGGTTAAGAAACAGTGACTGATGGTGTCAAACTGTCTTCTAAATACTTGGACTTCTATTCAGAGCCTCATGCTGCTCTCAGTCTTGGGCAAAGATGCTTCTTTTTGCAGTGGGTGACACTCAATGCACAAACTCACAACCAGCCAGAGTGTAGAGAATAAACGACTGCGGAGTGATCAGCTCTAAATAGGACATCTGTAGCATTCCTCCCACCAAAGGCTGGTGGAACATTAGCTAGTGGGGTGGGGCAGAGTGAACTTAGAGCTGGAGAATGCCAGGAGTGCTGCAGAAACAGTGTCCTCTGGACGTTCCGGGCATTGCACTCATAAATTCACAGATGCTGTGCTTACCTGCACAGATCCAGAACAGCATATTGCCTGTCACCATTTCATCATGCAAAGGGGAGGGGCTTATGAGGCCCTGTCCTTCTTTGAGAGGCTACAGTTAATGGATACTGAGGACTGCATCTCATTTCTTAAGTTTTGTAGCCATTGATAAGTTGTCCACATCCCAGTAAATAACTCTCCACTCTTGTTGGTGCAAGCAACCCTAATGAAACTCAGTAAGACACACACACACACACACACACACGCACACACACACACACACACACACACACACACGCATGCACACACACACGCATGCTCAAACACAACAAGAGGATCTTGTTGAAAAGAAGAAAGATCTTAGTCTGAGAGGAAGAGAAAGTGAAGGAGAACACAGTTCAGTATCTCTGAATATATCTGTATGGAATCGTCAAAGAACAATATTTAAAAACCCATGTTTGATAGGAGCTTCAACTACATCTAACTTTGCAATTAATGGCTTTTGAGACACAGAGTTACTTTCCTAAGATACCACAGGTACTGCTATCTTCTAAGGAACAGTTTCTCCAGGTCAGACATATTTCTTACTGTAGGAAATAATAATTGAACAGATCCCGCGAATGAATATAGATCAATGATAAACCTAAGTGGGAAATAGAGCAGGCTGAAATCCATTACTGGGAAAATTATATAATTATGTGAGTTGTTCGGTTTTTCTTTTTCCTTATTTCTTTCTTTGTTTTCTTTATCTTTGTTTTAAACTGGAAATGATTGATGGTATCACAGCAGAAGACATTCATACAGAAATTAATTAGCAAAATCTAGTTTCCAATAAATGTAGTCTGGAAAAAGGCTTCACAGATGGCTGCTTATGGCATTAAGTGGAAGCAAAAAGGTAAAGGCAGGAATAATGTTTTGAAGTTAGACATTCTGCTCCTTTTATCCATACACTCATTGAAAGGGCAATTGAGGGGGAACCATGAGCTATGAAGCCTCAGTCCCCATGAGAAACAAATCGGAGGCTTTAGGTAGCATCATAAAATAGCTATTTAGTACATTGACCTTGTGTATTTAAAGATTATGAGATTTTACAGTAGTTGGGTTATAAAATATCAATTTGGAGGAACAGTAAATTTCCTGATATTCATTTCAGTTTATAGGCAATTCCTGTTCTGACACAAATGCATCGGTCCTGGTGACCGGGTTTTCTGGGACAATGCTGTTTTCCTTCATGATGGGGGGTGTGTGGGAAGCTCGATAGCTTTTACCCAAAGAATCAGTGAGCTAAAAGTCTCCTCCTCATTCATGCCTCCGTTCGTATTTTAGGAAGCTCTAAAACAGCTTCATTATTTATTAAGGTACACACAGTCTTTTGCTTTTTAGCTTTCTGGACCAGGGAAGTAAATGGAGACAGTCATGAGGTTAGGTTTTCATTATTCTGGAATGAAAGGTTTCTATAGCTCTGAATCCTGTACATCACTAATTGCAACAGCTAACCCTAATATATGACCAAAGGATCCTTGCCATTGTGAGCCACTTGCTGTGCTAATATTCAGATGAAGAAGCATTTTGGTTCATACTTTATTGCAAAATTAGGGTCGATGCATGCCTATTGAATGTGTTCAAATTACTAGCTAATTTTTTTCAAGGGGAAAAGAAAAAAAATCTGAGGCAAGTGTAAAACTAGTAGCTACATAAAGCTGGAGAATCAGATGTCTGCTGGGCAAATTGACAGAGCTCATTAATCTTGGAAGCAGTGTCCTCAAGTCTGTTCTTTCATGCACCTGTGTGAGCCTGAAGTCATTACAGGATGGCACTATTAATACTGAAGGGCCCGAGTAGGGAGAGGGTTATCTGGTCTTAGTAACTGATTCCAACTGATTAGTGGACAACATTTTTCTTGTGGCATAATTGCCTTTGTGTTATTGTAGCCTCTCTAACCTGGGTTTAGGCCATCTCTCTGCTTCTGCGGCCCTGGTAAGAGCAACATAGGCCCCAAAAGTAATGAACTGGAACTTAGGTCCTGCAATTTGCCACCCTTAACTGTAGATGCCTAGTTAAATGTCTTCCAATGATGTCTTGGGTAATAGCGATCATAGTTTAGGTCACGTGTCTTTTTCTTCCTTTCTTTAGAAAAGTAATAGAATTTCAATTGCAGACATGAGTGTTGGGGAAGGAATGCATGGGGAAATGGTCCATGTACTCTCATCTTTGAGAACTGTGATAGACCTATAAGAAGATGCATATGTGAGAGGTGTGAGGACCTTGCAGATAAATATTGGGTGACAGAGATTCTTACTAACTTAAAGACCATTACAGTGACCATGGTTTTTAGACTGCTGTATGCTGGTTTGGGCCCAAGCAGAGAATTAGAATATTTTAATGGTGTTTTATTGCATGATAGTCAAAATATTAAATAATGACCTTTGTCTAGCATAAAAAATATTGGATTACATGCTTTTGTGCCCTGTATAAGGCACAGAGAGAGGAAGTGGGGGTGAATGGGTTATACAGGTTTTCTGCCTGACTGTCAGTGCTGCCAAGAGGACATGTTCACATTTCCAAAGCAATGTTCGCATTTAGACAGAAATAAAAATGGAACAGCCCACTGTTTAAGATTATTTTAGCATCAAATTGATAATTTTAGAAAAAGATATTTTTATTTTAGTTGCATATTTGTGTGTATTATATACACATGCATGTGAATGACCAAAATGGTCAGAAGAGGGTGCTGGAGAGCCCAGAGCTTGAGTTACAGGCAGTTATGAGCTGCTCCATACAGGTGCTGTGAAAGATTAGGGAGTCACTAAGGTGATGCCTATCTCCTCTCGTACAGGAAATGCCAGCTTTCCTTGTGTTGAGGCTGAGATGCAAAAAGAACTATTGCAGTATCATTTTTAGCCAAAAACATTCTGTGATTTTAGCAATGTATTCAGCAATATTTGCTCATCTTCTTTGTTGAGGTCCCAATCCCAGAAGAGTTACTAAGCTAGGAAGTCACTAAACAATATGATCATATTTGCCTGTCAAACTTCAAGGAGATACTGAAAAAAATCCACAAACTCTTGGTCAAGAGTCAGTTTTGTCCTAAGCCAGCAGAGGTAGTGTCAACTGATTCTCTGTCATTGTTCTTGTGAAAGTAAGCCCACTGGCTCATGATGTTGTTATTTTGTTCTGAGGAATTTTCAGAGTGTGATCAAACACAATATATCAATAATAGCAATGTTGAAAATTCTAGCAGAGAGAAATCTAGGTTTTGATTCAGAGAGACTTGAGACCATTAGAGATGGGAAAGGCTGCAGCCATGCCAAGTATATAAATACCTAGTTCATCACTGGACAGGGTGAAGATTTTGAAATACGGAAGTGGTAGTGACATGGGAACCACGGTATCTATGTTTCTCACGGTTAAAGAGGTGACAGAAGTGACTAGTTGAAGAGTGTGTGGCCAGAAGAACTGAGGAAACTCTGAGTGTACTGTATCTTGTTGCACAGCCAATAGAAAGTTAAGAATGAGGAGAATCTGAAAGCTACACATCATGGGACACTGAGGAGACTTTCCTGAAACCCCTAGTGGAGTACATTCCATCTGTGGAGCATCAAACGAGTGGTTGGGGGTCACAGAGGAGGAACCATGACTACTGTGATACCTTGTTGTGATGATCAAAAAAGGGGTTATTTGCTCCAATAGATCTTCAGCATAGATGAAATTGATCTATTTCTGAAATAATACCTGAGACTATGATATAGACCAGGTTTAAATCTATAATGGGTCAGCTCACACTCCTATTTGCTAGAACTGATCCAAACCTGTGCCTGAGACCTCTCATACTCTCTTGCAGAGAATCCAAAGCCCCTTTGGGATATTGGAAATGCTCTAATCTGCCATTTAGAAATCTGCACCATGATTCCAAATTACAATCGCCGTTTTTCAAAAAATGTTTCTCGGTACAATTCCTGAGATTAGAGCATATTATAACCCAAATGTATTGCTTTTTAAAAAAATGTCTATGCCCTGGTAATTGCTATTGCCATGGGTTTTCCTTTACTGTTGTTTATTTAGTTTATTTATTTTTCTTAGAGACAGGGTCTTTATAGCCTAGGATGGCCTTAAGCTTGCTGTGTGCTGCAGATGACCTTGGATTTGTTATTTTCCTGCCTCCACCTCCAATGTGCTGGGGATGCTTGCATGGGAGGATGAGTACACCCATGTTCAGTAATGCAGGGCACTCTGCATTCCAGAGAAGCGATCTTCCAATGAGCTGTATTCCCCATCTCCTCTCTACCATCTGTTCTTCAGTGACTGCCATTCAAACGTCCAGATTGTTTGCCTGCATCTAAACTTTGACTTATTTACATAAACCAATAGATGAGGGTTTCATTTATTTTTTGTTTAACAATTCAATAGAAGTGACGTAAGTAAAATCATGCTCTACTTACTCTCCCCGCAGTCCACCAGCAAAAATGAAAACTAGAAAAAGAAACACACTGTTTAAAAACCAAGATACCAGCTATCACTGAGTCTCGCATCAGTAAATGTATGTGTGTACAATGTGAATAGGGAAGAACACTGAGTGTAGAGCCGGTGAATGTAACCTTGAACCTGAAACAAGAAGGAACATTTTGTCAGAGATGAGATCTAGTATACGAGTGCTCCAAGAGAGAAGTGGGGGAATGGTTCTGAAGTAAGATGATGTGTCCGTAAACCAACTTGGTGTATTTGTTAACCAGCTGCCCTAAGCACTGCAGGGACAAAGACGGGAACTGCAGAGATAAATAATAAAAATTCTATGGTGGGTGATGAGTTCAAACATTTATGTTTTATTGTCCAATTGACAAACTAGCTCTAAAGGCTTCTTATAGACATAGTTTCAACACAATTCTTAAGGTATTATTGAAGGGTGCTTTTTAAAAAAAATATGTTTAAAAGGAAGTGGCAGCTTCCTTTGCTCACCTCTTTGCTTGCCATCCTTCCAGGTGGTGACACACTTATGACAAATATGTTTAAGACCTTTGTGCTATAGAAAGTACTGGCTGCCTTGATTCAGTGTACTCCTTCTCACACCATTTTCCCACAAGTAGCCAGCTGCACTGGAGGAAGATGAGTAACAAGTGCAGAAGAGCTTGCGTGGGCTCTACACCCTAAAGGACAAAATAGAAGAGAGAAAAACACACACTCAAGAGGCAGAGGGAGAAACACACTGCAGGAACAATTAAATAGGGCGAGGCAAACAATTTCAGCCTTGAGATGTTGCCACCTGATCTCTGTTGCAAAAAGCTCAAAGGAAATGGGCTAGCCTTCAAGGACAGAAGCAATGAAGAACAGAGGAGATAGAAAGAGAACTTGTAGTGATCGGAGAAGGAGGGGAAGAGGAGATGAAGCCACCACAAAGACAGAGCCAAAAGAAAAGAGAAAAGTAGACAATGTGACTGAAAACAAACTCTCTAGTAACTGAAGAACTTGTACGAAAATGAAAATAGTAACCAATGTGTAGGCATAAATGTTTTGCAACCTACTTTTAATAAGGGTTCAACCTCTCCTCTAGCCCACTACTCAGCAGAGGTAGTGGAGAAGATTAGGATGGGGGGAAGTGGATCTGTTCAGCAATAGCCCCTGGGGGCAAGCTTGAGTATGTTAGTTTCTTTGTTGTATAAAGAAAAACACATTCCATCTAAGTCAGGAACAGCATTTAGAACCTGACTTCAACACTCAAATATTTTCACAATCTTTTAAAAGTATTGGAAAGGGCTTACAACATGGATCTGTAGGTAAAGAAGCTTGCTGATAGAAAAATGCAAGCCTGATGACTTATTTCTGATCCCCAGAATCACCATACTGGTGAAAGGAGAGAACTTGTAGGCTTAGATTTTTCAAAACCTACTTTTAATAAGTGTTCTTAAATGTTTAATAACCCTTCTAGCCCACAACCCACCAGAGGTAGTGGAAAGGAAAGGTTAATAGGGCAAAGGGGGATGTGGACTTGTTTAGAAATATTTCTTTGTAGCAAATACAATCTGTGTTGTCAGGATATCATCAGTTTCGTTCACACAGATCAGCAGTGGAAGCTCTATCCACTCACAAACACCACTCACAAATCAACAATGGCAAGACTTGCGAACACCATTCACAAATCAGTCATAGCAGGGCTTGCAAACATTATTCAGGAATCAGCAATGGCAGGTCTATCCAGAAGAAACTGCAAGGCTCTGCCAATTGGCTTGAATCTGCGGAAATGGCAAGAAGCCACTGGAACACCACCAGAAGTATTTTTGGTGCATTTCTCTCTATGAAGTCATGTCAAATGATGACCAACAAAGAATGGTAAGGTGTGCCAATACCACCCAGTATAGTCAGTGAAGACCAGCATCAGCCAAACCCAATTATGACTAGCAAACAATGGTAAGGCATATCAATACCATACACTTCCCATTGGGCTATATGTTATCCCTTTCAAACATCAAGTGTCCTCTCAAGCATCTGCTCTAGCAAAGCATCACATGCCCTTTCACCAGGCTGCCTCCAGAAAAACACCACGTGTCTGGTCTCAGCAATATATAAGACAGTTTCCAGAAAAACATCAAAGGATACAACTGAGTCTCAAAGAAACCAGAAATTTCCACTTCAAGACCTGATTTACTAACATTGTTCTCTGATCTCCATATGCATTCTGTAGCATGCATATCAATTCACACCACACAGATACACACTCAGGTGTGCGCGCGCGCATGCACACACACACACACACACATGCACACTCATACACACATGATAAATATAAAGATTTGAACTATTATTGTGATGCCAGGTGGTGAACTCAGAGCCTTATACATACTTGACAAGTTCTCTGCTCCTGAACTGCATCCCTAATCTTTAGATGAGTTATTTTTTAATGCACTATCTATAAAAATGGTTCAGTTTTAATTTTTAGATTCTATCATATTCATATAAAATTTAAAACATACCTTCTAATTCTAAAACAGCTTGTATAGCATGAAAAAACTATCAGTATATCTAGGTCAGAAGTCTGTCACAGCGTTTTGCAGGTTGATATCAAGCTATTTGCAGGACTGTTTTGTTTTGCTTTTCTCTTCTGGAAGCCCTAGGGAAGAATCTTTTTTCTGATTTTTGGGGTTGTTTGTAGAATTCTATTCCTTAAGCTGGCAGGTCTGAAGTCTCCTTTCTCATTATCTATCAACTATAGGCTACTTCTAGCTTCTGGGGCAGTCACATGATGATCTTCTTTGTTTATCTTCAAAGGCGGAGAAGATAGGAAGTGTCTTCATATTTCTTTGCATTGTTGTGTCTTTTGTAGTTTTAAAACCAGCTTCTCTTGTTTCAAAGATAGAGGTGATTGTGATTTCCTAGGTTATCCAAAATAACCCAGGACCATCTCCCTATACTAAGGTCTATAAGCAGATTCACATCTCCAAAGTCAAGGATCTGTATATAGGCATCTTTAACACTGGCGTTATTCTCTCTACCACACTGTCAATTTGTACCCCTTAATATTTCTCAACTTTTTGAGGTTAATTATTATTAAATGGTAGATATAAAGTGTGCTTTAAATAATTTAAAATTTCCACATTGTTTTAAATGTTATTTTGTATAATGAACTTGTATTATTCCACACTAAGTATTAATTAGGCTATTCTATGTATGCATCTGAGAAGAAGATGCTTAGCTTATGCTAGTAAAGGAACAGTGGGTTGATAGTTCTCAGAGCACTGTGGTAGCACTGCAAGGCCAAGAAGTACATAGATGATTTCTACTGTGAGATCACGAGAAAGACGCAAATACTGGACACCTGTTGCTGTCCCCTGAGATCATAAATCATAATCTTGAGGAATTTAAAAAATGAGCTTATTGTTTTTTCTCTTTTACAAACAGTTTGAACTTACTAGGTCTGTAGGAAAAACCTTTGATCTATAACAAAATTAACTGGACTTACATACGAATTGACAAAGGGGATTCAAGGAAACAAAAATAATTGCCCTTGACCCAAACATGGCTCAACAGGTAACTGCACTTGTTGTGTAAGACTGATGATCTGAGTTTGTTCTAGAAACCCATGTAAAGATAGAAGGTGAGAATCAATTCCACATGCATGCTGTGGCATGATACATACCTACACACATATCATACAGACCCATAGCAATGATGATAATAACTAATTATTGTCATTGTTATTGTTATTGGGATTCTAGCATATACAGAAGATAAGTTGAAACACCCAGCCTTGTGGGACTGAGCAACTACTAGATTATTCCTGGACTCACCATACACAGCTAGCCATTGTTGGATCAGTTGGACTGCAGTCTGTAAGTCATTCCAGTAAATTACATAAACACACACACACACACACACACACACACACACACACACACACACACACATACACTCATTCATTACATAAGTTTTATGACCCTAGAGAACCCTGACTAATACAGTGACTGCATGTTTTTCATATGTAGCTATTAGTATTTTTGAGGCATGCTTTTTATACCTTTTTGTTGACAGGTTTTAATTTAGTTTAAAGGTTTATTAAAGGTTTGTTCTACATCTATTGCAGATCATCTAGCCTTGCCTTTCATTATGTTGATGTACTGTATCATGTATATTGATGTGCACATACGGTGAAGCATCCCTCGGAGAAATTCAACTTCATCATGGTTTACTGTATGTTAATGCTTTGCTGGATTCAGGGTGCTGGTACGATATGGGACAAGACTTCCTGGGGAAATAGAACACCCACATTTACTCTTACCAGATAGGTAAGAGTAAATAAGCTCAACAGATTAAAGTGAGCATGCCGCCAAAGTTCACCTTGGTGAACTACTGAGTTTTATGGGGATTATTTACAGGAGTATGGATGTCAGGTTATGTATAGGAACAGAAATGACTCGAAGGCACCTGAATTATCAAAGCCTATCCCAGCGTCAGGCCCAGGAACTTGTAGGAAGTAGTTTGCATTCATTTGCTCATTATTGCTCTGTTTAGGGTATGTACATTTTTCCTTTGAGGCTATATACAGTATACATGGTGTCTGTTCAGGAATTCGCTTATGTCCCCAAGGTTTTGGCATTAGGAGTTTATGGAGCTTTGCTCTACAGCTGAATGAGCTGCAGTGCTCCTTCCCATGTCAAGTTTTACTTCATTTGGGATTTCTCTCTTTTCCTGCTTAGTCCAGTCAACGCTTGGTCCATTTGGCTCATCCTTTTCAAACACCACAGATTTGTTTCATTGATCTTTTATGTTGACTTTTATTTTATTTTAATTTATTATTATTTTTGGCTTGAGTTTATTTACTTCTCCTGATATTTATTATCATCTACCAATTCTGGGCAGTTTTGGTTCTGATTTTCTAAGTCTTTAAGATGTATCATTAGGGTGTTTGTTTATTGACTTAAATTGTTTGTTTGCTTATTTGAGTCAGAGTTTAACAACGTAGTCCTGGCTAGTCTGAAGCTCCCTATGTAGCCCAGACTGGCCTCAAATTCACAACAGGCCTCCTGCTTCTACCTCCTGCATGTTGGGATTAGAGGTGTGAGATTCTGGGTTCAGCATATTGATGTTGGATTGTTTATTTGAGATATTTCTACTGTTTACTAAAGGTTTGTCTTTAATTTTTATTTATGTGTATTTATGTGTGCCTCTCTGTGTATTCCTCATATGCTAATGTCTTCAGAGGCTAGAGAAGGGCATAATAACTATAGTTATAGGCAGTTGTGAGCTGTGGATGCTGGGAATTGATCTAAGGGCCTCTGGCCAAGAGCAATGCTCTTGATTGCTAAGGCATCTCTCCATGCCATTCTTTTTGACAGATACATCTGGTGATGTAACTTTCCCTCTCAGTTTTGCTTTACATATATCCCACAGACATCCTACAGAGTTTTGGTACATTTGCTGTCATATCTATTTGCTTCTAGGTTTTTAAATTATCCCTTTAATTTTACATTTAGGGTTCTCATAATGTAAATATTTGTTAACTTTAATCGTATTCTAAAGATCTTAGAGGCAATTCCTTTCTTCTTTTCTTCTTTTTTAATCTGTGACTGCATTAATTCAAAATATATATCCTCACATTTAAAGACACTTTCCGTTGTTTGCTCCAGTCTCCTGTGGATGCTCTCTACTGTGTTTTTCTTATGTCACTCATTATAACACTCAGTTCTACGTTTTCTGACAGACTCTTTTTCCTGATTACCATATATTTGAGAAATTTCTTGTTCTCCTTCTGAGTTGTTTTCTCCTTTTTTTCTATTGCTATCTGTATTATCTTGTGTACTCCCAAACATCCCCGGAATACCTATTTTATAGTTTTCGATGCATTTTGTTCAAATGATTAAGTCACCATCTTTCTTTGGGGGTATCACGTATGCTTTCATGCCTTCGTATCCCTACATCGACGTCTTATACCTGAGGGAATAGTTGCCCCTTTCAGTTTTATGTACTAGTTGTTATAGGAAATGTTCTTTATCTATTTATAGGACATAGAACAACTATTAGATGGTTATTGCACTTTTGTTTACAAGTAAGCTCAAGGTATAATCGCTGCAATTTCTTTGGCTTTGACTGATTTTAGAAGTATGAACTAGTTGTCTAGACTGTAGTGGCTCATGAAAATACACTTAGACTTCATAGAAGGTGTGTACACACACCAGCTCCAGAGTTAAGCATGTATGGTACTGGGGCTTGTGAGAGCAGCATCCAATCTCAGTGCTATGATGCATGCAGAGGATTGTCCTAGGTAGTTCCTGGCAAGCCTAAGTGACACCAAGTGAGACTGGTAGCCATGGCCTCTGAGACACAGCATGTGAAGGAGACCTTTCTCTGTACTCTCTGGAGGAATGTAAGAGGTACCTGGCACTGTGGCAATGGCAGGCACAGGTCTGAAGCCAAGCCATGGGATAAGAATGGGATTTGTAACACCAGAAACCATTGATTCAAGACATTGTGTTGCCCAGGAAAGCTACGCTAGCTCCGGGTTCAGAAACAATTGCAGATGTTCTGAGACTTGAGACACTGGCTACTGCTTCTCAGGAGCTGTGTGCTTCAGATGGAACTTTCCTGAGTACCCAGTGATATTCGGGCTTTGGGCACCCACAGTTGTAGTGTCTAGTCCATGTCTCTGCAGAAGACCTTCCCCAGGGACTGAGCATGAATGGTATTAGGACTCTTTCCACAAATAGCTACCATACCAAAGCTGTGGGTAGGAGTGAGGCCTTCTCTAGTTCCATTCTGATAAGCAGGGTTTGAAACGCTGTTTTACTTTACACACACACACACACACACACACACACACACACACAGAGAGCATATCTGAGCCCTACTTGGAGATGCTAGGAAAAATGGAAACATCTTTCTAGTGACATTTCTAGAATAGAAATGTCAGCTATCAAACTAGATTTTTAAATGCTTGGTGGATTTTGAACAGGCCAGCATTATACTGAAGATATCAACTTCTTTACTGTAACTTTAGAGTAAGAGACAGCTGAATTGTCTTGTAAAGGGACAGGGGTATAATGGCAAGACTTTAATCTTCTTGTTGGTCATTTATTAGGTAAGCAATTTGAATCCAATTTTGTTTTTTCCCTCCTCTATAAAATTTGTTAAAATTACTGTCTTCCCCCAAGAAAGGTACTGCAATTAAATAGTGGTATAGGGTGGCTCTATCAGATGTCTAGATGAATATGTAACGTATCTTCACGGCCATGCATGTGACGTTTTCTTTTCTCTCTTAACTTTTGTGCATTGTATTTCATAGATCTATAACATCCAGGAAAGGCGTAGCATCTTTGTGCCTTAATGCAGAACAATTTTTTAAGAATTAAGTATTAAACTTTTTTCAACAGCATAAATTAAATGATTGGCTTGAATAAAAGCTGGATTGAGGGAGTGTTCACACTAGCCTTCTCTCTTTCTTCTCTGCTCAAAAACCCTGAACTCTTAGTATACACTGGAATGTAAATTCTTTTAGAATGTTCTAGCTGGTTAAATGCAGGTTTCCCCATGTATTGTTCTTAACTTAATCTACTTTTCCGTTTAATGGGAATGGGCATAAAATATTATTTCAGATCCACATGATTTCTCTCTATTAAATAACAATAGCTCTTGCTTTAATTAAATTACAATTTTTTCAAACCCTAAAACTTTTCTGAATTGTGGAACCATTCACTAATCCTTAATTTTATGGTTGTCATGGATACGAAGACTCTTAAGAGGGAAAATTCAAGTGATTCGAAGAAACTTTGACATTTCTGAAAGTTACACTACACCTTTTCATTTGGCTCCAGGAGTAGACCTTATTAGGAATACAGTGTGTGATTTTAAGGGTTGAATCTTATCACTCATTCCTGACCTGCCCCCAATGACATGCGGGCCATGACATTATGGCAGTAACTAACAAGGAATAGAAACTTGACTTTTATTAATAGCTAGAATGTGCTCATTACATCCAAGCACAGGCCTTCCCTGGTAGATAGTGCTTTCCCTAAGAGTTAGATCTAGCAACCTAGAGGGGTAATCCAGCTCTTGAATCTAGAATGTTTGGAAAAGAAGTCAAGATCTTCCTGTATCAAGTTGAGTTCTCCAGGAAGCACACTCTAGGTGAGTGTAGTGTAGTGTGCAAAGCAGTTATTAATGGGTGCCTATAGAATCCACAAGTTTAAGCTGGAGGAGCAGTTAAGTAAGAGTATAAAGAAGACATTATGCTATGATATACACACAGTAACAGTCTTGGCTAAATGTACAGAGAGTTTGAGGCCCAGAAAGGAGCCTCCAGAGTTTCCCTGAATTGAGACAATATTGCCATAATTTTCTGTTTTTGGGTCAACTCTTTACTGCCATGAGTTGTCCTACAAAGTTAGAGATTAGAGATAGTGTTCTATAAACAAGAGAGTCTCCAAATGTATTGAAGGCCATTGGCTGGTGGCAACTCTCATAGTTGGATTCCTTTATTGAAGGATCTCTGAGTAGTGAGTAGTGAATTACGTTCTTGAAGAGTCCACAGGGACACAGCTGGCTCCACTGTTTCCTGGAGTTTGTGCTTAACCTGGAGGACAGATCCTGAATAGTTCTCCCATTGTCTGGGCAAAGGAAGATCACAAAGGGCCCAGAGCTTTAATGTAAGGGATCTTAGTGTGAGTGTCTCTGGACCCCACTGTATCAGTAATGAGGCCAGTCCCACTTATTCTCAGTAAAGGAATTCTTATCGAATAAACAGACAGTCATGTGTGTTTAGTCTCCTGTTCAGTTTTCTCCTATAAACTGAGGCAGTATGACAAGAGGAGATAAGACAGTTCCATGATAACTCTGCCCAATCCTGCTATACTCATAAGTCCTTTCCATTTACCTGGCCTTATTAAGTCTGAAAATTAGCTATTTTAAAGCTTAAAATGAGTTTGTATGCAAATTGTTTATAAATTAACCCTGATATGTTATTTTAGAGAATGCCATGGAGGCATTCTCTAAAAGGTTGCATCAACCTTTAATCATTTAAGTGATAATTACAATGGACCTTTGGCTAGGGCTTATTATAAACTTTATTGTTGATGTTATTTAGTTTTCTCATTTGAGTGAATGTCTATGCCTTCTAGTTTGTGCCTATTTCCTAAATCTGTGCTATTCAAAAATACAGAACTGAAGTTTGGGGTAAAGAATATAGACAGTGGTAAGAGATTAGATAGGTGGCCTTTTTCTTTCTCTCTCTTCCTCCCTCCCCCTCCCTCCCTCTCTCCATCCCTCCCTCCCTCCCTCTTTCACTCTTATTCCCTCTCTTCTTCCCTCCCTTCATTTCTTCATCCCTCCTTTCCTCTTTCACTCCCTTTCCCCCTCTCTCCCTTTCTTCTTTCCTTCCTTCCTTCCTTCCCGTTTTTTTGCACAGAACAGTTGCCCTTTGCCTTTTGTTGCACAGATTATTGTTTCCATTTAAGTATGCTCCGAACTAATAGAAAATTATACTGAATATATTTCAAAGCTGCCTTTAAATACATCCATCCAAATATAGTCTTTAGATATTACTTCTAAGGCTGTGGTTTTCAGGTCTTCAGACCAAATCTGGGCTATTGTATTTTAAAAAAGAGTTATTGTATAATTAGAGTATTTTAAATGTGCATATATATATATATATATATATATATGTATACACACACACATATATGTATACATATATATACATATATGTGTGTGTGTGTGTGCCATTTCAGTAACTGTGAAATACTTAATGTCATTAGAATTCTCAGAAATCAATGATATAATAATGAAAAAATATCATTACTTCCTATGTTTAAAGATTTCATTCATATATATATATATATATATATATATATATATATATATATATATATCTCCTTTATGTCATTGTTGAAGATTTGTAACTTTGTCAGGGCGTCCTTTTCTGTCACGGTTTATCAAATGTTCATTTTGTGCTAGGGAGAGGACAACCACTGAGCTGGTCATTAGTAGATTAGTCGTCACTACAAAGTCCTGTACTGGGGATGAGCTCGTTTTTACTTGCAGGAAGATAGTTCCTCTCAGAGAGCAATTACATCTGATTGACATGTTTTCATGTGCCTCTAGCCCCGGCGTGTTTTCTTTCCCTGGCTCACTAAACAGGCCCAGATCAAGGACTCGGATTTACTTTTTTTTTTTTTTTTTTGCTCTTGTTTCATTGCTATTAACTAAAATCAGGATACCAGAGACACCAGAGAAAAACTTAGAAACCCTGTAAAGTGTGACTTAAAAGAAATGATAAAATATGTATAAAGAGTTGTGCATTTTGTTGCGGTAGGTCGCTAGGCTGATGCTAGAGTAGAGGTGCTGAAAGTCAGTTGAAAGGCAAGAAAATGACAGAGCAGGATGTTCTAATAAAGGAAGCAATTTGTACTTTGTGTGCAAATGTGGCTAATGCCTCGTTCCTCTAAAGGATTCATAGTGTGGTGTCACTAGGAAAGAAAAGCTGGGCTGCAAACTTACATTCGTCTTTGAGATTTGCTTCTAAATTATATATAATTTTGAACAAGGTGCTTCACTTTTATGGATTTTTTAACAAACAAGAGAGGAAAAAGGTGATGTCTACAGATTCTTTAAACTCGAACACTTTATTATGGCACGGAAGGAGAAAAAAATGTGGATGGTACCATATAAATACTGTAAGTCAAACACAGTGCACCAACCTCTAACCCACTAAAGCAGAAATGGCTTTGTCTTGCATCATTCTCAGACTGTCAGCTTCCTCGGGACCCAAGACATATCTGACCAGTGTTCTTGAGCCTAGAGATGGCACCTTACCTCCATGCAATATCTCTCTCAGAGATCTTGTAAAAATGAATGGCTGGGGCCCGGAGAGATGGCTCAGCAGGGAGCCCTTCCTAGTTTTCCAGAGGACTTGAGTTCTGGTCTGTGTGGGCACTCATAAGCGGCATAGTCTCACTTACACACATATACACGAGCATAGAAGTTAGTTAAGAAAAAAGAATGAGTGACTGAGAAATCTTTTTATAAATTATGCCTTTGTCTGCTGATCTCATGCCTCTACTTGATTATTACGTCTAAGAGTAACTCATTGACCTCAATAAATGCTTAAGGATATGGGACTTCGATATCCCATAGCTCCCATTGATCCACGTTGGACTGACCGTGGCTTCTCGGTTTCAGCTCATCTTTTTGGGGCAACCTCCAGAGCAGAGGATGCCAGTGTGAGGGAGGAGCTACTTCCTGGCTTTCTGGTCCCCTATTCACCCTGTCTCTCCCTTCCTTTCATTCTCTACATTCTACATTGAGGATTACAATGGGTGGGGCTATCTGAAAGTACTATAGTCTCTTCAAGACAGACTCTCAAACAGAAATTGTTTATAGTGTACCTTGCATACCATGCCATATGGTGATAGTAAAAAAGTCTAGAGACCACCCACACCCAGAAAAAAAGCAAGTAATTGTTTATTGGGTACTGTAAGGCAACTGCTTTAGATCTTCTCATCTTTGGTGAATGTTCAGTCTGCTGAGAGAGGTAGACCAGGAGGCACAAGTTTTGTAGATTCCATCCCCTGCCCCACCCCCAATAAAACAGAGTATTCGAGTTGTTCATCCTCAGAGTAGTACCGATAGCAGTAATGAATACTGCATTCTTCCTTATTATCTTGACAATCACTATTTTCTTTTTCTCAGCCCCAACTGCGGCCAGGAGCCATGATAACCAGAACAATTCCTATGATAAAGCCCTTTTGTGGCTTTGACACTAGACCAATCTTTGCAGTTGCTTTATGAGAACCACATAGTGAATCTGCTTATGTTTAGGGTGTAGTTACCATCTGAGCTCCAGATGTCAACATGGGTTTGTTCTGGGTTTCTATGCTCATATGTCTCTGCAGGGTTAATTTAAAAAGACTGACTCATTTATCTGCTTCTCAGCATAGCTGGCAGGGTGATTAGCAGGTATGTGGGCTGATTAATGTTTCAGTGTTTTTACCACGCCTTTAGGGGGAGCCAAATGTTGCAGCTTGGCTCTGAACACCAGGAAACTGGGCTGAGTCGTTTTTCTTTCTAAATTACCTTTACAAATTTTACCCTACTTTGAGTTTCTGTTTCACAGAAAGTTTGGGATTTTGTAGTTGTGGTGGCGTTTTATAACAAGATAACCCTCTTCCCACCTTAGCAAGCATATATCAGATGGCTGCCATATGTCCAAGTACTTAGAAAAGCCGCGGTTGTATATGCTGCATGGCATTGCCAGCTTTACGGGAGGATATGTGCATTTTTCTCAGGAGCTCGGGGTCTCATGGAGAGTTCATCCAAGACTATTAGCTGTGCTAATCAGAAATGTGAACATATGAAGGGCCATGACACAAGTGCTACAAGGAAATAGTGAAAGGTTCAAGGAGACCGAAAGACTGGTCACCATCGTCTGATAGACAGCCGACACCCAACAGATAAGCTGACTTTTGTAGTTAATCCTACCCAGGGTTTTTTTGTGGAATAACAGTCGAACCATACTTCAGACAGTAAGATTTTCTTCATCAGGAAGGAGGAAACGGCATGGGACCAAAAGCATGTGTGCCTTTGAGTCACTGGTGTAATAGGGTGAGAAGGGAGGTGGGTATACCACATGATTGCTCATGGTATGGAGAGACGCTGAGCCAGATGGACTTTAAAATAATTAGTAACCAGAGACTACTGTTCGTGCCTCATGCTTCAGGTTGTACGTCCTAAAGTTTCCCCGATGGAGATAAAAAGCAAATAAAATGAAAAGTTGACCCTTAACCCATTTAAGTGCCTTTCTGCTCATGTCAGTTAACAACTGTGAGCCAGAATTCAGGACCTGAAACTCACCACCGTGCACTGCTTTGTCAACATTTTGTTGAACAGTTTGGTCAGTAGTTTTACATCTTAAGTTTTGGTTTCTTCTAAAAAGAGCTGGAAATTAGCTAATACTGGTCTCACATGTAAGCATGACAACATTCTGCAAGGAAGCCCGATGACCTGGATTGGCTGGCATGTCCCACGAGACACATATGGAGCTGCTTGTCCTCCATGGTCCTGTCAGCTTCTACTTGTCCCACCATGGTCCTGTGGCACTGGACCTGTTCTCGGGTGTGGACTATGAACTCTTATTGATCTTAGTAGCCATGGGTCCATGTTGTGAAACAGGCACAGTAACCTTTGAAAGGATGCGATTCCTGCTGAAATCTCCCTAAGTTTGCTGTTGTTTTGTCTAATTTTTGTTTTCAGTAGGATTTTCTTCTTTTCTCCTGTGTACTTCAATTTGGGCTTTGATTTTGCTATAGCTTTGGTTTTCTTCCTCCCTGTCTGTCCATCTTCTCTGCCACCCCTTTTTCCATTTCTTAAAAACAAACAAACAAACAAACGAACAAACAAACAAATAAATGAAACAAAAAGTTTATTGCTGGAGAGATGGCTCAGCCTTTAATGGCTAGGCTCACAGCCAAAACGAAAAATCTTCTCAGTTGTAGCTATTTTCCACTTTTTTTTCTCTTTCAATTTTTTTTGTCTTCTAGTTTTGTTTTAAAAAGTCTTTGGGGGCTTAACTTAGACTAATGCTATATTCTTCTTATAGATAGACACCAATGGTGTTTTCTTAAGGTGTTCTACTAAATGACATTACTGATATGTATCTATATATTTGGGTATATATATATATATATATATATATATATATATATATATATATATATATATATATATATATATATATCACTTCAGCTAGACATGCAAACACTGTCTAATACTACTAATAATGTCTGATACTAATAACTGCATAGGTTTCTTTGAACCCTTCAGTCTCTTTTCTGCAGTAGATCCTGTAATGTAGGGCACGTATTCTTCATCAGTTTAGAGGAACCTATAACCATTGTCTAATAAACTCATGATGCCACTTCATTCCTTTGCTAGGGGAACAGAGGTAGCTGGGCTGTCTTTAAATCAGTTCTATTTTCAGCCTCTTGCACTAACTCCCACCCATTTTCATTCCCATGACATCTTCTGCCCATTGAGGTATGACACTAGTTAGTCCACATCAAATTCTAGCCTTTTTCCATTTCTCACTTGAAAGTTATATAAAAATTTGACCTTTTCTCTTGACTAGACTTTTCCTTGACTTGGATTTTTGTGTGCCATTGTTTTTATAAAATTATTTGAATGAATTTTTACAGTGGTTTCGTATAGTTACATTGAAACTATTCAAAACAGTGTACCAGCTTCGTCCCATGCTCCTTAGAAATCAGTTACTTGAGAGTTTCAGATTCTTTCCAAGTACCCAGGTATACTAGCTATCTTACAATGAATTAACCTATTTCATTTATACTACACAGGTATTTCTGAACTAGCAGTTTTAGCATATGTGGACCAGTGTAAACCAATCAGATCTTTATGGTGTCATTAGCCTATAACATTCTAGTTCTTATGATTAATGTGCCAGCCTAGACCTCATAAAACTCCATTTTAATTCATCTTAAGACACCTTCCCTAACAAGCCCTTCATAGGCCTAAAAGAGATGGCCCTAATAAGCATATGCATTTAGATGCTATCTTCATTCTTAAAATGCAATGAGCAAGCAGTTAATTAACTTATTATAATGCCATAAATCCCAGCTCTAGCCATGACCAGATCCTCCCCCACCTTTACCAAGAGCATTTTCATTTATGATGAATTATCCCCTGGGTCTTTGAGGCAGAGTTGGGTGGCCATGCAGAACTCGGGGTCAGACACAATAACACAATCCACATTGCTCAGTAATGACAAGGCTTCCACTCCCACGCCTTGCCTCCTCTGCTTGGGAGTCTTCACGCCTCAGTGAGATCAGCAGACTCTGATGACAAAATGAGGGCGTTGCTCCCCTCCAGACTCCAGTTCTCTGGAAAGTAACACTTATGATGATTTGTATGTGGGTAGATGACCCAGGAAAGATTCCTATTTCCTCTGATAATTAAAGCTGATACTTTGAATGCAAACTGAGGTCTGGAAGATCTGCTGAATTTTTTAATTTTCTAGATGCTTTTCACATAAAATACATACAATCAGAAGCTTCCCCTGGTGCTACTTAAAATTTTAATTTCTTCTCAACCTTCCCCTATGCAATTCCATGTCCTCAACTCTTATTAAATACTAGCTACCAATAGGATTTTGGATCTTCATGGGTGGTTTGTTTCTGGAATTCTACTGGTAAAATTGCCCCCAAATTTCGAACATGTGATTCACTAGGCTTATTTTAAGAAACCCAAATCTTTAAAAATATTATTTTGTGATGAATTAATGTTCCCTTTATATTCTCTTGCCATGGCAAATACCATGATCAAAAGCAACTCAGAGGATGAAAGGGTTTATTTCAGTGCATATGTCACAGGCCACTGTTGAGTAAAGTCAGGAAGGAGCTCAAGTGAGAACTTAAAGCAGAAACCATGAAGGATTAATGCTCGCTGGTTCACTCAGGCTAGTTTCCTTATACAGTCCTGAACTCCCGCCTAGGGAATGGTGCCACCCACAATGAAACGGCCTCTACCATATCAACTGACAATCAACACAATCCCCACAGATGTTCCCACAGGCCAATCTGTATAGATAATTTGTTAATAGAGACTCCCTTCTCAGATGAATCTAGGCAATGTCAAGAGGACTGTTAAGGTATTTCTTTCTCTTTTTAAAAAAATGCATTGAACTCTAGTGTTCAGTACCCCAGGCTATAGTCTCACTTGGAGATAGGATGATTAAATTGTATTCAGTGAAGATGAACTTGCAGTACAGTACAGTTGGGTTCTAATAAACATCACCAGTTCCTGGCACTTGACTCTGAATAAGTCATTGCACTTCTGTGACCATCAGCTCTTCGTCCATCAAATAAAGACTGTTTATGCTTTGAAGTGGTGAGATGATATTTAAATGCATTTAACAAGCACTCTTGATTTGGTCCACCACTCAATTTTCAAGGCTACTATTAAGTCAAATATGATAGAGAAGATAAATTGGTTTCCTTCTGCAAATCCTCTTCTACATAAAATAGCACTTATTTAGAATTTTAACAAGTTACCCTATAAATACACATGATCTAGTTTACATATTGAAATAGTCATCTGAACAAGGCAAATTTCATTATTATCTTTTTAGTAAAGATGAGATAACTGAGGCTGTCAGTGACAAGAGGCCAGCTAATTGGCTCAGTCAATGTTAGAGCACTGCCTGGTTCTCTGGAGTCAAATGCTGGAGTTCTAAGACCAGACTTTCCAGGTCACTCTGCACAGAGTCACAGGATGCTGCAAGGAGAAGGGCTTGGCAGAACTTTCCAGAATTAAATGGAAGTGACTTCACATTGGTCCCAGTTCACATGATCTCTGTGACCAACAGCTTAATATATTTCATCAGGAGCTTTATTTTTGAATCCTTCGATTTATCTAGCAGTTAAATCATTCTTTTCAATTTGGCAAGTAAACCTAACAATAAAATTATTTTAAAATGTATTTTTATATTACTGTTTTTATTCATTAAAACAACACACATACAAATGTATGCATATATATATACACACATATACACATAGACATATATCTTGGACTAGTAAAGATTTTCTAAATCTTTCTCTGAAAGCCACACTACTTAGAAATCAGCAATAGGGCATCAGTAACAGTTTGGTACATTTCTTTCCTGCCACTTTTACCTTAAACAGCAAACAACAGAAGTTGTGATCTATATATTTTCTAACCTTCTTTCCCCATTTAACATAAAAAACATGGACTTTTTCTCTGACCCATAAATAAAAACCTTCATTATCTTAGTGGCTACATATTTTAGTGGCTAGATTTTATTGACCTATTCATTTAGCTTTGCCTCACCTTTGGTCATTTATATTATTTAGAAAATTTAACATTGCTGTAAATTTTACTGTAAACATTCCAAATAAATGCTTTTACACACTTTTTTTGTTAATCCTAAGGAGAAGTGTTAGGAAAATAAGTGTCTATGTGTTCTCTGCCCAACTCCCTTTCTTATGGAGTCCAAGTTTCTTGGCAAGCCTACAAGATATCTCAAAACCTGTCCGCAGCCTGTTTCTCGTCTAGATTTACATCACTGTGATGAACCTTCACTGTGCTAGCCCATTCTTTTGTTCCAAAGCCTAATCTCCTTTCAAGTCCTTGTACTATTTCTACATCTAGGATGGGTGCCTCTACCTTTTCTAATTATCCTTGAATGCAGTCTACATATTAACCCTGCTCTTCTCTCTCTCTATAATTCTCAAATTTTTCAGGAGCAAAATTATTTTATCCTCTGAACCTCCTTACTTCATTGAGTGCTTAGATTTTGGTGTTTCTTGAAGGCCTTCCCCTCTCTTGGTTAGTCAATCATGCAATCCCTAGTAAACATGTACTGAATGCCAGGCTGTGCGTTATACATGCTGGACAGTCTTAGTTGATCTTGTGTGACTTATCATCTTGTGTACTTTGGGCATGTGGTCATGATAAAGTCTATTGTGATGGTAAGAAAATTAAAAGCAACTATGTGGTTTGCAGGGAATTTGCTAACTAAATTAAGTTCATTCTCACAACACAATAAAATTGTTATTCTTTATTACTGAATAACCTGGATAATTGATGTCAGGATACCATAGTAGCCAGGGTAAAAATAATTAATGAATCCTTTTCTTTCTTTTTTAAAAAATATTTATGTTTTTATTTTATGTGTGTAAGTGTTTTCTCTGCATGAACATATGTGCACCTCATGAGTATCTGATGCCTGCAGTCATAAGAGGTCATTGGATCCCCAGGAAATGGAGTTATATACAGTTGTGGGCTACAATGTGGGTGCTGAGAGCTGAAAGTGGGTCCCCCACAGGAGCTATGAAGTGCTCTTAACCCCTGAACCATCTCTGTAGCCACAATAAATCCTATTTATCCCCTCAGTCAATAATGAGAAATCATGAGTGGTTGCTTGGAGTATGTGCTGAAAACAGTAATGAGAAACATTCTGTGTAACTGTCAGTCATGGAGTTGGGAGCAAAACAATTTGCCCTATCTGCATTTCAGAGATGAATCTGTAGCAATAGGTTTCTATATAGGAGGAGACAGACATAACGAAATCGAGGTGAGTGATATCCCTGTGTAAAACCTTAGGGATCTTGGTGATGAAGAATAGGCAATTACAATAGCTAATTACATTAGCATCTCTCTTGTTCATGCTCCATTGTTTCTGAGCATGCTTTCATGCATTCTTCAGGAGGCTCAGAAGTCTGATGGTTTTGTCTTTGGTTGGCAGTATTGTTCCACCATGTTCTGCCATGTTGTGATATCCTACCCTACATTTTCAACTTTCTTCTCTTGCTAGAGATTGCTGACTAGGTACTAATATGCCCTGGCACATAAACAATTAGCTTTTTCCCAGGTATTTTGGGTAAAGCTGTTAAGAAAATTCTTCATAATTTTCTAAAGTTATATATATGTGTAAATGCCTGCATGATTTTATGTTCACAACATGAATGCATTTGCCTGGTGAGACTAGAAGAGAGCATCAGACATGCTGGAACTAGAGTTATATACAGTTGCCAGTTGCCTAATATGGGTGCTGGGAGTTGAACCTGGGTCCTCTCAAGAGCAGTAAGTAGGGTTTTTGCTGTTGTTGTTTTAATTTTTATTGGTTATTTTGTTTATTTACATTCAAATGTTATCCCCCTTCACGGTTTCCTCTCAAAACCCTCTCATCCCACCCCTTCTCCCCCTGCCTCCATGAGAGTGCTTCCCTATCCACCCTACTCCTGCCCCACCACCTTAGCACATCCCTACATTGGGGCATCAAGCCTTCACAGGACCAAGGGCCTCCCTTCCCTTTGATGCCATACAAGGCCAAAACAATTCATGAAATTCACCATCCAAATGTCCCTCAGAGAAATGAATACAGAAAATGTGGTACATTTGCACAATGGAGTACTACTTAACTATTAAAAACAATGACTTCATAAGATTCTTAGATAAATGGATGGAACTAGAAAATATCATCCTGAGTGAGATAACACAGTCACAAAATAACACACATGGTATGCCCTTACTGATAAGTGGATATTAGGAAAAAAGCTTGGAATACCCACGATACAACTTACAGGCCATATGAAGCTCAAGAAGAAGGAAACTTAAGGTGTGATTGCCTCAGTTTTACTTAGAAGGGGGAACAAAATAACCTCAGGAGGTAGAGGATGGGAGGGACTTGGGAGGAAGATGGGGGAAGGAAACAAGGGGGACAGGAGCAGCTGAGGGAGGAGATGGGGAAGATGTACAGAGAGAGGGTCAGGAAACTGAACAGCGGTGTGTAGAATGGGGGATGGGGGACTCGGGGTAGCCACCAGAAAGCCCCAGGTGCCAGGAAAGCAAGCGGCTCCCAGGAGCAGTGAGTAGTTTTAATTGCTGAGCTGTCTCTCTAGTCCCAAGACCAGTCTTAAATCTGTAAATGTTGATGCTTATTTCTCTTGACCTGAAAGGTTGCTTGCCAACAGAATGTCTACATGTCGTGGTTTGACAGAGACGAGCTTGGGCTACGGCTGCCATGCCAGCATGCTTCTCAGAATACCTTCTTTCACTTGGCTATGGAAGTTAGCCAATGGCATAAATTGATTTATGGTAAGACTGCAGATACTTGTGAGCTGGGGGGGGGGGGTTAAATTGCCTTGAAAAACTGAATGAAACTAAACTTCTCTGATACATCCCTTAAGTCAAGAAGAAATAGCAAAATAATTGTCATGGCTGGGAATTAGGCTTCCATTCCCATGTAGGGAAAGGGAGAGATGGGTCAGAAGGGGATAAAAAGTATTCTTAATGTGGAAATACATCTTATTAAAGCAGTATGTTTAATCATTTAAATTAAACCATACTGCACCATAATGGAATGGTAACTACTCTGCTCATTGGAGAAATTCTATTGATTTAAGATTATTAAAAAAGTTTAGGAGGCTCATGACTGTTTTTGGAGTTCCTTGTCATGTATTAGCATAAAACAATAATTATCAAATTATGTGATATTCTTAGGAACAACCCTTAAGAGCCTTGGAAACAAAATAGCTCCATTGTATCAATAGACTGGATGTATGGCTTAGCTCTAATTGCACTTAGGAGAACCTGTTTGCTTTTAACATTTGAAACCCAGTCTAAATTGTGTCCAGTGGGGACACTTAGAGTAGCAGGCGTTGGCACCTGCCTCAGGTAAGAAAACTTTTTGTTTATTTCATTAGTGGCTGATGGTTTGACAGAGTGTGCTTTCTACTTACTGCACAGAGAGCTGCCAGCCATTCCTGCCGGGAGAAGCTAGTATAGGACAAACTCTACGTTCAGAAGGAAGTTATTATGCCTTATATGGTTGATCTCCCATGCACATGAAAGAAGCATTTCACACTGTAGCTATATGTAATTGGTATTTCACTCAATGTAAATGTATACCAGCATGCTTTCTGGCTCAGATAAAACATTGCCTCTCTCTCCAAAGTAGAGTCCAAGTTCACGTGATCACAGGGCAAGCTGGGCTGGAGTAGTTCAGAGCTATGCATCTGCGTACAAATAAAAAGGAATCAATCTGATTGGCATGCATTTACCAATTCCTGAAGCTTTTGTTACACTGAACCTGCTACCAGGGAGCTACCCTCGAATGTTCTCTAGGTATGAGGTAGGACTACTTAAACAAGTGCTGTCACTCTGAGGTGGAGCCAGACATTTTTTTAAAAATCCAAAAACATACCTCCTATTCTCCTGGTGCTGAGAGATGAGAAGAGGTACTAGACCTGGTCTTTTCTAAAGAGGCTTGGGTATGTACACCCACACACAACACTAAGAGCTAACTTATGGTAACTGTACTGCTTCTAGGGCACAGCCAGTGTTTTCTGTATTGAAGCACTGGACAAGGTGTTTCCTCGTACAAATCAGTCCAGATGCATTGTTTGGCTTACTTATTTATCTCTGTCAGACATGCACAACCACCTCCCCTCTCCCAAGGCTCCTCTGTCTTCATTCAAGCCCACAGCTCAATGTACTTTACATCCTACTATCTGAATTTCTCTGTGTTAGCACTCAAGTCACATTATACCCATAGCACCGGTTTTATGCTATATGTTCTGCTTGTTTATTGCATTAAATGGACCCCATGAAGACAATTCTTTTAGCCAATTATCTAAATCTCGAGTACTCAACTAGTGTCTGTAGCACAGTGGAATGGCCAGGTTGATGGGGTATGCCTATAATTACAGCACTTGGAAGGCCGAGGCTGGAGGACTACCATGAGTTTGAGGCTAGCTCATGACCTAGAGGGAGGTAAAGACAGCCTTAGTTACAGTTTGATGAGATTCTGTCTTAGAAAAAAACAAGTTATAAAACATTAGATGATGATGGACAGTCAGTATCTGCTAATTGGATCAATAATCTCCACTTATTAAGCTCTTACTTGTAAGTATTGTTTTAATGAGCCTTAGGCATAACAATATATTTAATTGCCCTCAGAAGTACAGGAAATAGGAACAATGATTATTTCCTTTCCACTACACATAAAGAAACTGAAGAAAATATTTCAGGGCATCCTGTTGGCACATGGTTGATGTAGACTTGAGATCTCGAGGAGCTAATGACAGATACCCTTCCTTAACTCTTGCTTGGCTGGTACCAACTATATCTTTAATATATTTTTTTGTGGGACATCATGGCAGAGTTATTTCTTTTACTTTTAAAATTTTATTTTAGAGAATCGTAATATTAAGGAAATGCAGGAACAAAGAGTAGAGCAGAGACTGAAGAAAAGGCCATCCAGAGACTGCCCCACCTAGGGATCCATCCCATCTGCAGACACCAAACCCAGACACTATTGTGGATACCAAGAAGTACTTGCTGATAGGAGCCTGGTATAGCTGTCCCCTGACCAATACAGATCCTGATGCTTGCTGCTAACCATTGGATTGAGCATGAGGGCCCCTATGGAAGAGTTAGAGAAAGGACTGAAGGAGCTGAAGGGGTTTGCAACCCATAGGAAAAACAATATCAACTAATCAGACCCCACAGAGCTCCCAGGGACTAAACCACCAACCAAAGAGTACACATAGAGAGACCCATGGCTCCAGCTGCATATGTAGCAGAGGATGGCCTTGTCGGGCATCAGTGGGAGGAGAGGCCTTGGTCCTGTGGAGGCCTGATGCTAAAGCAGTGGAGAGTGCTAGGGCAGTGAGGGGGGAGTTAGCGGGTGAGGGGGGAGCACCCTCATAGGAGCAGAGGTGAGGGAAGATGGGATGGGGGTTTGCAGAGGGAAAACTGGGAAGGGGGATAACATTTGAAATGAATAAATACAATAACCAATAAAAAATTAAGTTGAATGGAGGTATCTATATCTTTTTTTTCTAAATAAGGTCTGAATATTATGAGATAGCTTTTGAAATTCTTTCCCGGTCTTTGCAGAATTAAGCACTTTATAATTTCTGAAAACAGCTTTGCAGATCTTGAGTGTCTTTACATTTTCATTCTGATTTTGGACAATGAAAGAATGAATCTGTGCTAATTGTTGAAAGTTCATTTAGCAGTATCAAATATTAACAACTAGGGTTTTTTTTTGGCTAGATCGAATGAATCTTTTTTTCTTATGCATGCATTTGAGTAATCAAACAATGCGAAGCTGCATCTAAACTTCCATGGTTTTTTAAATTTTCTATTTTATTTTTTCCTTTTATTGAAAATATATTTTTCCTCACAAAATAAATTCTGATTGGAGTTTCTCATCCCTTTTCTCCTGCCAGCTCTTCTCCATCTCCCCTCCATCTGGATCTACCCATTTCTGTCTCTCATTAAAAAACAAGCAGGCTTCTAAGGAATGATAACAAAATATATAGTATGATATGATATAATGTAATATAAACTAACAAATCAGATTGGGACAAAACAAACAAGCAAACAAATAAACAAACAAAAAATAACCAAAGAAAAGTCACAATAAACAGATGTAGATGCATAGACCCAATTATTTATACACTCAGGGATCCCATAAAAATACTAAACTGGAAGCCACAATGTAAATGTGGGGGACCTGTGGGGCAAAATGGGAGAAGGGAAAATAATGAACATGGAAGACCTTTCCATCTTCTGATTTATTCCTCAGTTTCTCTCTTCAATGTTTTAAAGTTTTCTTTTTTTTAATCATACAAGTCTTTCACTTGCTTGTTTAGAGTTACCCCAGTATATTTTATATTATTTGAGTCTATTGTGAAGGGTTTTGTTGTAGCATGAGTTTTGGCTACACTGCTTTGGCTCCTGGAAGATTGCAACCTGTACAACCCCCCCCCCCCGGGAACTATCTGGATTTGCAAATAGAAGACACATGCACGCGCACGCGCACACACACACACACACACACACACACACACACAAATACACACACCAGTTGATTTTAAAATACCTTGGCTACCTCAAAGACTGGGCACTCTTAAACCTTTTCCTGGTACCCCAGGCCCAATTGGTGAAGTGGCTAATGGCCACTTACGTGAAATCACACACGGATGCTTGGCTCTACCTCCTACAGCTCCTATGTCCATCTGTCTCCCACTGCTTCATGGCAATCTCTCTTTCCTCCTCCCTCCTGCATCCTAGTCCACATAACTCTAAGGGTCTCCTTTTGCCCAGTCATTAGCTGCTGACATCTTTATTGATTGATCAAAAACGATTTGGGGACAAGAATTTTTAGCATTTGGGTACGCAGATTTCTGATTGAGTCAAAACATAAGAACTAATCTCCAACATTTTGTTTCTCTGAATTGTTTTTCTCAATCCTCTTTGTCATCATTATATAGGAGGGCTAAGTGATTTTTGTGAGTTAATTTTGTATCCAGCCACTTTACTGAAAGTGTTTATTGACTGTAAGAGTTCTCTGGTAGAATTTTTAGGGTCACTTATACATAGTATCATATCATTTGCAAATAAAGATACTTTGACTTCTTCCTTTCCAATTTTTATCCCCTTAATCTCCTTTAGTTGTGTTATTGCTCTAGCTAGAACTTCAAATACTATATTGAATGGATATGGAGAGAGTAGACAGCTTTGTCTTGTTCCTAATTTTAGTGTGTTTAAGTCACTCTTTCCTGAAGTGAATGTTAGCTATGGGTTTTCTGTAAACTGCCTTTATGAAGTTAAAATTTGTCCTGTGTCTCCCTGATCTCTCCAGGAGTTTTATCATGGAGGGGTGTTGGATTCTGTCAAGGGTCTTTTGCATCTAATGAGATGATCATGTGGGTTTTGTCTTTCCATATATGTGTATAGTGCATCACTCTAACTTTTTGAGATCTACATCCTTTATAATAAAAAATCAGATTAAAATGTTGTCTTCATGGAGTTTTTATAATAACTAGGTATCTTATTCTAATGTCCAAAATAATACAAACATTTAATAAACAGTAATTGTTTTTTAATAGCAAAATTTATTTTATTATTTTTCACTATTTTTGAGACAGCATTTCCAGGTTGGTCTTAAACTTATATGTAGTCAAAGACTACAAATAAGCCTTGAACTCCTGATTTTGTTACTTCCACTTCTCAGTTGCCTAGAATACAACCACAGGCTACCACACTCAGTTTATACAGTGCTAGTGGTTCAACCCAGGGCTTTGCATGTGCTAGGTGAGCATTCTACAAGGCAAACTGCATCGTCAGAGGCAGAATTGTTTTGTTTGCTTATTTTTGTGACATTTGGGTAAAAGCTGAAGACCAGACAGCAAATCAAAGATCAACTTCAAGGAACTTGTGCTGGCTAGTTTTGTGTGTCAACTTGACACACGCTGGAGTTATCACAGAGTTGAGAAAATGCCTCCATGAGATCCAGTGGTAAGGCGTTTTCTCAATTACTGATCAAGGGGGGGAGGGCCCCTTGTGGGTGGTATCATCTGTGGACTGGTAATCCTGGGTTCTATAAGAAAGCAGGCTGAGCAAGCCAGGGGAAGCAAGCCAGTAAGTAACATCCCTCCATGGCCTCTGCATCAGCTCCTGCTTCCTGTCCTGCTTGAGTTCCAGTCCTGACTTCCTTTAGTGATGGATAACAATGTGGAAGTGTAAGCTGAATAAACCTTTTCCTCCCTAACTTGCTTCTTGGTCATGATGTTTGTGCAGGAATAGAAGCCCTGACTAAGACAGAACTGAATAGTGTCTACCTTTCTTCCTTGGTCCTGGGGTCATGCTTCCCCTCAACAGTATAGTGTTATTTTAAAGAACCCAAAATAGCAAAAGAAACCAATCAGTGTTGTGGCTTTGATGTTGGCCAGGCATGGGGTAGAGAAAGGTGTGTCTTCATTATTCATTCTCAAAGTAGACTCATCTGGAGGCTCATAGGTAACAGTGTGGGTAAGTTTTAAAGTTTTTAAGACAAGGTTGAGCTAACTATACTAGATGAATTTGGGAATACGTGTGGCTGTACCATCTAGGTATACCCAGCTAGTATAATTAGTCAGGTCAATACAACATAACTTGTAGTACACCATCTATAATCTTCCAAAAAGTAAGGAGGCTATTTGGTCCAAGGACATTTAGGCTAATTATGTTTTTAATTATTACAAATATTTTGAGCTTATTTGAGTTTGAGTAGGTCACTGTGGTGACCTCAGAGACCTAGAAATAGTAAATACTGTCATATATCACTTGATGAAGAGTGGTAACTTCTGAGAAGCAGGTTGTTAATTGATTTCATCCCTGAGAGAATGTTCCGTGTTCACTTTTTATAAATTAAGATGGCTACAACATCTCTGAGCTCTTTGATGTGATGAGATGCATTTATCCAAATAGTGGTTGATTGTTGACCAAATATCTTCATATGGCTTATGACTGTACTTATTCAGTAAGGGAGAATAGACTGGGAGAAGCTCACTGCCTATTAATGATCATATTTCCAAACCCCTGTGTAAATGCGCTAATTTTCTGTACATGTTGATTGATACTTAAGTATAGTTCTTGACCCGTATAGTTTTCAGTCACTAAGGGAGGTATATTGATGAACAGAATTCATTATGTATTTTAAATTTATTCCCCTTCTTAAATTAATGCAGAGGACATGAGGCTATTTTTGTTTCACATTGATCAACATTCAGTAAATGTGGTTGACCTACTCTAGACCATCCCGTAGGAAAAGAGATGGCAGGGTCACCAGACTTAAAATCCCTGTTCCAGAGTCCAGCATTTCATCCTCAAAAATCTAACCAGCAACAAACATTTTAACAACCACTCAGTACAGGATGAAGCTTATGGAAACCCCTATTTTGGCTGAGCAACATTGCATTTGTAAAGATAATATTAATACAAAATTTTAATGCTCAGTGGATCATTATCTGGCAGCCAACCAACAGCAGAGCATGAAACATTAACAGCTGAAAGTGGGTTCTGAGTCCTTGGAGTTTCTAATTACAAAAAAAAAAAAACCACCAAAATCATCTTGAGTGGATTCGTGGAGAATTAAGTAGATTTGGTTTTAATGAAATCTTCAGGTTTTTGAATAAATTATGAATGTATCTTGACTGTTATGAGAGAAAATTATCAAACTGTAATGAACCAATATGTAAGGTGGAGGAGGATCCTTCAGCAGGTCCTGTGTTGGAAACTGATTAGAACCTGGCGACTAAAGGGGTTTGCCAATAGACACGGAACAAGTCATGAGTTTGTGGACTTCAATAATATATTTTCTTCACAAGCAGTAACACAGCAATTAGGGGAAGCTCATTGAGGTAGAAATAATGGTAACTGCTGTGCAGATTAGGTTTGCTGAAGGGAGCTCTCAGACACACACTAAAACAACACATTCCACATTTTTGTTGGTGTGTAATTTCTACTTTATTTACTTATCATCTCAGTTAAAGAGGCCTCTTGGCAGTAATGAGGCTACATAGAATAGTTGAAGAATCTACAAATTATATAAAAGATAAATCTAATGATTACCTATTCTAATGACAGTGCAATCTTGTCTTTCCTCATGGGGAAATTGTATGGTTGTAAGGATCTCATAGCTGGAGAGAGTGCCACAGTACAAATGTGGTCATTATTCTTTTGCCTGCTTTGCTTCTGCATGCCTGTTCATGAGAGCTGGGTAATTCATTCAAACAGGAAGCACTTACCAAATGGTTCACAAACCTTTCACAGGGACTTCACTGCTTGTAAGCAACATGGCAAATGTATAAAAATAATATGCTAGAAAACAGGATGGAAAAATGTCCTTTCAGCAATGGAAGAATGGCCTAGAAGGGGTTACCAAAATACGGGGTAGGAGGGTCAGGTGAAAATAGCTTACAGCTACCTCATACCTATTTTCTATAATTGCCTTAAAAGTAAATACTCATGAAAGATACATAATAAAATGTCAGAAGAGACTCGTTTCTGAGAATGGCTGTGTTCATTGACGGAGAAAACAGACTTGGAGATCTTCAGTGTTTGAGCAGTGACTCCATACTGGAAAAAACGTAATCTCATTTATTCTTCATTTCCCCAAATAAATCTTTTTCTAAAGCAAATGAAAATGAAAATCCCTTTCTCAGATTTCTCCAAATAAATCTGGAAAAGATTAGGAAAACTAACTAATGGGGATAACGAAGCTCTGTCACTTTTGAAGATGGTCAACAGAAAACTCGGTCAGTGTAACATGCAAGTAACTTGTGACAAGCCTTAGAATGTACTTGGTAATCCACAAGAAACAAGGTTGTAAGCAAATTTCTGAAACAAAATTTACCATTTATTATCTAGTAAAAATTCAGTGAATATGTGGTATTTGTTGTTTTTTTCATTTTGCATATTTTAAGTTGTCTTATTTAAATGTTTCTTCTGCCTGCCTTGTCCTGCCAGAACAAAACATTTGCAACTGGTTTTTAGTTTATGCAATTATTTGTGTTAATAATGGCAGCACTTTTTTTTTTGTGTCTCAGCCAGAGAATTGTTTCTTCCCTGTACACAGACAGCGTTGTCCCATCCTTCCTTGGCCCCTAAGCTGTGCAGTTGACAAAACCCACTCTGCTGTCCATTATGGGTGTCTTAGTCAATGTTCTATTGTGAAGAGACACCATAGCCATGGAAACTCTTATAAAAGAAGGCATTTAATTGGGGTTTACTTATGATTTTAGAAATTTAGTCTGTTATCAGTCATGGTGGTACCATGGTAGCACATAAGCCAACATGGTACTGGAGAAGTAGCTGAAAGTTCTACAGGCAGCAAGAAGAGAGCAACACCTCATCTGGCTTGGACTTTTGAAATCTTAAAGCCCATCCTCAGTTGACACACTTCCTCTAACAGGGCCACACCTTCCAATCCCTCCAAAGTAGTACCACTCCCTGAGGACCAAGAAATCAAATCTATAAGCCTTGGAGCCATTCCTATTCAAACCACCACAGTGCATGATGCTTACTGTTTGCCACTGGTGAAACTGGATGTGACTTTAGATGTCTGTTATATGTGATGGCTAATTTTCATGGTAACTAGACTTAGAATCACCTAAGAGACACATTTCTGGGAATGACTTAAGGGCATTTCCAGAATGTCTAACTGAGAAGAGAAGTCTCATCTTGAATGTGGGTGGTACCATCCTGGGTGTTGGAGTCATGGAATGAATACAATGGTAAAAAGGAGACAAAGAAGAGAACTAGCATCCATCTCACCCAGTGTCCTGACTGGATGCTATGTGATTGATGTTTTCAGCTTTTCCACCACAGCTAATGCCACTGTCACTGCCATGTTGTCACTGCCTTGGGGGAATGTGTCCTCAAACTGTGGTTCCAGTCATGCTAGTGCTCTCCCTTATTTTCTGTCTTTTTGGTACCAGAGACTGAACCCAGGGCCTCATACGTGCTAGACAAACATTCTATCATTAAGCATGGCTCCACTTTGGTGGACATTTACATGCAATGGGCTACAGGCTGGATTTGGTCAGTGAGTCATGATTTAACCTCATCCAATCCAAGGAGGAAATGGAAATTGGTTTAATCAGCACATATTAAGTTCTTTTCTATAAGTGCCATACTTAGTTGTGTGGTATTGGATAAGTCACAATTTGAGATTTAGTTTTCTCATTGGTTAAAAACAAAAGATGTATCATCAAATTTTATTTATATCAGTGTAGTGAAGATCAAGTTAGATGATGGTGAATCATTAGGACTTTATAAAGTATAAAACTATATATGCATATACTCGCGAGTTTATAGGTATGTCCCATAAAGACAGCTTTATCCTTCTGCCAGCATAGACAGAAGACACTCAGCAGGGAACAGAAAGATCCTATTCTTCTTTTTCAGGTAGTGGTGTATTCTTCAGCAAGGAGTTAGAATTCACCAGCAAGAAGTCAGTGTGGGAGAGCAAGCAATTGGATCTCTTCATATCTGCTACTTATTCTGAGGGAGAATCTCCTTTTTACTCAGCTAATCCTTCCTGGAAATACCCTGACAGGAAATCTACCTAGAAGTGTGTCTCTTAGTTGATTCCATATCCAACCAAGTTGACAATCAAGATTAACTATCACTAGGCATTGTGATACTGATGTGTGTGTGTGTGTATTGTGTGTGACAGCATGTGTGAAATATGTTACATATAAGATATATATTTTATATCATATATATGATTACAAATATAAAGAATTCTAACAATTCAGTAACAAAAAGATACTCCCCTCAAAAGAAATACTTTTCTAGATAATTTTCAAAGAAGGCATGTGTGATGGTTTGAATATGCTTGGCCCAGGGAGTGGCATTATTAGTAGGTGTGGCCTTGTTAGCGTAGATATGGCCTTGTTGGAGGATGTGTGTCAGTGTGAGGGTGGGCTTTGAGACACTCCTTCTCGTTTCCTGTGAGCCAGTCTTCTCCTGTTTGCCTATGGAACGAGATACAGAAATCTTGGCTCCTTCTACATCACCAGGTCTACCTGGATGCTGCCATGCTTCCTGCCATGATGATAATGTACTGAACATCTGAACTTGTAAGCCAGGCCCAATGAAATGTTTTCCTTTATGAGTTGCTTTAGTCATGGTGTCTCTTCACAGCCGTAAAACCCTAATGAAGACAGTATGTCAATGTCTGTCAAGCATGTATAAAGATAGAAGACACAACTATTTGTTAGTTGGGTGCAAATCTAATCCTCAATGAGCTGCCACCTCAAATATGCTAGGATTCCTATAATTTTAAAAATAAAATGACAGAAAGTATTAGTGATGGTGTGGAAACATTAGGACCTCCTGTAGTATTGTAGTATCAGTAAGATTGTAGAGTGGTACAGCTACTATGAAAGTAACTTCATTGTTCCTGAAAATATTAAACACAGAATTACTATGTTCCTCATAAGTCATACTCTAAAGAACTGAGTGAAGGTTCACAAATGTTTACCTATGATCAGTACACATTAACTAAAAAGTGACACCAAGCCAAACGTCCACGATGAACAGGTAAACACATTGTAGTTGTCATTAAAGGAATTCAGCCTCAAAGTAGTTCACAGTGGTGTGTGCTTGACCAGTGGGGTAACTAACAATATAAGAAATACCATATCCCAAATAACTGCATTTGTATAAAGAATTCAGAATAGAGAGTATAATAATTGTGGCTAGGAGCTGGCGTAAGGGCAGTGAGGAGTGACTAGCTGATAGGTATGAGACTTTCTTTTGGTATAATTAAAATGTTTCTTAAACTAGACCAGTGTGGTGGTTATATAATACTGAGAGTGTAAGAGTGCTCCTGAAGTGTGTATGTCTTAATGTTAGATGAATTCTATCTGATGAAAATTTAAAGAAACAAACATGTGATTCTTTGATGGAGTTTGCCATCTGGTAGAGAAGACAAATATTGATAGGCATTATTTAAATTCTTCTATAAATAAATAGGAATTCACAAGTTATTTCATATTCTTGGCTATATATTTGGTCTCTACACCAATACCCCCCCAGTCCCAAGGAACCTAACCCTAGTATATAGGCTGATGTTTAAAAATGGACTCAATCATCTTATGATCAGTCTCTGTAGATGGTTCTTATCCTTACCTTGCTCAGTCTCTTAAAACTTAAGAATGATTGTCATCCACTACCTTTGATGTCTTCTCTTTCATCTGCTTGGGCGTCATCACAGCTTCTGTGTCTCAGCCATTTCTTCTCATCCTTTGTCCTAAGCATCATGAGCTTCTTCCCTCCACATGTCCCTTTCATGGTGGTGGACTTCAGATGTACTCATGAGCATATATAATATATAAGAACACACACACACACATACACACACACACACACACACACACACACACACACACACACACACACACACACACACAAACACGTACATACATATTGCTTCTGGACCTGTGGTCCAGATCTTCAGAATGAAGTTACAATACTTCATGTACATTTAGTTCCAAATTTAACTCATAAATCTTGGGTTACTTACTTTCAACTCTCCCCTGACAATTCCTTAGGTGATTGTACAATGGAGGTAAGTCCAGGACTTTCTCTTTCAGTACCTGAGTAATTCAGATCCTCTTTACTTGAGCAATTGTCAAAGTACTTTGTCCTGGTGTATGATTGGTGAATAGATTGTCTTGTGATTAGATTGATGAGATGTTAACTCAACAGCAGGGGTGCAGGGATATTGGAAGCAGCAACAGATTTCTCCCTGTTCTTTCACATTGACAGCATGAAAAAGAATCCTAGATCCAATCACCTGCAACACTGAGACTGGTAGAACCATTCCCCCCTCCCCTCTCCCTCTTTCTGTTTTGCTTTGTAAAAGGTATATTTTATTAACATTTTTAATGTTCTATAGATGCATACAATATATATTTCTCATGGTCACTTTCACTTCTCCAACTCTTCCCGGATTCACCCCATCCTTTCCTGCCTTCATGTCCTCTTCTTTACTTAAACATACTGGATTTAATTAGTGTTGTCCGTATGTTCATTGATATGGGCCATTCACTGGAGCAGACTCTCACTCCTTGTTGAACAATAAATTGTCAGTAGTTCCTAGTCTAGGATGGGAACTTGTGAGCAGCTCTCTCCTTCATGTTGGGATGGTGCCTGGCTTGATCTTATATATGTATTGTGCAGCAGCCATGGCTACTGCTAGTTCATAAGAGCAGTCTGCCTTTCATGTGCAGAGATGTTGTCCTATTAAAGTCCTCTCTGACCTATGGCTTTTACAGTCTTTCTACTTCTAATTTTGCAATGTTCTTTGAGCCCCACTATTTATGACAGAGCACTGCACTGTTACTCATTCTCTGCACGTTGACCAGCTGGTTGTATGTTTCATAGCTCCTTATCTCATCAGAGATGTTACATTGTGCAGAGGATGCCTGTTAATGTGGAAACCATCTTATTTTTATCATTACATGACTGAGAGGGTGACATAGACATTTTATAGACTAAAAGCACCTACAATGCATCTTCTCCATTTAGTGAGCTGCCTCCTTAACATTTCAGATTGTTAAACAAATAAATCAATCTGCTAACTGTATCTTCTAAATATCTGTCAATCATAGTTCCATCATCCCCACAGTAGTCTAAAGTGCTTTCCTTTGTCATTTGCATTATTGGAAAGATTATTTACTCCTTATCCTGCTACCTGCCCTGCCCATCCTCCAACTATGCTATTTTTGTATTGTAGCCAGAGAATTTCAGAGAATGCAACTTGACAACCCCCTACAACCCCCCAGTCTATGGCTTAGCATTGTCCAGCCACTTCATAATACATCTTACACATACTTTTGTAAATTGAATACATCTCACAAATACTCATAAAACACCAGTCATAGAGTTCCAAGCACGGCAATGAAGATGAAGTTGTGAGCAAGCAGACCAAACCCTTGCTGTCCTTGAGCTGGATAAGTGGTACTTTGGTTTCCTAAGTTCTCTGCATATAGTCTTTACTCCCCTTAAGCCCCTATCTGGTTTCCCACTCATCAGCAATTATTTCTCCTTCTAGTCAACATCATATACTTAGCAAATATTAATCTTATGTGTCAGCTTGTCAGAACCATGTTGTCCAGTACATAGTTAAAGATTCTAGATGTTTCTAGTAAAGCGTTAATTGTAGGCATCAATAATACTCTGAGTAAAATGGATGCTCTTTGGTCATGTGGGTAGGTTTTGTCAAATCCTGATAGAAAGAGCTCTCCTGATAAATCACTGATTCAAGTGCAGATGCTCTTTGCACTGAAGCTGCAACTCTCCCCCAAGTTTCCAATCTGCCAGCCTATGTCAACAGATTCTGTGCTAGCAAAACTTCCACAATCATATTAATTAAGTCATTAAAATAGATCTCTTTTGGTGTTTGGAAAGTTGGCTCAATGGTTAAGAGCATATATTTTATCAGAGGACTGGAGTTCAGATTCGGGCACCCATATCTTGTAGTTAACACATGCCTGTAGCTCCAGCCCCAAGGGATTTGACACCCTCTCTTGGCCCCACAAACACCTTCACAGACATCACACAAATATGTGTGAGCATGCGCAACCCCAATGAATGAATCTTTAAAAGATAGGGACAGAAGTGATGTCTTGTTCATTAGTTAACAGCATGTATTGCTTTTTCAGAGGACCTGCGTTCAATTACTAGCATTCATGTCAGGTGGCTTACAATTGCCTGTAACTCCAGATTCAAGGTCCTCTTCCAGACTCCATAGTTACTTGCATTCACAGATGTATACCCCCATACATATAATTAAAAACAGAACGCGGTTGGAGATTATGCCTGAGACCATCATCTTTCTTCATCCAGGAGAGTCGACTTCATCCACAGTCATCGCTGAGTTATCCCATCAATGACTGCAGCTGATCCTTGTTTACAGATTGGAAAATACTTCCTTTGAAAAGTGCTAAATTTCCTTATAATACACATTAACAATATATGTTATTGGTTTGTGTATTTTCTCATAAGCCAAGGGACCACTTGAGACTGAGGGTTTAGCATTTTGGGTATCTGGTTAACATTATCTGATGGATGCTGTTCTGATTTTGAAAACTTTCCCTTCTGATCCCTATAATATCAGAAAGCTCTTTGTATCCATGAAATGCCTTCATCATATACAATGGATTCTTGACTCTTCCTAGAACAATGCCATATTCAATTTCTGCAAGGCTCATAACTGCCTCCTAGCTTTTTGTGTAGCTTGTCACTTACCTTGGACTTCCTGCTGCTCTCAGTTTCAGTCTGTCTGAAGTAAAGAACTTCAGCATCCAGCAAAGAAACATCAGCAATCTTTTGGCTTCTTGCTGACAGCAAGCAATGGAAAGAAGTTTACAATGGAGAGGAGTCTGCTGGGGAGGTGGTGAATCATCCCTGCCCAGATCTCCTGTGACTCATTTTCCTTCATTAAACTGAGCAGAGTCAATAGCCCTTCAGTTTTCCAACAGTAGATCTGACTGCACTAATGACTGGCTGTTGAACAAGTTTAGCTATGCTCTAATTTATTTATTAAGCAACAGTAAAACAAGTATAAAGTACCCATCAATGGATAATGGGAAGACATTACTGTTTCTGCCCATGAATTGGACCTAAAACAAAGCTTCTTTTAGTTGAAAATGGAGAAGGCTGGGCCTGCCCTGCCAGCAAAATAAAAAGAAAAATTAGTCTTCTACTCTCTCATCCGCCCAGTTTTAGACTATTCCAAATTTGTAGATGTCTGAGAATTCCCATTTTCTGGGCTTGCTTTTCATAGCCTAATGTCCAAACGTCCACTACCTAGTCTCCACGCATGTTATTTTCATGTTTTGGTTCTACTGCTCACAGTTAGAGAAAGATCTTGGTTTGACATCACCATTCTCTGAATCTCCCTTCTTTCCATCTCAGTTCTTTACCTATTGCTGTCCCTGACCCTCTTCTCACATTCTACAACATCTACCATCTTCGGGCTTCAGAGCTCTGATGGGCTAGACTTCCATCTGATCTATTTATCTTCCGTAACGATTTAAAAACAATGACCACAATAAGGTGAGCTAATGTTGCACTTTGCAAGAGATTTTGGTTTGGTTTGTTTATTATTAATTTAATTTTAGTTTTGGGCATTGAATTTGGGCCTCGAAGCACAGGAAACAAAGACACCAGGAGACCAGTGTTCTACTACCAAGTTACAACATAAGGAGAACTAGACAGGAGGATTTGGAGCTAGGCAGCTGTTTGGAATCTATCACTCCCTTAATGAGTGGTTTTAAGAAAGTTATTTAACTTCCATAGACCTCAAGTTTGCCCTTCTTAAAAATAGGAAAAACAACGAGTTCTAGTAATTTTAGTCATATAAGTTGTTGAACCATCTCGATAGGTGATGAAAATTGTGTCTCACGGTTATATGAAGTCAAGGTAAAATTGTTTTCTGGTAAAAAGTATTTGATGGCTTTGAAGTGAGTAGATGACCACATCCCCACATCCCATTATTTTCTTTGCCACAGAAGCCAAAAGCCAGTTAATAGAGAAAGTGAACTGGTGGTTACGAATGTTACTGATTTATAGGCACTGGTCAGAGTCCTGAAAGGCATGCATTTTGTAAGTTCTTTTAGTATGACGAAACTAGTGCACATCTAGTGTAGGAGCACGGTTACTGCTAAACTCACAGCAGCTAATGGGGAGACTGAGTGGGAGGGATACACTACGTTTTAATTTACTTTCCATGTCACTGTTCTTTTAAAAGATGTTAATCCGTAGTATTAATGAGCAATATCTATTATTCTGCAGTACCCTGTTAAACTCATGTGCTATCTTGTTTAGTTTCGACAACAACCTGCTATATCTCTGTTAGACACTATATCTCATTTATAAGAAGCCGAGAGTCGAAGATAATTTCTGCTCTGAGAGTGAAAACGGTATTAAATGGAAATGATCCCAGAAAACTTGACAGACTTGAGACTGGAAGGCAAAAGTCTTTTAATGACTCTTTTTGTATGATCTTCTAATGCAGGACCCTGATACACTTTCAAGATGACAGTAGGACTTGGGAAAAGGCCAGATAAAGTTGTCACAACAAACACATGGTAAACTATCTTCAAATGTTCTGGGTATGAGTATTAGGGCATCCAATGGTGATAAGAGCCTCTACTCTCAATCAATTGATTCCTGCATTCATCCATAAACAAACTTGTATCTGATGCTCACAGAAACTTTATCTGTTGCTGCTTCACAAACTGCTTCCAACCCCAAATCAGTCTTAACCAAGCTCAGTGGCGAAGGCCTGTAGTCTCTGCCATTTAGGAGCATAGGCTGAATGGTAACTTGTGTCAAGGAATTTGAGTCCAAAGTAACAGCAAAACAAGACCCCATCTTAAAAACAACAACAAAAAGAAATCAAATAAACTATCTATTAAACTGTTTTATTGTGGTTCAGTTTTGCTTGGCCTCAGCTGCTGGTCCCACCTAGGGATTTCATGTAATTACATCACACATGATGGCTCAGTAGAGATTGGATGATCTCAGGTGGCCTTACATAGCTACAGTCTTACTGCAGAGAATCCTTAGATACTATTCCTATGGTACATCTCCATTCCTATGAACTCCTATATTTAAACATCTTTAAAGAGAGATGCCTAGGGTATAGCACCTGATGAGAAAATGCTCTACTCACAAACTGAAATGCTTAGTGGTAGTTCCAACAGCATCTTACTGTCAAGGTGAGGACAGTGCATACTTGTATGTGAGAAAATTATGGTTGGTTGCAGTCTACTGTAATCTTTATTCATTTAGGTTATATACTGGGTGAGAAGGAGATTAAAATTGACCATAATCATACATTTTCATGGGAAAATAGGCAGGATGACTGCAATTACAATGGAAGGTGAAAATCACTTTGGCCCAAGGGCAACCATGGTAATAGAACACAGGAGTAATTAACTCAAACCGTGGAAGATAACTAGAAACTGTTAATGTTTATCATCCTCATTGCCTTCTCATTGTCAGGGTTCAGATCTGAAGAACATGGGATAGTTTGCTTCCTCCATCTGTGTCTTAGAGGCTTAAGTGAAAATGATGGAGGTAGAGCAATTCAGTGGGGTGGTAGTGGTAGTGGTGCTGCTGGTGGTAGTGCTGGTGCTGGTGCTAGTGGTAGTGGTAGTACTGGTGGTAGTGTTGTTGTTGTTGTTGTTGTTGGTGGTGGTGGTGGTGGTGGTGATGGTGGTAGTTCTGGTGGTGCTGCTGCTGGTGGTGGTGCTCTTGGTGATGGCAGAAGTCCCCACCACCTAACATATGGCCATTATGTTGAACGGATGAAAGGATTTTTGCTCTCGTTATTTTGAAGGCTTGGGAAACGTGAAATACATATTGACTTAAATATAATTCCAATTGTGTGTTTTAAAATATACAAGAGTTTCTTATGGAAACTAGACTTAGAAACAGCCTTTATGTAGGCAGTTTGGTCCACCCATTTTCAATTTGACACAGAAAAACAAAAATCGGGAAATTGGCTTTCCTGACTCTAACTAGAAGTCTTAGATTGAAGGGGGCAAAACAATAAACCACATGTCTTGCTAGATAATAAAGGAAGTTAGGTTTATCATACCTGAGACAGGAGGAAATCCTTCAATCACATATTTGTCAGTGCCTTTGGGAACTTGGACAATAATAAAATGGACACTGTGATGATTCAGAGGCAATGCTCACCCAGAGGAGGAGAGACTGAACTTACTCTCACGCTTCCACTGTTGCTTAAGAAACTCAGGAAAGCAAGTCTCCCAGCTGACCAGGACACAAGGAGCATCATCTCAAAACTCCTTAGGAAAATCATTGCGATGCCTGGGTAGCCCTGCTCTAAAGCCCTGCATTTGAACCGTGAAGCACAGGAGTTTAGAGGAGAATAATGAACTGAGTTCTCTTCCCCTGAGTCAGGTAGATCACTATAAGCCATACCATCTCATCTCTGGATGACTTTGTGGTTTGTGCCACTGGTGCTAGCTAATAGGAGCCAGACTGAGGTCAGAGGGAGTTCCAGATGGTTGGGTACAAACTGTATGACTTCAGTGGCCCAGATGGCTGTAGTAATCAAATTAAATACTGGTCATCAATCAGTTATATTTAATAAGTTGTGCCCAACATTGAGGGGATACATAGGAAATCCATTTCTTATCTCATCCTAGTCTTCAGTATGATTGCGAAGTACAAGAACGTAAGAAGATAGAAGGCAGAGATGAATGTCTCTTTTCTAGTTCCATGTAAAACCAAACATGAGATAAATAGATTCATGTGTGTGTACAGCCATCCCCTAAAACCCTCCCTTAGATGTGGCACATCAAACAAACTGTTGAAATATGAGCAAAAGATTTCAGTTGGTGAGGAGTTGTATTGGTGAGACAAGCAACACGCACAGGATAAAATGACTGCCACGGAGTCTTGAAGTTTTGCTTATTATCCCCTCATGAACAACAGCCAGTGGCATAAACAAGCCGGGCTGTGCTCCCTTCTCAGTGCTGCATACCCATTGTGCCAGTGAACGTCTACCATTCTCTGAGAGACTTGCCACTGTTTGTAGGACTTGAGAACAAGTAGTGCTGTCAAGGTCACATTGTCAGAAGTTCCAGTTTGGATGATCCAGACCTAAGCATGGTAAACTGGGTTACAGCCCCATGTGGAGCCATAAATACGGGGTTTTTGAAAATTTGGCATCAGCAAGAGGCCTCTGAAGGTACCATAGTAGAAATTAATTTGAAATCAAATGTCTAAAGAAGTCAAAATGTTTCTGGCAGCGTTGGCCTGCGCTGCATTGCAGTTTTACTGTATCCTTGGTTCTGAACACAGCATGCATTTTGCACAGAGCATGCTGTCCCACCAGCTAACCTCAGCTCAGAGTTCAAACTATTGTATATTATGAATTGCAAAGATTTTACTCTCCACACAAAATTCTCTACTCTTACAGGAACATGACAGTTTATGTATGGAAAACAAAGCCTTCTCATAACATCCTACCATCATCTCTAAGAATGAACCAAGTTAGTCTAGCTTTAGATTGTACTGTGTTAGACCCTTGGGGGTCATGACCCTTTCACAGGGCTCACCTAAGACCACCAGGAAACAGACATTTACTTTACAATTCAGTACAGGATCAAAATTGCGGTTATGAAGTAGCAATGGAAATAATTTATGGTTGGGGGTTCACCAAAATAGGAGGAACTGTATTAAAGGGTCACAGCATTAGAAAGGTTGAGAACCATTGTGTTAGATAAACAAGTACATCTGTCTCATTAGTATAAATTTGTCTTTTATCTTTAATAGATGGTAAAATTGCATATGTATTCAACAGTTTTTTTTGAAAGAAATTTACTTGTGATTCATTATCAGTAGATGTTTGATTTGTTTATATTTTTAGCACACTGATATACTTGAAGTATATCCAAATGTCTTAGATGAAAGGTGGGAATGAGTGGAAGATGGTTAAAAAGCCACAATCTACAATTTGCAAAACTATTCATGGGCACTTGAATTAGTTCTTGTCCTGGTCATAGTTCTTAGTTAAAGGTGACAGGGACCAGTTCTGTTGAATTGAAGCAGAAAGGGTGTAAGAATGGCAGGGATTTTAGAACACAGCTATGGAGTATTTAAAAACTAGGCTTAAAACAGAGAGAAGGCACTTGGTAACAAATTACAGAAAAACGCCACAACGTGGGAAGCTCTAACTGCCACTGTTCCCAGACATGACTTACCCTATGTGTCTGGGCTCTCCATTTTCAAACACTGCCAGCAGCCAGCGGGAGCCCCTCCATATCCACGGCAAGCCAGGGTCTCATGTCTACTACTCAGTGTCTAGACACAGAACAAAGGTGTTCTGCATCTCCTTTCAGTAATTCTTGCCAATAATGGAATTACTGTCCCACAGGGGAGGTACTTGCCTGTTGGACAGGGACCTGAACACAATGGGTAAATGCCTCTCACATGTCTGTTCCACATCTTACTGAAAAATACTGAAACATACTGAGTGGCTCCTTTCCACACTTAGCAATGCTAACGTGTCCTACTCCTGGTGGCTGTTGTTGCTCCCTGTCAAGATGGCAGTTGCAACACACTATGTACTTGCCCCCCACTCCAGGCCTCTGAGTGAGTGTCTGTACCATTGCTGTTGTTGCAGATGTATTAAGATGAAATAAATTGTTTACTCCTGGGACTAATGTGCTTGTTTAACTGATGCTCAGTGGACGGGCTTTGTGTTTCTGTTGGCTCAGGAGTTGGATGGACATCTGAGCAAAAATGCTTAATTTCAAAAGTGTATCGAGTGGAGCTGAGTCCAGCAGAAAACTGCTGAGTGCCTACCACATATCAGTACTTGGATAGCCAGAAGATGGATAGAAACATGTTCCCTAACATGTACAGCATAGTTAAGTCATGTAAACAGAGAAGTATTTATTTACAGCCATTTCAACTTAACACTCTCAAAGCCTGTCTTGTAACTCTTGGTTAAAAACACCTTTCCATAAAGCAAATATATTCTGGATATGTGTCCATGTTTTAAACACATTTGAAATTATTAACTCACTAAAACAATAATAGAAACAATGTGTTTTGTTATGATCTTTGCTATCTTGTGGCATTTAGTGTGGTGCTGGGTACAGACTACATGCTAAAAATAGTTTCTCCTGCTCTTGACAACATGTGCAGATCTGTGAACCTATAAAGCTGAGGAAGGCTTGGAACTCACGGGACATTTAAAGAAAGAGGATGTGACAGCAGTATCTTGAACGCAGTGCTTGGCAGTGGGACAGTTCTGGTTTGCTATTGCATGTTCTGTCTCAGTTACAGAAAAGACCACCCACAAGGGGGTCCCTGGGCAAATGCCCAACTTCCCAGTGGGACAGGTTGACCTCAGGGGATGAATCTGATGTAAGCTGGACTATCATCATTAATCATTTGCAGCAAATCCTTATTTATGACCTAATTTCAAATAGACACATTGAACCCATTTCTCCCCCCAACCAAGATGGAGTCGGGTAAATTGTAAACAGCTAAATTATAGTATTGGCACATGCCCATGCTTTTGTTTCCTATTTACAATCATTTGCCTCCCAAAGTAACCCAATACAATGGAAATGCTCTGCACCAACACTACAGAGAGTGAGTGTTTATAGAGACTTACATCTGATTTACATTTAAGGAGCGTAAAACTAATTGCAGAGAGACTGTGCTACTAAAGGCATTAAACCTAAGGGAGCAGTCGTGTACAAAACGCGGGTAGGAATGCTGATATGACTGTTTGAAATTGAGACCTTCAAAATTAATTTCCACACGTAGAAATAAGGCTATCTTAGAATGTCCTCGGTGGACACAGATGCATTATAAATGATTCCCAGACAAAGTAGCTGTTATATGAGAACATCTTTCTAATATGAGATTAAAATCTGAAATTGCAGGTAGTAATAAATATATCCATCTACATTAGTGTGAGAAGCTGACAGAACTGTAAGCGCAGTAGGCAGGTAGACAGCTAATGGTCAGTACAGGTGATTAATTTCCCTGTCATTATTGCAATTGCTTTTATTTTCACTAAATAGCCTAATTTTTCTTTTCCCCACAACTACACATGTATGCGAGGGAAATTTCTCCTCCAAAGGTATTATCATTTTCAGAACTATTTAAGATAAGCTTCCTAAATAGAATACTTCCTAACTTCTGTAGATGCTAGCAAGTCTGGGAGAGTTTTATGATGTGAAACACTCCGATTTGGAAATTATATATTGCTTTAATATTTTTGTTTTCCAGCATTTGAGATCTTCTTTAGCTGTGGTTTCATATAATAAAAGTAATATTTTATGCATTGAGAGTGTTATATTATTCATTGCCTCCCATATACTGTACACAATCCTTTAAAGCTGTCTGCAACCACGTGTGTGCCTATGTGTGTATAGACACACATAAAGACCTGCTTTCTCTCTGCGGTGTGTGCAGGTTTTCTGTTTTGTCTTGTCTTCACTGCAGAGTTGTCAGCGAAGGTTTAAAGGAAATTTATGGCAGGCATCATGTATTGCAAGTTTGTGTGTCATACAATGACCAGCATGCAGAAAAGCCACATATTTGGACTGTATATGTAAGTCTCATAAGGAATCATATACACAGCAATGCAAAACGTGAACATTGTATGACAATTAATAACATCTCTGCCAGGGTAAATATGCTTTTTTCCCCATAAATCATTTCCAGCTTGTCAAAATGGATCTATGCTGGCAAAGAAACAAGGGTAATGTTTCAATTTTCTCCATTGGCAAGAAATTTTCTGTTAGATTCCTCCTTCTCTTTTCAGTTACAGAATTTATATGAGCAGCTACATACAGGGTGATTAAGAAAGGGTGGGGTGCTAGGGTAAAGAACGATGCTGAATATTAGAGACTTGACTCTGAGTTACTGCCCCAAATTGTGCATTCATGTCACACATGCATAGAACAGAAAATATTTGGTTGTTGGAGCATAAAAATGATTCTCTTTGTAGCAAAACATTGCTCTCATTAAATAAAGCACAACTTTCTTTTAAAACATTTTCCCGTAAGGACTTGACTATATTTTAGCTTGTTTGGTATAACTTCTTACAGTGATTGAGGGTGTATTTAAATCTGAAAATTTCCTTATCATGTCATTGTAGAAATTCTGGTACCAGGTAATATACATAAATTCCCAGTGTGGATCTAGCAGAGAATTTACCCTTTCATGACTCAGTATTTACAAGAAGAAAATGTGGTAGAGAGATGCCGTATACGGAAAATGCTTCTAGAGTCCTAGAAGGAGCAAATGCTACTGTTGTTGAAAAACACATTTAATTGAGTCTGATATCAGAATGGAAACCCACACATAAACCCAAATCAAACTATCTTCATGTATACCCATAGTTAGGTTTAATTTCCTTTGCTTGTGAATATGTGTGTTGCCTTGCCTGAATGATCAACAATGTGTAGATTTGTTAAATATTATGTATATTTGGTGTGTGTGTGTGTGTGTGTGTGTGTGTGTGTGTGTGTGTGTGTGTGCATGTGTGTGTTGCAGAAAACCCAGCACAGTGTCTACGCTGGCAGCTGCTTGTATAGTTTGCCTTCTCCAATACCTCTGCACTTGGAGGGAATGGATATTCCAGAGGCAGTGAAAGCTCATTTATATCTAGCTTGGAACTAAGGTGTCTTGGGAAGTTAATTAAAAAAATTATATTATAGTTAATGTGGATTAGTTCAGTAATTGTCCCCTGATCGAGTGGGAGAGGGGAGGAAAGAGAGTGTGTCAGATTCTGGTTTGGAAATTTCACAGGAGATAATCCAGAAATGTGGGCAAAACCTGCAGATAAACTTGCACAGTGAGGGAACGGGGGCAGCTCCCTCAGGAGGGTGAAGACAGTGCAGTCTCTCTGGGTCAACCATTCAAAGAAGCCTACTTATGTATGTATGTGTATGCACGTGGACATATGCCTCTGTGTGTGTGCATCTATGCATGCATGTATGAATGTGTCCGTGTGTGCATGTTTGTATGTATGTGTGCATGTGTATGTGCATATTTGTGTCTATGTGTGGGTGTACATGCTTATGTGTGTATGTGCATGTGTGTGTGTGCGTGAATGTGTGTGTGAGTGGATGTGTGTATGAGTGTATGTATGTGTGCATACATATGAGTGCATGGGTGTGTGTGTGCGTGTGTGTGTGTGTGTGTGTGTGTGTGCGTGTGTGTGTGCGCGTGACTTTATCCATCATGCAGGTCACTAAAGAGATGCTCCAGTGTGATGCTATTCATCCCTGGGAGCCAGGGTGCTTCAGTTGTCACTTACCCTTGCTGCAGGTAGCTTTATCTGCACATATGGAACATTGTTTGTCACTCACTCTTCTGAGACCCGCAGAATGTCAGGACATAACAGATGATTAAGAGGACCGAGAAGCAACCTTCACTCTGAATATCATTGTCTTCAATTGTCAGTCCAGAGTTTTAAAGTAATTTGACGGTTTAGTTTTCTTTCAGAATTATTTGTACAAAACTGTATGTGAAGAAGTAGTTAGGAAGAAGGGACTTGGAATTAGACTGTGATCAGATACTTTCTTCTTCCTATTCTGAACTTCTCTCCCTCATCCCTTTTTGTTTTGGTTTGTGTTCTTCTCCATATGAAGAGCTATTGCTCTATCATACACTTTTCTTTGGGCTTAACTCTGACATTGGGGAAAGTAGGCCGATTTCTTGTAGATCTTGTTTAAATATGATTTTCTGCCTTCCACACTCCATCATTCTACTATATGTCCAGAACTGTAGGTACAGTGCTGAACAGGAGTCTTCAGTCTATGAAAAAACCGAATTTCTAGCACTATCTATAAATCAAGTTTTCAGAATCACAATGTGGTATTTTTCCAAATTGTAATGGAAAGTATATATCTTAGATCTTTCTACAAAGAGATTTATGTTCAAAGATTAATTAAAATACACTGAGAAATAGACCTCGTATTTTAATATTTTAATTACAAAAAGAAATAATATTGATACAGCGATTGAGTAAAGTAGTAGAAATATTTGAACATTTGGGGGGGTGTATTTGGGGGGTGATCACCACAGTGTAGGTGTTGATGAATCACATTAAGAGAGGGGCCATCAGCATTGTGTAGGCAGTCTGCTTCTCCCTAGGAGGAAGCTATTTTGATGTTTCAGGCTGTCCTAAGGAGGGACAAAGTAAGGATGGGATATAGGAGTAGAACATTCTCTTTTACTTCCATGGCTCCACGTCAACCCTCATTCTATTCCAACTTATCCTTATTTTCTGTTTTTGAGGTAGGGTCTTGCTGTCTGTATTGGTTGACCTTGAACTCTCTATGTAGACCAGGCTATCCTTGAATTTGCAGTCATCTTCCTGTGTCTGCATCAAGAGTGCAATAAGGTATGGGCCTGCTAAAGGATTCCTTCTTTGATTTTTTGAGACAGGTTTCTCAAGAGAGGATGTATGTAGTCTGAAATTCACTCTGTAGACCAGACTGGTCTAGATATCACAGATTTGCCTGCCTCTGTCTTCTGAGTGCTGAGATTAAAGGAGTATACCACTATGATCCTGCAAGTGTTCCAGTCTTAAAAGGAAAATAATATTTATAAAATTAAAAAAAAAAAAGAGGTCAGATTTCTTCCCTTGCCTTGAAAGCCTTTGACTACTTGCTATAAAGCAGTGGGTTGGGCTAGACAGGTTTCCTTCATTCCTTCCGGCTCCTAAGTGCTACTGATTCTTCTTTCTTGGCCTGTCTTTGTTATCTGTAAGCATGGAAAAACCAATGAGACATTTTCTTTTCTTTCTTTTTTTGCCATTCATTTTAGTCATAGCCTAAAAATATATCATCCAGTCCACATGGTCTTCCGACATACTTTAAAGGGTTAGGTCCTCTGTAGGAGCTCTGTGGACAATATACTATTTTAACTTTCACCAATGGAAAACTGAGGCACAGCAGGCCTATATGGTATGCCCAAGGCTGGTGCATCTAGAAAATACCTCTGCAATTCAGTAAACCAGGATGTTTATAAGCCAAAGCGTTGAAGTCCAAAAGACTTACCAAATTCACTTGACATACCCAAGTCTTAGTTCCCTCAATTTTAACATGAACAAATAACCAATTATAGGATTATTTTGTATGTAGAAACAAACAACTAAAATAAAAAAAACATGTAAAGTCCTTGGCATAACAGTTGGTATGTAATTGTTGAATGCTGCTTCTTCATATGGCATATAGCTCCATTATTGAGATACTCTCTCCATTCAACATCACTTCATTTAAACAGTGCTGCTTAATTTACTAGACTTGATTGATCCATTGATAGCATCTTTTCATTGTTAAGAGTATTAATTAGAATGGAAGAAGAAGATAGAATGAAACTTAATTTCCCCTAGAACCCTAAGGGATTTGAGTGGGTCAATTTATTAATGAAATGTGAAGAACATTTGGCAAACCTACCATATGAGACAAAGCATTGAAAGGGTTCTTTAGAAGGAGCCGGTATCTAATGTTAATGTCTGTGAAATGGAACTGTCATAGGATAATGGCCTTTTGATGGCACGGAAAATGCCAAGGCAGAGATAAGACATTTATTTTGAAAGCACTAGACAATACCTTTGGATGGTATCCTTCTACTGGGTTTTTATTTCTAATAGACTGATAATTGATATGGGTATAATTATTTTTCTTGATGGATTTGATGTACTAGGCAATGGGCTTATTCACTCTATATTATCACTGAGTTGTGAGTCCATCCCTGGACCCTAGGATGAACCTCCTATTCTGTATTTTCTCACATCAGAATTTTTTACATGCTACTATTGTTACATGATTGGTAAGCTGGAGTCCCAAGCTTGCAGTCACTTCAGTGATGTAACCATCAGCTTATGGGATTTTTTAAGCCTCCCGGAAGCAGACATATATTATACAATGCAATAAATATTTTAAGTGTGGAAATCATCTTTGTGGGTGGCCAGAATTTTGTGTAAAGATGGACTTTGAAAACTCAGCCTTATGAGTGCTGGGATTAAAGGTAAATACCACCATTGCCCTGCAAGTGTTCCATTCTTAATAAGTCCCAAGGCTCATGGAACCCTCATGTTGTTGAAAAATATTTCTCACAGGGCAAAAAAGAACCAGCAATAGAGTCAGTCCTATAAACCTCAGGGAAATAAAATCCATCTTACCCAGTGAAACCCAGTGAGCGTGTGCGCATGTGTATGTGTGTGTGTGTGTGTGTGTGTGTGTGTGTGTGTGTGTGTGTGTGTGTGTGCTTGTGCATGTGTGAATATGGCCACAAATGTGACAGTCAAATATCCAGCACCATAGCTGTGTACTCATTATTGGTGCTCTTTTACAGAGTGTAATGAAAGACTAGGAGAATGACTTTGATTTGTTATTATTAATCTTACTTCAAGGAAACATGAGACAAGGTGGATGGTTTGAATTGACTTTTTATTTGCTGTCGGTATGGTAATTTCACTCACACACTGTCTTGAATGTACACATTTTAGCTTAATGGGTTTTTCAAGAGTCAATGTATAGCCCCCAAACAACCAAGTTCAGCCCTCACTGTTGTAGGACCATGCTATAAAAAGAGAAGCCCTCTGACCTATCTTTCCAGGCCTGCCTACTCCAATAGAGCACGAATGGCAACGGGAGATTTCATCTTTTGTCTCCTACCCTGAACTTCTCTGATACATGTCTTGAATTTTGATTCAAATTACTTTGGGTTTTAATTTATTCAGTCAAATGTCAACCAAGTCTTGTTTATCCTGTGGATTACATTTATGCTCACTGCAGAATTCTCTAACATTTTGATTTCTAATTATTTTCTTGTTTATCCATGTGGTAGAATGTTTTGAATTCTACCTTCTGACCACTGACCAGTTGGAATTATAATTTTCTTTCCTTCCCAAGCATCTGATAGCAAAAATTGCATGCATACAGTCTTAGAAAAAAAATCTAGCAAATGCTTTGCCCCAGCTTTTGTTTCAGCACTATTTTTTCACTATTTATTGTATTCAAATACATCAGTGTATTTTTGGATATTAGAACTGACCTTGCACACAATGTGTAGCTATAGTTCTGTTAAGATCCTTGACCATGAGGCAATGAATGCACAAAAGCAATGAAGACTTTGAAACTAACAGTAGCCAATTCAAGAGGCTGCAAAGATGGTTCTGCAACAGAGATCAACCCCAATCTCCTCCCAACTCTATTCTTCCTTTCTTCACTGTAGTTTTAAACCAGTATCTTCCTCTTCTGAGGTCAGTCTTCTTTTTTCCCTTTTGCTCTTTATATTACTTCAAAATTATGAACAAATACTGAACTTCCCCTCTGCCCTTGACATATACTCCAAATTGAGATGATCATGGAGAAAAGGCACACTATTGGATAGAGGCAGGTCATGATTCAGAAACGCTTTGAAGAAGAGGAGATCTAAGCTCCATTATACTAAACAGATCAATCAGAAATTCAGAAGCATGACAGATGGACAGATCATATAGTCTATTTTTAAAAATAGAGGATCTTGGTATAGTTAGAAGGTATAAAATAGATAAGCAAAGTAGACATCAAGGGGGAAAGTAAGGTTGGATCTGGCTTATGAGGATCTCAAGAGCTGTGGGATCTAGCTAGCATTTCACCTTGAATTGATGGAGGCTTCCAGTCAGATATGGGAAAACAACTCAAGTTCTGTTTTGAGAGAGTCATTTAGAAGCAAAATGCAAAAATGTCTAGAGATTGAATTGGCAATATTCAGGAAGAGACACACTATACAAGAAGAGGCTGAGAAGGGTCTCAATGAAAGTAAAAAAGACACCTGAACAGACAATTGTTCTTACTATTAAGACAGACATGAGATGGTTAAAGATTGGGAAGACAATGTCAAGGAAGAATGCAAGACAGTTCTGAGTGATGGTTCAAACAACAGGAATTTATTTTCTCAGAATCTGGAGCCTGGAGTCCATGTTCTCTTTGAAGGCTTTAGGAGAAGATATGCTCCAGGCCATGCTCTTAGTTTCTGGTAATGTCTTGTCTTGTAGAAAAATGTTTCTAATTTTGACACAGAGCTCTCCTTGTTTGTATGTATATATCTACACATAGTTCCCTTCCTTCTTTCATTAAAAATCAAGACGCCATATTCAGGATTAAATGCAGGAGTTATGCAGGCGAATCATGTGTTCTACCACTTAGGTGCATGCCCAATGTGGAGGATGTAACCTTGTTGGAAATGGTGTCAGTGCTAATGTAATTGGCTAAGATACGACTCTACCATGATACAGTGGTTCTTTTCACTATGCACTCGACAAATCAAGGGCTCTGAGGCCATAATGGGATGGACACCTTGTAAAGTCAGTCATGATGCTCAGGTTCCCTGAAGCAGAGAGAAGAGTCACAGGTGGGGACAAATTGCTGGAGAGAAAAAGATAAACAAGTATAACAGAGAATTAAATCTCTGCTGGATATTTATTATTATAAGATATAGAGATCTTCAGTGTTTTTCAAAGTTGATCCACAATTTGGTTTTTAAAATCATAGATGCCAACAATGCTGCTTCACACAAATGGTTAATATAAAATGGCAGTCTTATGTTTAGGACCATCTTAGAAATCACTGGCAGTTCTGTATTAATCCCAAGCCGAAATTCATCTAACAATCTCTTCTGAAATCCAAGGCATCCAAAGATCTACTGATATGATATTTACATGCTGAGGAGTGACAGTAGGAAAATACCAAAGTCTTTGTTTTTCTTAATTAAGCTTTCATATTTCTATAAGAGCAGAAATTCCTAAGTGTACAGCAAAATTCTAAATTCATAGCAGGAATCTTAGCCAAGGTGATGTAGGGGGTGTTTCTTGGCATCAGGTGTTGTGATGGCATACATATTACAAAGAATGTACATGGTATATTCAGAAGTAAGGCTACAGTGAAGTCATGCCAGGCAACACGGACAACCCAGGGCTGTGTGCATCCTCTGCCCTTAAACTACAGTCTCTTCCAAGGGAAAATTTGAAGACATAGTTATGGCCTGTCATGACAAGCACAAGAATTTATGCCATTGAAACATTTTCACTTTGAGAAATTTTACAAAATTTAATCATTCTTAAATTTATAAATTCATTATAATTATCAACATATCTTTGTCAAGAAAAAACTTAGTAACACTTTATTAGAGATTATAATGCATGTATATGAAGGCAGTAAAGTTACTGTCTTCAAAATTGGATTCATCATTATATTTATGCTTTATTAAATTAGATCTGAAAAAAAATTCAAGTTAGATGCAGTGACTAGCCTAGGGTCTCACTGTGAATTGAGCTGACACAGGTCAAGTGTTTCCACCTTGAATTTCTAAGAACTGCAGTGGTTAATGGATTGATCCTAGTGCCTTCCTTAATTGCATGGAAACAAACTTTTATTGATGGGAAGCTATCAATTGGTATTTAAGGTCCACAATCAGAGGTGATAAATCTTTGGTAGATTTATATGGTGGAGGAAAAATTCCTGGCTTCCCTTGCATGTAACATTTGTAGAACTGATTGAAAAATTGTTGCCTTGAGCCAGAGGTTGATAAGATGAGCTGTGTTTGAGGCATATGGTGTAGACTGTTCATTGTCAAGTTTACACATTCTAGCTAGAAAACAGTATCTGGCTACCTATTATGTTGATTTCACAGAACACATCATACAACCTCTAAGGTGATACCTTGGCCTCCAGGATCATTCTAGCTTCCTGTTATTTTCCCACCGTCCTCAAGCTGACTACTTGCTGTAGGTGAAAGGCATATCTCATGCTCCCTGTGTGGACCATCTGCAGTGGATCTTTCATGATTTTGACAGATCCTTCATGTCTCCTTCTAACACTTCACTCTTATCCTGCACTCCCTGGCCATGTCTGAAATCATAGCTCCCATTACCCGTTGCCATTTGCCATGTTCTATTGTTCTTCACAGGATTTAGGGCTAATAGTCAATAAATAAAAGACCATCTGTTTCTTTGTTTATTGTTTTTCTCCCCTAGAATACAATCTGCTTGAAGATAGCAACTCACTTGCTCACCAATGGATGCCTCCATTGATCAGAGTTCTATAGAGAAAGAGAACTTGTAGAATGGACTCGTGTGTGTGTGTGTGTGTGTGTGTGTGTGTATGTGTGTGTGTATGTGTGTGTGTGTGTGTGTGTGTACACGTGCACACATATGTATATGGATGCATATTTGCATGTATGTATGTTCAGGCTGACATTTAAGACAAATTGTCATAGTCCCCAATACCTACAGCCATGCTTGGAACATGGTTAGATCTCAGGAACTATTTGTTGAACACATGGACAAGTATATAAGATGAACTGATTTCTCAAAGCAACCTTATATAATCTCAGGAGAGACTAATTACTCTTTCCTCGTGATCCAAAGCACCAAGGCAATAGTCAAGATGTGTCTCCAATACAAGCTTCAGGAAGTTTATACAAACCCTGTAGCCTCAACTCCATCCACACCTATCCATCTATCCCTCAGTACTTCTTTCATATTTCATTGCCTTATTCAATACACATCCAATACATGCATATTGAGCACCAGTTCATTCCTTAATTTAATGAAGGGAAAGGCCTCACTTCCATCCAGCTATTATGCTAGTGAAAATAAGGTCATGAATCAGACCTGCTTCCTTCAAAGGACCAAAGATGCATTGGCTAATGTTCAGGCTTTCCAAAGGCCCAAAGGAAAAAATGCAAGGCTTGTCTGCACCATCCAATTTATAGCCATGGAATCTATTGGTTTTTACATTTCCATATTTTCGAGCCACATTAGCAACCACAAGAAAAAAATATTAAATGTGAAAATGTTTGTATATGTGTCAATAGGAAGGCCGCCTAACCAGCCTTCTGCTGCATGCATTGCAGAATGCTGACCTACACAATTCCCCAAACTCAGATACTTGCTTGCAAAGTTATCTAGTGCTTAAAATATAATAAGAGTTGGATGCTTTTTTTTCTCCTTTGTTTTTGCTGTGAAAAACTGTGTTTCCTTTAGAGGAGCTTGCAATTTATATACTGAAAATATATAAAAGAATTATGTGTCAACAAAATGGTGTTTAAGGTTTTAAATCATCTGAACAGTCAGCCCTGAGACTTCCTTGCTAGACATCGTGGAGACTTTATGAAAGTTTTATTCCACAATTCCCTGCTCGTCTTTGCTCTTAGCTGCTTCTTCCAGCTATTCATACAGTTTGAAAAATAGAGTTTATATGCTTTAAGTTGCAAGGCATTTAGAATTTTCATAATCTCTTTGTTGTGGCTGAAGCAGTCAAAAAAAAATGAAGTCTGCCGTTGATAATACTTCACCGTCTTTACTAGATTAACTGGGACAATGAAGCTAGAACTTGTGGCATTTTTTTAATCCTCCATTTTAGGGAGTCTTTTTTATGAGCAAGGTGCAAGGTAATTAAATTAACTTCAAAATACTTGTTGACAATCAGGAAGCAGAGTACTAATGAAGTTTCATGAAGAATTCATGCTGAAGACAGTTTTCCGAGAACAAGAATTTATTTTACTTCTTTTTGTGTTTTTTATCACAGGTAGCGGTGTGCTAATCATGACGGATGATGACTGGTTCTTGTTCAATTAATTTGTAAAAGGTAAATTGCAGTCCCTTTGCCAAAGTGTCACTTTCCAATGTCTACATTACCCACAGTCAATGGCAGTCTGAGAAATATTAGATGCAAAACTCTTCTAAATTCTAAATTTTGTACCGTAACAAGTAGAGCAATGGAATCTTCTGATGCCTGTCTGTCCCACAGGCAGTGTGAGCCAACCTTCCATCCAGCGTATCCATGATTTATAAGCTACCCTTCTGTTAGTTACTTTGCCTCCTTGGTTACAGATTGACTGCTGAGGCACCACAGTTCTTGTGATTGAGTTTCCTATTGTGTGTCGAGGTCTGCGTTCATGTGTGTCTGCTCTCATGTGCATATGTATTTGGAGGCCAGAGCTTTTAGCAGGTGTCTTCTTCAATCTAATTTCATCATGGTTTTTGAGAGTGACTGGCCAGAAAACTACAGAGACCCTTTTGTATCTGCCTCTCCAGTGCTGCTGAGCCCAGCTTTGGGGGGGGATTGTTTTGTTTTACAATAGATTCTGAGTGATCCCTCACAGGTCTTCACACTGATGTGCCAAGCACTCTCCTGACTGATCCATCAACTAAGATTTCATCATCTGTTACAACATCACAACTTGGTCAACAGGCCTTTAGCATATAGTCCTTTGGGAGATGTTAAAGATTTAGACTGACAGGAAGAAATTGTAACTGTGTCTCTACAATGGGTTTTTAGAATTCACTCTTGTTTCTAATTTGTCTCTATATTCCTAACTTCAAAATACATACAAAGTCTGAGCTGGTCTAGCCTAAGATTTCTAGCATATCATGGCTTCCCTTGGACCATCTGTTCTCAATCCTAACTCAATCAACTCTGAAAGAAGGATTAGGACACACAGTAAAAACATGTTTAAGAGCTGTTTGTTCTTCAGAGTCTGTAGAAGAGATAATGCACAGGCACCTTGTTGCTATGTCTGGTTCAATTTACCTTGTAAGTGCTAGGATGTAATGGTGTTCAGAATTACTAAGGACAAAGAATTCTCTGGAGTGATCAGAGAAGACTCTCTCAGGATGATGACACCCAAGGTTATATCAGAGAAGTAGATGGGACTGAAGCAGGCAGAAAAGTAAGGGTCAAAAAAGACATAGGGAGGAAGCTACATGCCCAGGGATTCAACTGCATATTGTTATATAAATATTCCTGGAATCTGAATTATTAAGTTCTATTAGTGTGAATAAAGCAAGGCCAGGCCCGTGCTATAATGCTTAGAAAATATAATACCTTAAGGAAGATGAATCTGGTTGTAATAAGACTGTAGGCTGAAACACTTAGGCTAGACCAGCTCAGACTTTCTATGTGTTTTGAAGTTAGAAAAGCAGAGCCAGGTTTCAGCATATCGTGGCTGCCACTTACCTCCATGTTTCCCATGGCATGAATAAGTGTTCATGTGTGTTCACAAATGTGTACCCAAGTGAATAAATAAAATTAAAGTCTCCATATCAAATCAAATATCTTAGGAAGGAAAAGTTTCTCATTGCCTGCAAATGCCCTCAATACACTGGAGAACCAGAAAACTATAGCAAAGCAGTAATCATTTAAGTTGGTAAATAAGCTACTCAGAGTATAGAATGAATGAATGAATGAATGAATGAATGAATGAATGAATGAATGAATGGCAGATATACCCTAGGCCAGAGTGGTAGACAAAAATTGGTCATGGTGGATTATAGATTGAACGTAGTTTCACAGTGTAAATTAAATGATATGAAAATATCTAAATAGAATCATATTGTGTGAGGTTTGCCAGTGATTCATCTCCTAAAGAAATGAGATTCCTGATTGGATACTGTATCTGTAAAACTTCTTGATTCCTATCAGCAGAAGTAGGCTCTGGGCCTTATCTAGCATGATTTTATGTGCAGGTAACAGAAAATCCAAATCAAAGCGGCTTCAACATTGTGAGAAATCTCCCACTTCATACGACTAAGAATTTTGTTCTGTAGACTTCTTAAACAATCTCCAAAAACGTGTTGTCTTTCTTCTCATTGTGCTTTCCCAGTGTTGGCCTCACCCTGAGGCTATCTGCTCTCAAGACAGATGGGCACATGCTGATCCAACAAAGGCTTCGTGCTTCACTTTCAAGAAAGGGAACTTATTTTAAAATGACTCCCACAGAAGCTAGAAATACCCTCCCTCTTACAATTCCTGGCAAACATGCCTTCTATATGAATGGCCACATTCAGTCAGAAGCCAGCTTCTGAGCCAATACTGTGGAAAAGAGGACGAGACATGGTAATTAGCTTGAGTTAATCAAGCGCCACTCCTGAAGAAAGACATGGAGACAAGTCCATAGCAAAATCAAATATATGGCTGATGGTCCAGAGCCCTGTAAGCAGGAAGATGGAGCACTGGAGAAGGATGGTTTCTATGTGGTAAAGGCAACCAGAGAATGGTCAGCATGTTCACTTCAACACAAAGTAAATGCTTAAAATAGCCCAGAAGGCAGATAGGCAGGCAGATCTTCATGAATTTCCCCTTCCTTCCTTCCTTCCTTCCTTCCTTCCTTCCTTCCTTCCTTCCTTCCTTCCTTCCTTTCCTTTCTTTCTCTTATTTTATTTGTATTTTATATGTATGTTTGCCTGCATGTATGCTTATGTACACATTAGTTCAGTGCTGCTGAGGCCAGAAGAAGTCATATGATTACCTGTAAATGGATTTGTAGCTGGTTGCGAGCCACCATGTTGGTGCTAGAAATCAAACACAGGTTTTCTGCAAGAGCACCAAGTACTCCTAATCTCTGATTCCACTTCTCCTGCCCAGGTTTCTGTTTCTTGATAGAAAGACTAGATAATCATCACAGAAATGGGACCGGAAGTAGTCAACCCTCTAAAGCCTAAGCATTAAAGCCAAAGGAGGCAGTGATAGTCATTTAACTCCATCGTACCACAATGAACTAACTCTCCTTCCTCTTCTCTCTTTTCTACACAGTAACCAAAGTCACAGTGGAGGCAGCTGGCAAAGCTTGATGTGTGCACTCACATCAATTCTAGGAGTGATCAGAGAATCTTGACCCATCAGCCCGTTCACCGTGGAGGAAGAAGATCATTATCGCAAAGGTACTGGGAGAAGTTTTCTAAAGAAAGCTGTAAAACGCTGTTTCTCAACCTGTGGGCATCAACCTCTTTAGGGTTCACGTATCAGATACCTTGTACATCAGATAATTACATTATGATTCATAACAGTAGCAAAATCACAGTTAGGAAGTAGCAAGGAAATAATTTTATGGTTGGGGGTCACCACAGCACGAGGAACTGTATGAAAGGGTCACAGCCTTAGGAAGGTTGAGAACCACTGATGTAAAGGGTTTAGATTGCCATTTTCTACCATAAACTTCATGAAATTTCAATAGGGATAAGTGAGATGTAACAGCTTAGAATGGGGAAATTAAAGGAGGAAGTTAACTGTAGGAGAGGCACTTCCTTTGTCTGAAGATGTGCTGATTTAATTAATTTTTATCAAATACTCAGGATATGTAATGTTCTGTGTTCCTAACACAAAACTTCTAAAGATCCCCTCTCTGCCCTTTAGGGTGACACAGCCAATGCTATGTCCAGAAAGAAAGGAGCTTAAATAAAGAACCATGCAATCTGGGTTTTTAGATTGAAGGTGAGCAGAATTCCAGGTAACAAGGTCAAATAGTCACGCATTGGCACATCTGAGACCAGAGCCTTAAACTGCATTAGCCAGAGCGAGCCTGGGTATTTCTCGGATGCTTTGCTGTGTGTTCATTCTCTAAAATGATCCCTAGAGAATGCACTCCAGCATCATCGTGTGTTGGAGACAAGGTGGAGAAGTCACTGGATAGCTTTTATCATCGTGAAAATCACGACTAACATAGCCCTTCAGTCTGTTCTGGTCATCACCGGGAGAAACAGGTTCACTTTTCCAGCCACATGTGTTCTGGTAGGGAGGAGTTGGCCAGTCAAGGCAGCCAAGAGGGTGACCTATGAAGGCAGTGCATGATGCTTCTCTACTGCTGACTCAAATGAAACAAAGTGAATGCTAACTGCATAGAATGTTTTCCACACTTATGACTCTGGACAAGGGAGGGTGAGGAGTACTGAGTCACAGTGGTTCCCTGGTTTCTACTGGGCCATCTGCTCTCGAGGCTACAGAGCTTCAGACTCTTTATTAAACATTAGAGTTAGCTGGATCCTACCTTCTTCATGAGCTGTTTTTAATCTGTTTGCTCCTGTAGTTCATTTAAGCATCAGCAGATGGGGCCCTTGGTTCCTTTGAAGAATAGCAGGGATTGAATTTTGTTAATGTCTGGTGGGCTGCCTGAATTTTTCTTGTTGCATTTACAGCATCTAACATTTGCACTCTTTATAGCATGCACACCTTTGCTTAATCGAGAAAAAAATAAATAAAACTCATTAGTGACACAAAGGCACTTGACCTCGTTCCTATTCTGCCCTTCTGTAGAGAAAACTTAGGTCTGCTTGGGGGAAGATGAGTATAGCACAGGTCCCAGACAACAGCAAGAGCCACTGAAAGAGCCAGGCAAGGCAAGGCAAGGTCAAGGTTAATGTTTCTAAGTCATGAATTCACTGGGGGAGGGTTTTGCTATATGGAATCACAGGTGACAAATCAGTTGCACCGAGGTTATCCAGATTTTGCATGATGTTCTCTCCTTTCCCTTGGATTTCGTGTTATGAAGACATTGTGTGAATTGGCTGTTTTTTTAAGCCTTTACCGGTGCCAGTGATTTTCCTGAGTGATGTTTGTCGATAGTTCATAAAGAGAAAAACTGGTCATCTAGCTCTTCACCTGTTCAAGTGGGTGAGTTTCAGCTTCTCAGAAGTGAGATCCTTTCCCACCTGAAATGGAACAACCCTCAGAGGGAAGAATATTCTCTCCTGGGCAGAAGAGGTGACAATACTGGGTCCTCATGGAGTCTCTCCTTGATTTCCTTGTTCTTCAGAGTTAATCACTGTTTCACATGTGATGTGCCTCTCCTCTCCACAGAAAGGGGTTGATTCAGAATTTTAGTTTTGGTCAAATATCATATATAACGCCAGGAAAAAATATATTTCTTATGTGTGAAATTTTGGTATGTTTATACATAATTCAATATACTAACCACATATTTGATTAATATGATTTAATTTATAGATGGAAAACATCTTCCTTAGCATCATTAATATTTGTGCTGTAAATGAGCCTTGTGCTTGGGCAGATTTTATCAGCAGATTTAACACACAATAATCCAGATATATCATTATAGGAGAGAAAAATGGGTGGGTTTTTTTGTTTGTGTTCTTTTGTTTTTGTTTTTATGGTATATTCACATGAATAGGACTGTGGTCCAGTATTAGCCACTTCTTAAGGACTTATATTTTAGATCGAAAGACCGTCTATATATTTTAAAGAATACTACAGTGCACACATTTCCAAGTTCAAGTCTTAACTAGCTTGTAAATCAGGAGGAATGTAGTGTCTTTGTCTATGGTGTTCTCTGTCTTTTTATAAATTGGCAGCCTAAGGTGGTAAATGGGGATACAGTTTGCAGATTTTGGACTTAGAGGGTTTACACTGATGAAACTAGCGTGTTACTTCTGGGTAGAGATGATGTTTGCCTGTGGTTAGCCTGAAGCCAGTTTTAGGGAGGAATTGTTCATTTCTTCCCTCCTTTTGTGCTGACATGCTAAGTGATATATACGGAAATTGTGTGTGTGACTTGTGCCTTCATCTGAAGGACTGCTTGTGGGCAAATTTCATTAGTACTTGATTAGTACTTGTGCTAATTAAGCCAGGCACAATTTTGCCTCCAGTCTTCCTATGATGAGCTAAAGCTGGACTGAAAATGTGGCCCTAAATGCATGCATTGGAAGCCCATAAGCCCATATAATCCCATAGAGAATTCTCACTTGACTCCTCCATTAAGGGTCTGAAAAAGTAGAACAGAGAATACTCCCTTTCCAGTGCAATCTGAGCTCACTCGGATCCGCGATATGCTAATGTTTAGATTAAGCAGATGGCGAGGAAGGCGGTCGTTAGTTGAGGATTGTTTTTCTCTTTCTGCATATTATTTTCAAACAAACACTTTAAGAGGTAAGTGTGCTGCCTCCTCCCTTTTGCTTCTTCCTGAGTGAAAAATGAAAGAAAGAAGAGCAGAGCTGCTTGGCCATGATTGCCATCCTGTGTGTGCCCAAGTGTGCCCAGTTAATTGGGCTGTGCTAAAAAGTGGTTCCATTTCTTTGGTGAGAACCCTTTGCTGGTTTTTGTTATTTTACAGAGAAAAGAATTGGGCCCAGGATGAGGCAAGGAGGGAAAGGAGGTGGATTTGAAAGCAAAAGCTTCTTGGAGAAGGAAGCAGATGCTGTGCCTCTTTCTGTATCTGTTTTCTTTCAGGGCTCTGAACATGGACCCTGATTCCCTCACGTTTCTCTGATACTCATCTCTGCCTCTTCCTCTTCATTTTCCAGTTCTTCCTCTTCTCCTCCTCCTCTTCTCCCTCCTCTCCTTCCTTCACCACTCCTCTTCTTCCTCTTCCTTATCCTCTTCTTTTCCTCTTGTCCACCCCCTTCCTTGTCCTTAATCTTTCTCTAGTACCTTTTGAGTTTGCCATATTTATTTTTTACATAATATGATGTGTTTTAGTGACTTCATTAAAAAGGAAAAAAAAAACCCACAATAATCTTGGTAACCTTCAGAATTCCTCTAAGCTTCTTCACCTTCTCGAAAATAAAGTGCAGTTTAAATATCAGGTTCTATCATTTGGAGAATCACAACCCTTTAGGGCTAGGACTAGATATCATTTTATCTCAATCCATTTTTCTTTAAACAGAGATTTTCCCTAGGATTTTGGAGTGCTGGCAAAACAAAAGATAGCAAGAAAAGAAAAGCTAGATGTGGAGTTGAGAGAGAAATAGGGAGAGCAAAAAAATCGGGCAAGTTCACATATGTGGCAGAGGAGGGTCTTGTTAGCCATCAGCGGGAAGAGATGCCCTTGGGCCTGAGGGTGTTAGATGCCTCAGTATAGGGGAATGCCAAAGAGGGAAGACAAGAGTGGGTGAGTGGGTGGGAGAATGCCCTCATAGAGGCAGGGGGAAGGGAGAGAGGGTTCCAAAGGGGAGATCTGGAAAGGGGGAAACATTTGAAATGTAAATAAAGTATCAAAAAAAATGAACAATGAAAAAAATTCAGGCAAGTTTTGTTTGTGTTGTTTCTAAGGCAATTTCTTTTCAGGATTTCTGTGGAGTTTACAAAAATGTCTAGTTGCCTTTAACTGTGTTTAGATACTGGGCTGACATTTCTTTGCCCCAACAGTTAAGAAAGGTAGGCTCCAGAGCAACTTGGCTCACCTGGATAAAGCAAACAAGTCTACAGTTCCACCTTTATCTATGCTGCCCTTCATTGTTCATCTGAGACAAGGACTGCTCTCTGCCAAGTCCAGCTCTGTTTGTGGTCCAGGGATTCACTGCCTTCCTGAGTGCTCAGGAGCATCACTTACCAACTCCTTATTGTTTGCAACTTTGTCAACACTTCCTTCCTCAATAGCTTATTCTCCTTGACTTCCAAAGATGTGGTATACCAGATGTATAGATCGCCCATATACCGTTGGTATGAGTTTCATTTCTTACCTTTTTAACAATAATTCTCAGAAGTGAGGTTTACAAAGGTGATCTTCATTTCCTTGCTTCTCATTTTCATGCATGTGTACATGAGAAAGCCAAAACCCAACATTATCTTACTCTACATCGCCATCATATTTTTGGAGGTAAGCCTTCTTACTGAACCCAGAGCTCACCAATTAGACTGGCTGGGAGGTAAGTCAGTCCCTGCTTACCATCCCTGAGTCTTCGGGGTTATAGATGCTTCTCAGTGTGTACAGCTTTGGATTGGATCCTGGGCATCTGAACTCAAGTTCTCTTGGATGGCACCCATTTTATCCAGTGAGCCTCCCCGTCCAACCTCTTATTTACTCTTGTGTGTGTGTATGTGCATGTGCTCTTGTGTGTGCATGAAGAGATAGGGAGTGTTGAGGTAGGTGTTCAACCCCAGGACTCAACACTCAGCTCTAACCCCAACCTCCAATTTTAAAATGTCATTCGTTCTTACTTCTGGTCTACTAAAAGGACTCTTACAAGGCAGCTGTGTCTGCGTACAGGCCCTGTGGCTCTCAGTTTTCTTCTTTTATTGTCATTTTCTTTTCTCTTCTCAGCTGTACTTGTCACCGTAGAATATGACCTTTTTTTTTTTTTCTCCTTTGCATGGTTCCATGATGATCGATTCTTGTTCTCCCTTTTGGTAAGAAGCCAATCTCTATCATGTTCACTCGGATCTGTATAACTTTTGGTGCTGATCTGATATACAATGATTATTATGTCTTCCCTTGTAGATATAATGTGTGCAGTGTGCCAGCCATATAGGTAGCTATATGGACCTAAAGTAATTTAAATTATTTAGAAATATGTGTTTTGTTTTTTTCAGGTACACTGTCACATTCCAAGTACTCAGTGTCTATGTGGGATGAGTGGCTGTCATACTGCACAGTGTGGTGTTTAATGCACTCCCACTCTTCCTAAGCACTCAGCCAATGTTTTCTATTCTTGAGGCCAGGATAATGTAAGTCATAAAATCATCCAGAAATCTGGCAACAATTGGCTCACCCCCTCTACAGTGCTAAAACATACATTATGTAAAAAAGAGTGCAGTGTGTTGAACCTGTAGGATTAGTGATGAACAGATTTAAACACTAGTCTTCTGTACCTCTTGATAGCTGTGTGTCAAAGGCAAAGGCTCCACACACTTTGCCTCTTCACCTCTCAGTTTTCTTAACTGTAAAATGGGTGATTAGTGATGCCTTCAACATAGGGCTGCTGCATAAATTAGAGAGAGTGATATAGTTAGATTGATATAGAGAGATTCATATTGAGACATTCATATAAAGCAAGAAACTGATAAATACATTTGGCATTATTGGTCTTGCTCATGTATATACCTTCACAATGGGATATGGATATATAAAAACCTTTGTTTCATTCTGCCCTAGTTTTGTGTCTGTTGCTGTGCTAAAATATCCTGAAACAAAACAGTTTAGGAGGAGAAAGGTTTATTTAGCACACAATTCCAGGTTATGGTCCATCATAGCAAGGAAGTCAAGGAAAGTATCACAAACTTGACACAGCTAGTGAAATTACACCTGTAGTCAAGAATAGAGAGATAAGTGTATGGTGCTTCTAGTGGTTCTTAGCTGAGTTTCTTTATTCATATAGCCCAGGACCCCAAACCTAGGGAAGGACACAGCCCACAGTAGATTGGATCTGCCCACCTCAATTTGTGTAATCCATAATCTTTGAAAGGTTTGTCCACAGGAGAACCTGATTTAGACAACTCCTTGTTGAGAACTTCTCAGGTAATTCTAGGGTGTCTAGTTGACAGTTTAAAGGGTCACAGATTCTAGGAGAGTGCTCAGAAGAGCATCAGAATGACTTTAGAAAACTAGAGATTGTCAGGAAAAGTTTATTCCTGAATGGAATTGTCTAGGATCGTGTGTTTATAACTGTGATGTGAGCATCTATCATGATCAGAATCCAAGAGGGTTGGTTTGAGCAGTTTCTATCAGGAGCTGTGTATTCCCCAGAAACATTAGTAACGACTATGTGGCCTCCTTAGACTGAGAGCTGGGGGCAATGCTGTGTCTTTTACGCAGTTGTAAAGAGTGGCCCATGCTCTGAAATGGATTCTATATATTTCTTTGTAATGGTACTTCCAGTCAGTGTCCTAGAACATGGGTGGATATAAACACGGTTTTTAATCTACATACCCAGAAGGTTGGAAAGCTAACTGACTCATTGTTGCAGGGTTGACAGTTTCTGAAAAAAGCTCTTCTACAAGTACATGTCACTGGCAGTTTGACACTTGTGACTCACTGTGCCCTACAAGCATGAATTTGGAAATTCCTTTAAGAGGCATTTCCATGTCACAAAGTTCTAGAATAGGTCTGATCATCATGTGTCATTTCACTTGTCATTTCCTTGTGGGGGACAATCAGTACAGGTCTATAGTGGATTCCGTGAAGAAAATTCATGTGCTAGGTGGTAACATGGAGAATGGCTTTGCCACACTTACTAGTTTTATCAGGGTGATGACCTAGTAAACACATATGAAACACTAAGAATCTGTCAGGAGCAAGAACTCTGGTTGCCTGTATTCCCAAGTGGTACTCAGCCCACCCAGCCACTCTTAGTAGATTTTGCAGTGAAATACTTATGGTCAGCTTGCTATAAATTGAAGTTTTAATTCAATTTGACATCTACTAGAAGCAGAAGTTTGATTCAATTGTGCAGATGTGATTACGAAGGTCTGTTTTCCTTAAATCCAGTGTTGCCTCACCTTCTGATCTTTGTGTAGACAAGTTCCCAGGGTCAGGACTAGAACACTGTGAGGTCTCCATCCTACCGTCCTAAAAGCTCCTGCTTGATGGCACCATCATGAGGGGACAGCTGACATCTGTGTTAGTCAGGGCAAAATGGTGCTTGCCCTTTTCAGGGAGCCGACAGCAGCATTTCCCATTGTAAATAGCAGCATATATTCTTTAGCTCCTAACTGTACATGATTGGCTTTACAATTGAATTACAGGCAGAAAATTTTAACTCAGCATCACACGAGATTGTCTTGTAAGTCAGTGAAAAAAGATTAATTTGTAAACCTTTGGCTTTTTTCTCGAAGTATTATCTCTATGAAGCAGTTGTGTTTTAAACAAGGCTGGTCATGTTATGATTTGAGCTACACAGAGTGTTCTCCATATAGACCTAAAAGATTAAAAAGATGAAATGTTTCCTTCTCTATTTCTGAGATGGGTAAGAAGACAGAGACAGCACTGTTCTTTCCAAAGGGAATGCAGTAAATACCCATGATAATGAGGATGTCTAAGTTCTGGGGATCACGAGTGTAGTTTATTAAAAAATATTTCTATGTCTTTCTTGTCTTTTCCCCTCCACAGTAAATTTATTATTGATTGATTGATTGATTGATTGATTGATTGATTGATTTGCATGCCAGTGAGCCATTGTTTTCATCCTTACTGGGTATTTACAGTTTCTTTCAAGTGAGATCAAATGGGATCCCACATCCTGTTTCTTGAGGATTGGCTCCACCATTGAAAATTATTAGTGCCAAGTCGAAAGAACTGGGTAACCACAGGGAGGTTCTCCCTTTGGAAGAAAAGCTGCATGTTACTTGAAAGGGAAAGACAATGCAGCTGTGTTGAGGGACTCCCATATTTAGAAATGCTAATGGAAGGGATTGAATTTCACTGAAAAGGGGGGCTGGAGAGTGCAAATCAAAATGTAAAAGGGGTTTGGTGGAAAGTTTCATTTAGGAACAACGATCTTATTTACAGTAACTTTATCCTAACACCTCATTTTCAGCATCTCTAGTTTAAATGTCATAAGCCCAAGACACCCTGTCTCTCTTGTGCACCTATCTATATTACTCTCTCTCCTATCAGTACACCACTTTCCTGGAAACATCTTTTCCTTTCTTTTTCTTCCTTCATCTTTCTTCTTCTTTGTCATCTTTCTTCTTCTTCTTCTTCTTCTTCTTCTTCTTCTTCTTCTTCTTCTTCTTCTTCTTCTTCTTCTTCTTCTTCTTCTTCTTCTTCCTCTTCCTCTTCCTCTTCCTCTTCTTCTTCCTCCTCCTCCTCCTCTTTTTCTTCTTCCTCTCACTTCCTCTTCCTCCTCCAACTCTTCTCCTCCTCCTTCTTTTCTTCTCCTTGTCTTCTTTTCTTCTGTATCATTCTCAAATATCAACCCAAGAAAATCGGTGTCTTTTTTTTCTTAACTGAACAGTGTGTGTAGAGGAAGGAAGCAATGAGGCTAAGCAGAGGGCAGGACACTTGCTTCTATTGACGGATTCCAGAGACAAGGCAAGACCGGGAGCGGGGCATTGTGTAATTACCCATAAGTATCCACGATTACAGTGGTTATTCATCACTATACATGGATTCCTAAGGATAACACTTGATCCATCCATCATAGGCAATGGGTCTCAATTTTCTAATGATTTGGAGGGAAGTCTTAGACCTATAAATTGTAAGCATTTGTGAAGTGGTACAGAAGAAATGATTTGACTGGACCTACTCTCTGGCCTCTAGCCTGCCACTAGAGCCTAGCTAGATTTCTACAATGAGGAGCTATGGGACAAAGTTCCCCAGTGAGAAGAGAGAGAAAAGGAGGCTCTTGCATTTAGCTTCACACAGAATGGCAAATATCCATGTGTGTGTGTGTGTGTGTGTGTGTGTGTGTGTGTGTGTGTGTTACCACTGAGGTACTGCACATGAACCTGTTTATATGTTTCAATATTAAATGTGTAAGTCTGCTTAAAAACAATCAAGGGGCTGGAGAGATGGCTCAGTAGTTAAGAGCACTTGCTGCTCTCTTTTGAAGAACCTGAGTTCAGTTCCCAGCATGCATGTCAGGAAGCTCAAAAAAACAACAACCCTCCAGGATATATATATATATATATATATATATATATATATATATATATATATATATATATAAACTATACTCCCATGATACATGAATACACATAATTTAAAGTAAAAATAATTTTTTTAACAATGTAAATATATGAATTGGGGCTGGGGTGCTAATCAGTGTGGCAGCACTTACCTAGCAGGTCTAGGGCCTTGAATGTGGTCTCCAGTGCTTCAAAGAAATAAAATATATAATAAAATAAGCACATAAATCATTTAAAAAAATTTTGGACAATTGCATATTTTAAAAATAAGTACAACTTTGCATTAATCTGCTCTGAATACTAAATCTGGGATTGCCTCCTGAATGTGCAAATGTTTTGACCCTTGGTAGGTCTAGGAGGTAAAGAATGGCTGTATTAAAAGACAAGAATGTAAAAACAGCCTTTACAAGAATTTTTTTTTTTGGTAAAGGTATTTAAATGGTAATATTTATCCATGTTACACTGTCAATCTGAGACAATCCAAATTGAAATCTACATGCCCACATGTTGGAGAATGTAGGCTCTTGCCCATGCATGGCTGTTTCCAATGGCCTAATCATTCTTTCATTCTGAGCAAGCACAAGGGAGAACACTATAAAATAGGCCCTAACAGACTGAAGGCATGCTTCCTGAATGCTTTCATGATCCTTCAAACAGTATTTCACTTTCTCTCGAAATCCCCACAGCCCATTAGACTCTGTGCGAAGATTAGGCCTGGTGAGTTTCCTCAAAGGCTGAGAAGGTAGAATTGAAAGCATGTGCTCTTTGCAAGAAGATGTGGCATTGTACATCCCTGATGAGATGGAGGGAGTGACCGAGTGGTGGGATAATCAAGCACTCTGGGAACAATTTTGAGAGGTGTGGATATAGTATGTCTGAATATCAGTCCAGTGGGGATGCTCGAGCAGGCAAAGACACATAAGAGCTTCTGAGAGTGGACAGCCAACTATGTATGTGGTGTGGGCAGAGCAGGAACTGGAGAATCTACAAGGCTCTTGTCTGTCAGAGCAACAGAGCCTCTGCCAAGAGGAGAAAGCATTGGCCAGTAGGTTCAGGGCAATGAATTGTGGTGGTTCTCATCCCTTTCAGGAGAACAAAGAAAATAACTCCTGGTGACACATTTTGAAAGTCTTAGTATATTAAACCACTTTTGGCTCTCAACTCTGTGTATGAGAATTTATTTATATCTTCCCTTTGGTTGGATTGATTAAGAAGAACAGTGAGAAGAGCATTAAAGAAGGTGGTGGTATTATATGAACTAAAAAAAATCTTGCACAGGGGCTAGAGAGATGGCTCAGTGGTTAAGAGTGCCGACTGCTCTTCCGAAGGTCATGAGTTCAAATCCCAGCAACAACATGATGGCTCACAATCATCCATAATGAGATCTGATGCCCTCTTCTGGTGTGTCTGAAGATAGCTACAATGTACTCACATACATAAGATAAATAAATAATTCTTTAAAAAAAAATCTTGCACAAAGGACCTTGGCTTTAGAATAGGTGTTATTTGGCCAGAAAAAAAAAAAAAAAAGATGTAAAATTTAGTCATGCAAGTAAATCTGTTTGCCTCTAGTGATGGCAGAAGGGCTCATCTACTATATGAAAATAATAATTTAGTGTAGTTAGGAATGCAGGCAAGGATCCTTAACAACATCCCACCTCTGACCATGTTTAGTAGTGGAACTTTTGGGGCTGTGGAGATAGCTCAGTCAGTAAAGTGAGCCACGTAAGTATGAGCTTCTGAGTTCAGTCCCCAACACCCACAGACAAAGCAAGGGGTATGGCGCGATGGTGTGCTTGTGAGTCCAGAGCTGAGAGGCAGAGACAGGAAGATCCCCAGGGCCAGGACCAGTGAGAGACCTTGTCTCAAAAAACTCAAGGTGGATGGTACTTGAGGAATTAGACCTGAGGTTGACCACAGGTTTTCACACACACACACACACACACACACACACACACACACACACACACACACACACACACATACACACCACTTGCCTCCACTGCTGTCATACCTGAGTCACAGAGCACATGCTTATTGTCTTAAGCACATTCTTCTCAACTCTGTTGCTGTTGTTGTTGTTGTTGTTTGTGAATGCAAGTTGTTAGATGATCACAACAGAAACTAACAATAAATGAGCTTGAGAATCATTCTGGGTGACAAACATGATCACAAGTCCAGGACCACAGAACTCAGCAGTAGGACAATGGACCACCTGAAGCCCTACTGTAATACTCCGGACCACAAGCCCTCCCTTGCCTATATGGAGCCCCATTGCCACAAATATACCACAGTACCCAAAGCCAGCAGGAGAGAATTTATGTAACAACTTCATATGGCTTTGACTGTTGTGACCTGACCCCTACAGTCAAGGTGAGCCATCTAACACTAATCTTTGTGTACAAGTGATGCACGGGGGCTCCGTACTTCCATGAGCCAAACCTGGGAGGTTCGCCATCTTTGTTGCAGTCACCCAGCTTTGGAGAAGTACCTTGGCATTGGCCCCAGCTGTTGACCTCTTTCAATAGAAGTTAAAATAGAAGTTTGTGACTTCTCTCTGCTTAAAAGGCAGCAAGAAGCCATTCTGAATTCATTTTCACACCAACAGCAGAAGTCCATTTCACTCTCCACTTTGAAGCTGTCGATTTTTTTAGAAGGCATGTTATAAATGTATGAATTTATGGCAAGATTGTTGATTGACAGGAAAAAAGTTTGTTAGGTATGGATTTGACACCACAATCGTGCATAGCCAATTTTTCCACTAATAGCTCCTTTATGGAAGAATTCCTCCAGCCGCCTTGAATAAACAGCTGTTGGAAACACCTTATCATCGATCATTTGTAATAGTTTATTAAAGTGGTACCTGGCAATGTGTCTATGTAGTTAAAGTCTTGCTCATTACTAAGTCCCATTTTTTTTCAGGATTCTATTACTCAAGACTTTCCAATCTTACCAACCTCAAACCATACACACCAGCAGTTGTTCTAGGCATTGTTTCTATTGTTGATGTGCCTTCTGAAATGGCTTCATGGACTGTGATGGATGTGCATCAGATTTCTGAGAGAGAGAGAGAGAGAGAGAGAGAGAGAGAGAGAGAGAGAGAGAGAGAGAATTTTCTTGTTTTGTAATCATTCTTTTTTTCTGAATGTGTGGGTTTGAATATTTGTAGCATTTTTTTTCACCAGGAATATTTATAGGATAATACATGACTAAATTACCATAATGACTTTTACAATGTATATTTCTATGCTCCTAGACATGGAAACATGTTGTGGTTAGCTTAGATGCTGGCCATTTTCACCTCTTCTTTCCCTCTTTCTGTTCCTTCCCAACAAAGCTCTCCTTGACTTCCTCTTTGGCTTTGAGCTGAAGGGCAACTTTCCCTCTAAAGGCTGTCTTGTTCCTTGCATAAGAATATGCATACAGTGACACTGCAGATGGAATGTCGCTCTTTCTCATGTTCTCTGACTTTAGGCAAGTCGTTTGCCTATATAAGCCCCTGTTGTTACTGTGTTCTTACCTAAAACACTAAGACAACGACAGCATCAATGTCTTCATGTGTTTTTAAGAAAACTAAGATACACACAGTTCTTGGCTTATAGCAAGGCCTTGAGTAGTTAGTTGTTATTGCTCTATTTATTTAGGAAAAGGTGGAATTAGTAAATAACAATTCTTATTCCTGTTCAGGTTCCCGTATAGCCTTCTTCAAGGTCAGGGAACATTCTTGTACCAATACTGATAAACCTTAGCTCTTCTATAGGATACTGGCAGCTGTTTTTGGCAGCTTCAGTAGCAATCATGCTTCCTGCCCCAAACCTGGTATTCACTGGAGCTTCTTCATGGGGGGTAGAGGAGGAAGGTGGATAATGAACTGTGATACTTCATTAGCCTGGATAAGCCCCAGAGTGTAGGAAGAGCTAACAGAGCCAGCTGGCTTCCCAGTAAGGCCTGGTTCTGCCAAGACCCACTGATCGCTGATGAGCGAGCAGAGAGGGAAGCCTGGTGCTGGGAGCGACGACGGCCTCTCCTTCCAGTATTAGAAGCTGTTGGCTCAGACAAATCTTGATGAGCTAATGAATGCTTTGAAATCCATAGAGCAAGATTCTACTGGAATCTATTGTCTTAGCATTTCATTTCCAATCCTGGGGGCTATTGGTCTTCTTATGAGATGGAAGTATACTTTCTTGTGGGTGGGTCACACAATTCCTGAATTGACTTCCCTACCATCCGGATCCACCGGAGGCAAAGCACAATGGCAGGCTTCCTTCTCCAAATCCATAGACTTCCTCAGGTAGCATCTGGACAAGCTATAGCTGATAGCACAAGTGTTGCTGACAGGGGAAAAAGACAAAGTTTGTTTCTTTTCTTTCCCTTACAATGGTTTATTAAGATGAAAAGTCCTTTGTGGTTGGTTTACTTTTTTTTTCTTTACACATCAATTTACAGAAGATAGTCATAGGCATGGTAGATCACATTTCCAGCCAAAAATCCAACCAACCAACCAACCAACCAACCAACCAAACAAACAAACAAACCAAACCAAACAAAACCAAACCAAATAAAACAAAACAAAAAGCTATGTACTTATTTCTGTTCTCACCAAGAGGTTGCAATGCATGTCATGATAGAAGGTAGGTACATCTTTATCCTTTCAAAAGATGCTAAGAATTGTATGTTGCATATGAGCACAGAATCACATGGTTTTGCTCTGGAAAAAAAACAGAAGGTAGAAAAATGGAAATATAATAACCTATAAATGTGATAAGGTGAATGAAAATATTTAATTGGAGCTTCCTTACAGTTCAGAAGTTTAGTCCATTATCATTAAGGCAGGAAGCACACATAGTAACAGGCAGAGAGACCTGGTGCTGGAGAGAGAGTTAGGGGTTCCACATCTAGATTGGCTGGTAGCAGGAAGAGACAGAAACTGGGCCTGGTGTGAGCATCTGAAACTTCAATGCCTACTCTAATTGACACACTTCCTCCAACAAGGCCACACCTTCTAATAGAGCCACTGTCCATGGTTCTACTGGGTCATTTTCATTCAAACCACCAACCACAGTGAAGCATCAGGTAGATTTTGGGAGATGCCATGAAATGAAAATTAGATACTATGTAATGGCCAGAATCATGACTTTTGTCACTGCTACTTTAATATATCTACCCAAGCATGTCTTTTCTTGTTTTATTTTTAGGAGAGCCAAATTTAAAACAAAAAGAACTGATCAAATCAGACAGCTGCATCTAGTGCAGTGTGGGAAATAATGCCATATGGGGATCTTATTTGAAAATATAGGCCATGCGTGATCTCTGCTGTCTTGATAGTATTTGTCTCTCTTATGATGTCATCCTACTCAGTGACAAAGGGCAGGAAAATCAATGTGCTTTGACACTATTCCTAAAAACAGTCAAGAAATAATATTTTTTACAAATGAGATAGGTGAAAGAGATTGACTATTTTAAAAAGGGAAGCGAACCTTAAGAATTTTTCCAATACCACCCACCATCTTTGAATCGCCATTTGGATGGGTTGGATGGGAAATCATGACTAATCAGGACACTCATCCATTTCACATTCTTTATATTGTGTCATTTCCCTAGCCTTAAGTAATTGTGAATGGAATCCTCAGTAAGAGGTCATCTCAATGTCTTCTGCTGAATGAAATCATTGTAGCTGTGATTTGAGGGGTGCGTTCCATGTTCATGATGCTTTGAGAATATCCCAAATGGCAGCATTGGGAAGCATTTGGACCAAGAATGATTGACAGTGTCTGTAAGTACTTATTATGTAAAGGCTTCAGCCCGTCGATTGATGAGAATGATGTATAATAAATTACAATGATCACACATCATTTCCCATCGATTGAAATGCCAAATCCTTGGCGGAGCAATGAGTTATGGCCAATACCACTCACTGTCTTAGGGGGAGATTGATTACATAGCCTTTCATTGATGTGATCAAACAACTAAGAAATCCTAAGTATACATCTAGCATCCAAATTTCACCATCCTTCCAGGACTGAGCATGAAGTTGGTGTTGCCTCCGTGAGTACTGCACAATGCCATGAGGGTATGGGAACAAGAGTTCTTGTCATCACCTGAGTCAGAGAGAGCCCTGCAGAAATACAGATTTAGCCTAAGTACAGAGGGAGTCAATGAAGTACAGTTAGCCATCGCAGCTACAACAGATTTCATTTGTTCAACAGAGCAAGAAGGGAAGGCTTCCAGCTCCCTTCACAAAGGCAGAGGGAGGTTGATAGTATGCTCAGTGGAAGGAATGTTTAGTGGACTCATGAAGCAGTGGATAAATATTTCCCCCTTTTCTTTCTTGTCATTTCTCAGTATCATTCCAATGGGTGAGACCAACTCATGTTTCTCTGGTAAGAAAAGCACTTTTTTCTCATCTCATATTTAAATAGCAAAATCATCAGCTGTGTGAGAAATTTTTGTTTATGTAGGTAGCCAACCTGTCCCTCCCCGGTGGAGAAAGAAGGGCTGCCAAGATACATGGAACTCATACTGTTTCTCAGTCAACATTTAATTTTTTTTTTTAAGGCCTTTCTGGGATTGTTATGCCTTTGAGGTAATTTAAAAGCAAAAATAAAGGCTGTTTTAAAGCTTGTTAGTTTAATGAATTTTTTCTCAAAGAGAAATTTAGTATCAGACCTAATGATAACCTTAAAAATATGCTTTTTGTGTATGTGTGGTGGGTGTGTGTGGCTGATGAAATGGCTAAGTGGGGAAAGGTGATTGCCACCAAGTCTGATGAGCCAGGTTCAATCCCTAGGACTACAATGGTGTAAGGAAAACTGACTTGTGACAGTTGTCCTCTGTCTCCCACCATCATGTCATGCTTAGACTCATGTGTAACCATACATGCTCAATAAATAAATAGTTTAAAAACTGTTTGGGGGAAATAACCCATTGTAAAATCTCTTCCTCAGTTACAAAAAGCACAACAAATCTTTTCTGCCTGCTGAGAAAAAAAATGTACACTGTTCCTTAAGGTGGATTTCATTATTAAAAGTGCTATGGAAGTGAGGACGATTGTTCATGTCGTTAGTTGTTGGAAACTCAAAGTCTGACTGGCCGAGTCAGTCAGCCAGCTTGGCACACACAGGCCTTCAGTTATATTCCTGAATGAACATTGCTATTTGTGATTATGCCCTATTTGAAATGAAAATAATTTAATCAGTGCTTCGAGAAATCTTTCTACTTTTACCTTTTTCCTCAGGTGAAATCACAGTGGTTGTGAGGTGGATCTGCAACATGATCACATCAAGTTTAACTCTTGAAGGGAAACAGAAGTGTAGGGGAAAATAGGCAGGCGTGACTCAAACTGACTGACCCCTACCTCTTGAGTGGTCTACATGAACTGTCTGTTAGAGGAGCATCCTGTCCATTGTACAAATATGAGACCTGAAATTTTGGGAGATTAATAGGTGGAATCACATCTGACACCAAGATGAGGGTCCTTATCTTGAGTAGTCCTATAACAAACTCAGGATGTCACTGTTCCAGAAAAGGAAGAACAAATGAAACAACCGCCCTGCCCAGAAAACATCTCATGATCCAATACTCAGACAAAGACCATCGCACCAAAGCAGCTTGCTGTTCTTCTGATGGCAATTGATTCTCAATGATTTCATTCTCAGGCTCTCTAACCCTGGTGGGCCTTACAATCTACCTTCTGTTTAATTGATTATACAGACAGCCCCTAACTGAGAGCAGTCGAATTATACATGTTTATTTAAATCAGTTTCTTTGTCTATTAGCCCCGTTTATCCACAGGAAATTCTACAAGACCTTAAGTAGGTACCACTTCTACTATGTTTCTTTACTTTCTCAACTCAATCCTTACCATATCCTGACAGTAACTTTTGCTGTCAGAGGTACAGTAACAAAACTATTATGGATTTCCTTTCCTGTCTTCATTACTTCTCAGCCAGAACATTTGTTAATGTAGATGCTAGCACCCTTGGGAAGGGAGTTGTTCTCTCGTCTACGTTGAGAGCTCTGACCTTCTCACTTAAATGTGTGCTTTTGGGTTTCTCTTCGACACAGATGAATTACCAGCACTGTTACTTCTGTACTTCGGGGCCAATATTAAATAAGGGTTGCCTGGACACTAGCCCTGTAATGGTATGACAGTTAATCTGATTGCCAGCCACCACATGAGTAATGGGCAGGTAGAGTCTTCTGTGAGAATCGCACAGACAAAGGGATGGCTCATTTCAGATGGCATGAGGAAGGGTGGTAAAAGGTTTCATCATGTGGTCAAGAACAACTGACAATTGAAAGCTTGTGGGGGGCTTAATTTTGGAAATTCGCATTTAATACTTTTGGGAAAAAAGGGGATCTAAGTAACAAGCCACAGAAAGAGAAAACTTCAATAACAAGGTGCTACTGTACTTAAATAAATTTTTCTATGGGAAGAATACCTTGAGCAATTTATGGGATAAGCAGTAGTCTTTGAAGTCCCATCAAAGCCTTGTATACATATCTAGATGCCAAATGTACTATCAATGTAAGCAAATCATATTTCAGCTATGCTTAATACATACAGAATTGTTTTGAAAAAAGTAAGGAGTTGAACCATTCTAGTAAATACCAAGGATATGTGAGGTGTCTACTGGCAAAGGTATCTTCCTATTATATACCTAAAAGATTAGAGATTCACCCATTCAATTGCATGTAAAACAGAAGTCCATTATCTCATCTTCTCACTCCAATTCACATGCAGGGACAGAGGACCATGATCTGCCTGGGAAATAAGAAATGACTCTTTTCCACAGTTTGCACAAATAGGTTGTGGGTAAAACATGTAAAGACATGCTCTTAAGACTTCAATGAATAGGCTCACAGTGATACATGCCAATCCACTTCTAACTCTAGACTAATTTGTTCATTATATCTACATAACACATTATTAAAGGCAGTATTATTACACACATAACTTGTATTATGGCTTATAATTTAGAAAGTACTTTCACAGTGTGGTATAATTTAATGCTAACAATAGCTCTCGCAGTTAGGTATTTTATCTACTAACGGTGGCTGAGACTGTTGAGAGAATTTATGCCTAAGGATGCACTACTACTAAGTAGTGAAGATGTAAGTCTAAGCCAGATTTTTAAAAAGTATTTATTATTACTGTGTGGTTGTGTATGATGTGTGGCGGGTGTACTAAAACACCCAGGTGGAGGTCAGAAGACTACTTTGTGGAGTTGACTTTCTCCTTCCCCATTTACATGGATTCCAGGGTTTGAATTAAGGTCTTTAGGATGCATTGTAGGGCAGTAAGCACGCTTACCACTGAACCATCTGGCTAGCCTAAGCCAGACCTTTGATACTCAACTTTATTGCTCTGTCTGTTACATCAGACTGACAGCAAAATTCATATTGTTAAATGACTAAATGTTGGTGCACAAATGAACATGGAGTATCTGTTCAAATCTTTCTTTTAGAGAACACAGAATCCTTCGGAGTATTAACTTAGGGTTTCTTTAAGTCCACCATTATGGAAACAATTGGATTTTCTTCCAAGAAACATTAAAGCTGATTTGACAAGAATGACGAGGCTCTTTGAAAGTTGATTGACTGTCAGCACAAGGCTTTTAGAGCTTGCTAAAATTGCATCAACTATAAGTGAAAGAAATGGATGGATCTACGCAGAGATTCAAAAGAAAGCTCGTGCCATAAAAAGCGAATGGTAGATTGGCCAAGTATATATACACTCATCGAACAGTTCTCTGATTCCTATAAAAGTTCATTTGCTTCTTCTACAACTTCCTATGGTCTTCACACTCAGAAACTCTCCGAGGACTAAATTGATCAATGACAGGGGAAAAACATCAGTTTGTGTTTATTGAGAAGCTTTCAGCAGAAATATTTAGTTGAGACTTTTGTTGAGATATACCTTTGGTTTTCATTTCCTGGTTAGAGCATCTAAACTGTGCTGTGTTTGCAACCCTGTCAATATATCAACAGGGTATGTCAACACAAGAAGCCAATGGATAACAAGATCTTTGAATGTGACTGGTTTGTTGTGGGATTCATAAGGTGAGTGCTGGACTTCCTTCATGAAACTACCTTTTGAAGATCTATAGAGATGATGATGAATTTAAAATTACTGTAATTTTAAAGAAAAAGGACAGTAAAATTTGTACTTCTTTTGTTTTCAGCAAGCATATTTCATAATATCAGGACAACATATTTTACTGCTCTACACTTAAAGAAAGGGAAACAAACCAATGAGCAAATATTATTATCCATCTATGACTTTTCTTTAATTGTGTAAAACTCCAGGTATTTATGAAATTAAAAGTAGATATTTTCAGTATGGATTTCTCCTAATTTTATATTTAATCTCTCCTCCTCCTCCTCCTCCTCCTCCTCCTCATCATCATCATCATCATCATCATCATCATCATCACCATCATTTTACCATAACATTTATTCTAACCTTTTTAGGAATGAAATCCCACCACTAATATCCCATATTCTAATCCTTGAGTACTGAATAACACACTTGGCCATTGACAAGTCCAGCACTGGGAAAATAACCAAGGTCAGGGCTAAGTTAATGACAAAGTAAATGATGAATTCCTTGCACAGACCCTGACTTACAGATAAACCCATTTCTAGATCATGTTCCTTCCATGATGCCATCAGTCACCTTTGGTGTTATGAGACAGATTCTTAAAGCACCTTTGCTGAGATAATAGAAAAGAAGGGGACTAGTGAAATCCTTGTGCTAGAAAAGAAGTAAATATGTCTTGCCTTTCTGTCAAGAGGAACTGAGTTTGATCTTCAGAACCCACAGGAAAATGGAAAGCTGGCCATTTATGGATCCAATGGAATCCCAATCAAAATGCCTCTGCCATTCTCCACAGATATAGAAAAAAATGAGTAAAACATACACAGAAGCACAAAAGATTCTGGAGAGCAGAGCAGGTCCATGCAAAAAGAACAGTGCTGGAAGGAACAGTACACCAGACTTTGAGTTATATTATAGAACTATAATAATAAAAACATCATGGTCCTGCCCTGAAAACAGAATTGCCAATCAGTGAAACAAAATAGAGGACTTAAACATTAATGCACATAATTACAACCACCTGATATTTGGCAAAGAAACAAAAAATAGCACACTGGAGAGAGGATAGCATCTTCAACAAATGGTACGTGGAAAGTTAGATGTCTGTATACAGAAGAATGAAATTAGAACCATGTCTATCATCCTGCACATAAACCAACTCCAAATGGATCAAAGCCCCCAGTGTGAAACTTCTCACACTGAAACAGTTATGAGTAAACTTAGGCAGCACATATAAATTACAAGTACAGGAAAAGAATTTCTGAATAAGACCTTGTTTGGTTAGGAGTTGGGGCCAACAACTGACAAATGGGACTTTGTAGAACTAGAAGGCTTGTGCAGCAAAGGAAACAACTAGTTGAGTGGAGGGCAAGCCCACAGAGAGGGAGAGGGCTATACATTTGATAGAGGCTTAGCATCCAGAAAATACAGCGAACTAAAAACCCAGAAAGTCAAGAAAGCAAGCACCCATTAAAAATGGGGTGTGGAGGGGCTGGAGAGATGGCTCAGCGGTTAAGAGCACTGACTGCTCTTCCACAGTTCCTGAGTTCAATTCCAAGCAACTACATAGTGGCTCATAACTATCTGTAATGGGATCTGATGCCCTCTTCTGGTGTGTCTGAAGAGAGCAACTGTATACACACATAAAATGAATAAATAAAAAATATGAATTAGCTGGGCGGTGGTGGCGCACGCCTTTAATCCCAGCACTTGGGAAGCAGAGGCAGGCGGATTTCTGAGTTCGAGGCCAGCCTGGTCTACAGAGTGAGTTCCAGGACAGCCAGGGCTACACAGAGAAACCCTGTCTCAAAAAACCAAAAAAAAAAAAAAAAAAAAAAAAAGTAATTAAAAAAATAGGGTTTGGATCTGAACAAAGAGATTGCAAAGGAAGAAACAAAATTGGCTAAGGAATATTTCAAAAAAATTTGTGAAGTATCCTTAGCAGTTAGAGAAATGCAAACTAAGCCTGCTTTGAGATGGCTTAAGATCAACAAGATAGCTGACAACAAATGCTGGAGGACTATGGGAAAAGGGACCTCTCATTCACTGTTGGTGTAATGTCAAACTGGAGCTCTGGAGTTTTCTTAAAAGTTAAAAGGAAATCTACCTTATAACCCAGCTATGCCACTCCCTGACATATACTTAAAAATACTCAACATCTTAATCTACAGATACTTGCTCAGTCATGTTCATTGCCAAGCTGCTCACAATAGCTAGGATACGGAAACAACCTATATGTCCTTCAACTGATGGACGGATAATGAAAACATGGTACATACACACAACAGAACACTACCTAGCTGTAAGAAAAAGAATGAAACTTAGAAACTGAATAGAACTTGAAAATATTATATACCAAATACTCCCTCTGATTGTGGATCCTAGCTCTGGAATTTTTAGTTTGAGTAAATAGCCTGACATAACTACAGAAGCCAGGAAAGTAGAAAGGGACTGTGGGAGAGATGAGAGGCAGAAGAAGGTGAGTGAGAGAGGGCCACAGTATGACTAAGGTGCTTTGAAAGAAAGGAGGGGATGAGTTCCACGGAAACCATTGAACTTTGTTCCTCTTGCCTCTACATGCACTTGGATACATGTACACATACACACACACACACACACACACACACACACATGTGTGCACATACACAAATGCACACATATATGCACACATGCACATACGCACACCCACATATGCAAGCACAGAAGATCTTTCACACACATGAAGATACAAATACAAAATTAAAAAAAGAAAGAAAATGAGGCTGGTGCTTAATGTGTCTAAGACGACTTTTACACATTAAGTCAGTATTCGCATATTCCAGACTTTTCCAAAAACATTCCAAGGACTGTCACCAGTCACCGTATGATAAGTTTACACTTCAAACTTCAACATTAGGGGAAAATACTAGGTTCTGACATGTTGATTACTGGAAATTTCTCTCCTATAATATAGTACGATTAAAGCAGGGTTTATGAAGGTTGTTTTGCTTTTGCTTTTTGTAGTTGATCTGTTGGAACAGATAATTGTTGTGAGGTTCTGTCCTAAGAATATTTGGATACTTATGACCTATCTTTGGCTGCTAAATTCTAGGTTAGTAATCCTACCCTTCAGTCATAACAACTGGAAATATCTTCAGACATGGCTAAGTTTACCATGGTTTAAGATGTGGATGAGTGTGTGTACATGGGGGTGTGCAAAGTCACCTTCTAGAGGAATAGCATGGACTTCCAGGTTTCCACTGTGGTTTGTCTTTTGTGGGTATTAAGTTTGGTGATGAATTGGGTTAGTGACACAATTTCATGATTGATCAGAAGCAAAGGTAAATCCAGACCTAGATCTTATGGTTGCTGTAATGACCTTCAAATTTTAACATGCGCATAATGTTTCTTGTCTACCAATGCCAAAACAAGAGAATTCATTACCTAAAAATGTTCTGGGATCCTTAAGATGTTCGTCATTAGAATTTATTCACAAAGACCACAGTGTTGATGAAGGAAATGAAATAACTTGAAAGCCCCATGTGGAGGCATTCAGGGTAATGACAACCAAGTAACATCTAAATACTGATATTTTCTAGTCAGCTACAGACTACATGCTATTCTGGGTTCTCTGGGTCCCTTCTCAACAAGTCTTAACTTTTGGGCTCTTGTATTCATTTTTACCTTTTGCATTCTTATACTAAGAATCTTGTAAAGTCAGTTGATTCATAATCCACACCTCCCACTTGATATCTGATTCCTCTGTGCTTGAGTGAGTTTCTTCATCTTCACCATCTCCCAGGTGATATCTTCCAGGCAGCTTGTTTCCAGCAACACTCTTGTTTGGTTGGTTTAGTGAAAATCCTCTCCAAGAATGCTGGAGAGATAGCTAAGTGGCTAAGAATGCTTATGAGACATGCAGAAAACCAGAGTTTGGCCCTCAGTACCTACATCAGTCAGCTCAAAATTGCTTGTAACTTCAGGGCATCCATTACTCTCTGAATTTTGTGGACATCCACATGTACATAAGTTCATTCAAGCACACTCATATACACAAACAAACAAACATAAATATATAAATATATAAGAAAGAAATCCTTCCTAATCATTGATCTTTTCCTTCAGTAAGTTTTCTTTGAAATATTTGATCTCTACCTTGCTTTACCTGTCCAGACTATATTTGGACCCAAGCCTCATCTCTCTCCTCTACAAAATTCCACACAGTGCTCCCTGCTCTGATCACAATAGTTTCATCATGCACCTTGAATAAAATCTGTCTCATCCTCTTTAACAATGCCATGACTTTTTCTTTAATGCTGTTCCTATCATGTACAAAATGTTATAACTATATTAAGACCAATCTGCACAAATCTCTTGCCTACTCTCACCTCATCTGAGGGAGGGATTTTGTTGTGAGTGTCCTGACACTTTAAAATTTTATAGCCAAAGCTAGAAAAAAATATGCCTGGCGAGAACACCAAATTAAAGATGGAATTAACAGCCCAAGATGATTCACTATGCAGGAAATGTGTTCTTTAAGCTGTGGTAGAGGCTGACATCTTGGATTGTCCCCATTAGCCACCTCTGGTCCATCCACAAGACAATAATGGATCCTTCAAGACAATAATGGATCCTCCTGCTTCAAGGAAGATACTGCCAAGGAAAAGCTTTGCAGTGCAGCCAGCTGTTTGAGAGATGCAAGAGGATGCAAAGATGGCGAAAACAGATGGGATAGCGTTTACATTTTCTACCAAGATATGAATATGTACATATGATATATTAGGGCAGCTCTCTCACACATCTCCTGCTCCCCTTCACACATTATGTTAACCACTCGTCACATTCATGTATCAACTTCATCAGAAAGTCTTGAGCGTCTTTTGTATCTCAGACTTATCCTCCTTCTTTACACCATTTATACCTTCCAATTTAGTTTAAACTTGTTAATTTTTCAAAATATATTTTATAACATCCTCTATGGAAGATACTTGGTATGAAGGATGCATTTGTTAAAAACAAATATGTAGTGATTCATTTGCTTGCATCCCTACTATGCTTCATTTTATGAGGGATTCTAGAGAGCTTCAGATATACAGATACAAGAGTTTAAAAATATACTTAAAAATTAGATGAGTAAAAATAAGTATGTATGTGTGTTATCTTATAAAATGTGGGGAATGTAGGGAAGAAAAATCATAATTGAATATGGCTTCATTGCCAGGAGATTATAATGCTAAAGTTTTCTCAATACACATATGCATGGCTATGCGTACATGCATGTGTATCTGTACTTGTGCGTATGCTTGGAATCAAATAATAAATTTTGTTCAAATTGTTATGACCAATTTTACAGTCTAGTTGTATAGAGTCACTGTAATTCCTTTGACCATTCTTCACTTTCTTGTTATTGGTCTTCTGTTTCCAATTTTTTGTATAATATAATAAGCTAAATACTATGTGATGTAATGGTATATGAATGACAAAAGTGACTTTGGATCTTTAGCTTTCTGGTATATTATTTCCTAGAAGTCAAATGCTGGGCCATAAACATTTATAGAACTCTTAAAATACATTACCAGCTTACCATGCACCAAATAGATTTGTTAATTTAAGTTTCTAAATAAGAAATGTAAGGGAGGATTTTAATTTAAGTAACTGAACATAATTGCTGGATAGGAGTCAACATCTAAAGACTCCAGACTATCTTTATATGGTCCTCTCTCCCCTTAGGCAGAAAAGATGTTTTCTTTAACCTTAATAGCTTTTAATGAATGGGTATGGAGTCAAATTAAGAGAATTTGCCATTGGCTACTCAAGCTAGTGTTTATCTTAAAAATAACAAAATCATTAAGAGTATATGAAATGTCAAATATGAAAAGGTGCCGGATGTCATCAAGCTCAACTTTCCTTTATTCAGAATTTACTCATTTACTTAGAAATTGTTACAACTACCACTTTCGTCTAAAACCTAATTGGGCAAATAAGAAAAGTGCATCGTTAGCTGCAATACAGGGTTATACATACCAATGAAAGCATGGGCAATAGACAGTGGAAGCATGGTGTTCAACTGTCTTCTGAGGACAGAGTTGAGGAAAAACTGCACAGGAGAGATAGACTCTCGAGGGTCATTAATAAAATCTTACTCAAGGGAGTGAAAGTCTCTGGAACACAGCAGTACTAAAGAGACTCAATGATACAGATCTGCATCACATACAATGGTGATAATAATGGCTGGCTGGCATAGGAAGGCTGTGGTTTGAGTAGTGAAGTTTCAATTCTAGGAAAGATGCTTAGACTTATTCTGTTATCATAGAAGAACTGTTGGAAGGTTTTGATCAGGAGAAAGGCTCTTTCTGCATTTGATTAAAGGTGGTAAGGAGTGGAGATGGTGAAAGTATTACAAATGGCCAAAGAAGACAATGAAGGCTTACATTGTTCCAGCTGTGGGAAGCCCACACTTGAAGGACGTGAAACTAATGAACCAATCATTTGACCAATATTGTTGAGTCAATATTCAACCAATGTTTTCAGTTCTCTGTACTAGGAATCAAGAGAAAAAAAAAAAACACCAAGTGCCTCCATGTGAAGCTGTCATTTCTTTAAGAAAAATTGATAATAAATAAGGGAGTATGAAAATCAACTGGTGATGTTAAATACCGTGGATAGGATACAGCAGTAGAGAGTTCCAGGAAAGCAGAACTCCTTGGTTAGGATGACATCTAAATTGCCACATGAAGAGTAAGAAAACAAATGGACCCAAAGAAAGGATGTTGCCAGTGGGAGTTTTCTGAGATATAGATAACTCACTGGGAAGGTTGAGAATGGAACGACAATTACAGCAGATCTGCAGTCAGATCCCATGAACATAGACCCAGAGCGCTCTCTCCTTACCCTTCCTACTTGATGCTATGAAAAGGATATAATAGCAAACAAAGGATAGAGTCACTGTGACAGTAATGTAAAAGAATGTTTGGAAAATTTAGCCTGCTGTCTTCAAACACTATAGGAAGCAGTTGCATGGAGAATAGAGAGGAATCGGCACTTGCTGTTTCTGCCCCAACTGACTAGGAAGTAAGATTGCACAGACTATAAGCACACAGAGGTGTTCCGAGAAGACTCATTATCTGAACACCTCTATGCAAACCCATTTGGAATTTAGATTGAGAGGCTAGGTGAGAGGCTAGGATATGTGGACCATACTTACCCAGAGCAGTATATGAAGATTAAGGTTTAAAAGTCTGGATGCAGCTCTTCAAGAGTGCCTCATGGTGAAGTACGATAATCACTTTATAAAAACAAATTTCTGACTGAGATCTTCATAAAAAATATAGTTTATATTTCTTGGCCCTGTACAAGTATTACTGAAAAAAAGCAATTGCTAACCCAACTAAGAACATTTAAATAGCTGAAAGTTTGTTTGGCTTCCTATGTGGAATCAAATGGCAGCAGATAGTGCCCCCATTCCTCACAGAGAGGCTGGTGTCAGCCCTCCACTCCTCTAGAACCATGATGTGGTTTAATTTTTCATTGCTCAGAACAAACCCCAATATTCCAAATGTGATTTGATCACCTTGTTAGTCTCAAGCTATCACTTTTCCTCTGTCAGGTCCTTTATCATCCTGGTTCCATTATCTAACACATTAGTGACTCCCATCAGAGATGTGAAACGTACCTATTTCATGGTGTGCTTTCTAAAGCTTTACTCATGTCATTGAGAAAGATGTCTACTGACAAATGGAATGTGGATTAAATGATCCATGCTGTTGACTAGTAGGTGAACAGGAAACATTTGGGTTTATGTTGCAAGGGCAATCTGTGCTTAGTCCAGAAAGGGTTGAGTCGGGGAGCAGTAAGGAACTCACAGAAGATGGTCTAAAAATTATTGACATGGAGAGTGGGAATTGTCAACTCTCTGCATATCTTCGGTGGGGGTTGTTGAGGCCACCAGAAGGACAGGTGAATGAGAAGTGATGAAGACAAATGGAAACTAGGCAGGGCTGATAACACGAACTGAGTGCCTCATTCCTAATAATTCCAAAGCAAATATGATAGATTCATATCTTCCTGACAAGGCACTAGAAATGCCACACTCGGGGCAGATGGGTGATACTACAGCCATCTGTGTATGGGTATAAAACAAAAGTGAGTCCTGAGAGGAGAATCAGGACAGTGAAAATGCAAAAGCAGAAGCTCTCCCTGAGGTGCTCTTAGGGTGCCAGTCAGAAATGGAAATTAAGGCCTGAAGGCATGAAGTGAATGCAGAAGTTGGACCCTAAGGTGTGAGGTAGCAGAAGTATGAGAAGAGAAAGGCTGTAATCCCAATGCCAGCTACAAATCAGTGCACAGCATCATTGCTCTTGGAGACTAAGGGCTGGGTGGGATAGCACACAGAGGCTTGGGCTGTTATGAGAAATGAGAGCTCAAAAATGGATCAATATCTTTCAGGATGGGTGACCCATTCCACTGTACAAAAACAGAGAGACTAGGGCTGCTGGTGTAATTTCTGTTTTGTCTTCATGAACTCAGGTACTAGAGTAGTCCAGAACATGAAACAGGCTGGATGTAGACATTATGGGCTCCATATAGAAAAGGTAGACAGGGTTTAGGAGGATGGCACAATGGGTAAAGTGCTCACTGCCCAAGTGTGGAGACCTGAATTTGGATCCACAGAACCTGTGTAAGGTTGGATGTGGTGGTTCACACTTGTAGCCTCTCTTCTGTTGCAGGGGACATGGGTTAGTTGGCAGTGGGTAGATTTTTCAGGGATTAATGGACATATCATCTAGCCAATCAGTGTGCTTCAGTTTTAGTGAGAGACTGCCCTCAAAAGTGTAAGGGAGAACAACCATGGAAGACAATAGACATTGATCTTTGCCTCTCACTCACATACCTGTAGGAGAATGCACCTATACATCAATGTACAAGCATGCATACACCACATACAGCACACACATATGAGAAAAGTGACAGGAAAATGGAGCTTTAATCAGAGTACTTATGAATGTGCATGAACCTGTGGCTGTCTTCCCCACCATTTTAGAAAAGTATTTTCAAGGTTGCAGAATGCAGGAACACAACTATAGGAGCATGTCCCCCAATGACAACTTTGCTTATGTACAATGAATAGCTGGTCAAATATACAGCTGTCATGTAAGCATCAGGAGGTTATCCTGAGAGTGTGTCTGATTTTCATCCCTGTAATTCTTCCAGCTCTTGTTGATGCTGACAACGGTGAAGACAAGGGCAGTATCAGTAGTTCATCAGTAGAACCATAATGCCAGATACATACTCTTACAAATCCCAAACTCATTTAGTTCTCATAGGAAGATTATCAAGAGACATTGTTTTCACTCCTTTATTTTTTAGATGAGACAATTGCACATTACAATAATTAACTGATGTGCCAGACTTCTACTAATACAAAATGGCTTTGAAGTCAGGCAATGTAATTCCAAAAACATTCTGTTGTGCTGCTTCTTTTCTTTTATGGCTAATGGTGATGAGTTGATAGCCTATATTACTCTCAGGATGTAGCCTTTATTCTTTAATATTTAAATCAAAATTTTTGAGATTATAATTTAATCACAACATTTCTCTCTTTATCTTCATCTCTCTAGCTTTTCCCATAAACCCCTCTCTGCTCTTTCAGATTATTGCCTCATTTGTAATAATTGTTTTTAGATGAATATACATATGTATGTGTGTGTACATGTGTGTATGTGTATGTAGTTGTTTACCTATATGTATGTGTGTGTGTTTACGTGTATGATGTAGAGATTCCTAAATATAACCCATGTCATCCATATAGTGCTAACTGTTTGTGTGTTTGCAGGGCTAAGCATTTGGCAATGGATAAACTTCTGGTATGCTCTTATGTGAAAAATACCACCTCTCCCGTTTCCTTCCTTCCTTAGTTGCTTGTAGTTCTTTGCATAGGCTTGAGGCCTCATGGGTATCTTCCTATTCATCAATGTTATCCTTTTTCACCTCACATTTGGACAGTCATGTTGGTGAAAGCTGTTCCTCAGTGTTCCATGAGCCTTAGGGGATGGAGTTTTGTTGATGAATCCATTAGGACTTAGGACTGGGCTCCAAAATTCTGCTTTGTGATTGGTTGTGGTTTTCTGTAGTGATCTTCATCTGTTGCAAAGAGAAATTTTGTTGATAAGGGGTGAAAACTCCACTCATCTTGGGCATAAGGACTGATGTTTATAGATCGTTGTTAGGGATTATGTTTGTTTAATAAACAAGTGACTTCTCTACAGCACTGAGTAGTTACCTAGGCTTTCAATACCAGGTCTTAAATTCCACTTGAGAGCTGCTGCTTACTACCATCACTGCACCCTTGGGATTATCAGGCTAGGCTGATTGTTGATGAGATGCGTGTCATTGTTGGGTAGGGCTGTTGGTTGCCTCCCATTTTTGGGAGTTTACATAGTGCCTTCTGGTACCATTAGTCCTCAAGGAGGGGACGTTCAGGTCAGTTCAAGCTCCAGGCTCTCTGGAGCTAGTTTCGGAAGTTCATGCTGTCTTCAGCAGTAGGTACTTAGCTGGCACCTCTGTAGAGTAACCAAGCAATAGGAATCTCTTGGACATTCCTGGTCAACAACTCATAAGCAGACATCTCATATCTAGTTTTGTTTTCTCTTTCTTTTTCATTCAGGTGAACTTGACCAGATATATTTTCACAAAAACCAAATGTTACTATTAGATTCATAAATATGGTCAGAAAACAAAACTGAGGTAGTCTGGAGCATTTTAAGCCACTGATCTGACCCAGTCACTAAGACAGTTCTCTTCCCTACATACCAATTTCAGAATGGCTATGAGCAAATGTTTAAAGTAACTATTCAAGAACCTTGAAGTCTGAATAGCTAAATAAAATCAACCCATAAACATCAACAAATGACTGTGTCTACTTGCAGATGTGAAGAGATAGAAATTTAAGTTACCAAGAATTTTAGTTTAAAATTGTTTCTTCGTCTTTGCATTTATATTAAGGTTTAGGTTTCAGAGACCTAAAACCACAAGTCTATGACCACCAGACTTGCTCTGGGTGTAGCTGACTAGCCAACATCCATTGATCATATGAATTGAGAATCTAACAAATATTCATGGGGCACGAGAAGATTTAATGTTTCAAAGAACCTATTAATACTAAGTGAATTCACCCACAAAACCTGAAGTAATTCATAAAAAGATAATCAGGAAACAACAGCAAGCTCCATGAATTGATATAATTCCACAGAATTCAGTTACTAATTAAATAATTATGTATACATTTCTTAAAAGTTCTTATTAGAATATTTTGATATATTTTCCAGAAGATTCCATTTGTATCTGGTATGTGGACAAAGGGAAAATGAAGTGATTTTTTAAAAAATACTTTCTTTCAAAAACCCTTGTGAAGTGAAAAGAATATGGTATTCAAAATGCACATCTAGAAGCTTTTAGGTGGCATTTAAATAACTTCATTACTTCTATCTCCCTCTTCAATTCACCCCAAATATTCTGACTAAATATGAACCCATCACTTGATCCATTTTATGAACAATTAAAATCATAGGCCTTCAAAAATGTTTGTAGCAAGAATACATCCGAGAGGCCCCACTCTATCTTTGTATGTGTGTGTAACTTAAAGATGACAAGGCCAGACTTTCTTTTTTCTTTTTTTCTTTAAATTGCTTTGCCAAGTTTCAGGTGTGAGCACATTTTTTATGACTGATTTATTAAACCTGTAAACTAGAGGTTTACAATGGAACTTCTCATAAGACCTCAATTCCAGTGTGGCTAGCAGGTCCTCTGAAGAATGAACACAGTGACCAGCATATCTAGAACACAGCCTGAGGATTTGATCGTGGGGTCATTCTTTCAGGAGACTTATCTTCCACCATTTTGGCAGGAATGCTTGTCCTGTGAATAAAAAGAAGCATGGAGTCGTTTGGCTAAGAGTCAGGGTTTCTGCAGTGATTAATTTTAAGGATAAACTCAAAGAAGTTTTTGTAACAGCGCACTCTGCAAGGAGGGAGGGGAGAAAAAGTTGTGTTCATCATTTGTGCTGACAGAGGGATTTATTGCAAATAAAGTGATTCTAAATTGACTTGGGAGATTTATTGGAAATGAAATTATTAGAAATCCCGAGTCCTTTTTAAGATATTTAGAAATTATACCTAAGAGGAACATTTTTGCTTTCCTCTCAGAGATACAAACTTCTGCTCATCATTAGATTCTTTCCCCGCAGGCTTTGGTTTTATTAGCAGCTTAAGAGTATATTTAGCACTGTCATATGTGAAGTCTCTTCACTCTGTTAAGCTAATATGGGATAAAATGTCTTTTTTTTTTTTTTTTTTTACAGTGTTACTCATTCATTACATAAAAATGAAAGCAGGCACTTCATGTGGATCCAGAACTACCGACTATTTTTATGACAAAGGAGAGGTGACAATACATATCCTGTAGGCACATGAGAGTATTATATAAGAGTCATTAGTATAATTGATATCCAGAGAATGAGTGTTGTATCCAACGTGATTAAAATATGTAATACATTATGTAGGTTCCAGTGTCCCAGCTGCCGTGTTGTTTTTTGATAGATATCTAGTGAAAAATAACACAGTCCTCGTTAAAAAACATAAACTTTTACTGCACAAGGCTGTAGGAATGTGAGCAAGTCGCATGCTGTGGGCTCCAACCCTTGCCATGGTCTCGCCCTCCCCATTTGTTGTGTTTTGTGTTAGCTCCTCAACCACAGAGAAAAGTTTTAAAAAGGTCTTTTAGGATAAAGCCTTCGGTGGTGGGCACATAGGTCAATGGTAGAGCATCTAACATATACGAACACATCACCAGCCAGCATAAGTTCGACCCCTCCTTTTCTGGGTTGACTGGAGAATGCCTTGGGTTAGAATTCTGTGCCCAGTTAGCATTCTATTTCTTTGTCTTAAGTTCTCCTCTTTGGGTCCAGAAAAGCAAAGCATAAACCTGAAGAATTTTAAATTGACTTTAAGTTAATAGTGACTTCGTCAAGGTAAGTGACTGTGTAATTATTCTAATATAATTATATCTCCGTGCACAGCATGTGAAATGGTTAGTTAGTGGGTTCATTTATCTTAGAGAACCTGGCAACCTGTTCTTAGGTATTAAGTTCTTAGACAGGAGCTGAACGTCAAGTTCTAAGACTTCATTTTTCCATTGTGAACTATGTAAAGAAATAGAGAACAGGAGTGAATTCTGTTTTCCTTCTTTACTCCTCAGAAGCCTTCCTTAATGAACCCTGTAACTAGAACAAGAGTTAATGTTGTGTCTACATAAAGCACATCTCCAAGAAATAAAACGGGTCGTATACAACTATCCTAACACCTATAATAGCATCCTTGAATTACTGTCAGGTTTTTTTCCTTCTGCATATATGTGTGATAATAGCAATGCTAAAAGCTGAGAAAAAGGTCACATGCTGAGGATCCTGCAACATAACCAGTAGAGTAAAGTCAGTGGCAAAAGCAGTGAGTCTAATTCTTAATTAAGTGTCATGTCTGTTAGGGCAAAGAGGTCTGTGGGAAGCTTTCTCAGCAATTAGGACTTTCAGTATCTTCTCCTCGACTGACCTATAGTACTGTTGAGAGAATCAGAAGAAATAACATGTTGCAGACTGTTGTGTAAACAAGCCATAAAGTACTTCTGCAACTTGTATGTGTTATCTATAGATAGAGGATGGCATGATTGCTATCTATGTGAACTATAAATGTCCCTTAAGTTGTGTTTGAAAGATCTCAAAAATCATGTAAAACTCAAATGATTAATATCCTCAAATTATGTAAGTAAATAAGCTGTTCAGCCATTCCATGGTCTCATCTGTCTTTGAAAATTTAGGATAGATGGTAAGTCATCAATGTTTGCAAAGATGAATGATCCTTCAGCACGGTGTGGATAAGAAGCAATATTGGTTTAACCGTATGTAAAGGTATATAGGAAGAACTGATGACTGACAAAATACATACTAGGGAAATTGACCTGTTGCTACTTGCTCCTCTTTTGGGGACATGTAATTAACACTGCCATCTCTCTATATGGTCTCTATATAATCAAAGAAAGCCATTGTCCAGTCATTCTTGCCATGTATGTTTTTTCCTGACACTAGAAGACTTTGCTGGTTCATCCCCATACCCTTGACCCCACCAGAGCTCTAACACTCTTTAATTTTTCTTTTGACAGCTATTCTGTCATTTTCAAGCCTGGATTATAGTAACTTGTCTTCCTTATCAGTATCCTGAAAAGTTGCTTTATTCTGTCTGCTATTTCTCCATCCTTGTCAGTAGTAATTGTATGTTATTATTCAGGTCATTATTGTTGGTCCACATGATGTCTTAGACCTGGAGATGGTAAAGTTCTTGGAAGAAGGTCTCAAAACCTTCTGCACTATCTCTTGAATACAAAAGGTCGGATGTGTCCGTGGTCTTCTGAAAGCTACAGTCATGGGGCCATGATGCTACACTACATAAATATTGTTATTATTAGTTAGCGAAATAATAGATGAGGATAGTAATAACGACTTGGCATGATCTTTTCCCTGGAGCTTTCAGTAAGTCTGAAGGTACAATTGGTGATATCGTTTAATGCGCTACGAAGATACATGATCATTCTGGAGGAGCCATTATCCAGCTCCGTTAGAGTCTTTTTAAAGTCAATGCTTATTGTGCATGCTATGAATAAGAGAGAACACAATTATGCATGCAGGGCCAAATTCTCATCTTGCTCTGAAACCCCATGGACTTCCCTTTGAAGTCAATGGATGCTCAGCCGGGGGTGGTGCAAGATGAGAATTCAGAACAGGAATGTGAAGAAAAGGGGATAATTTTCTCTGACCATATCATCATTTCTTGTGTGTTAAATGCTCACACAGTGTCTAACCCCAATTCCTTTCTTTCTTCCGTCTCAATAAAATTGCATGACATATTGTTTTTTTTTCTTTTCTTGCATCTCTGTGTGCACATACTGTAGGTCATTTTCTATGGGAGGCAAATTGGATAACTTCAATTACTCTCCTGTAAGCTGTTATTATTGAACTGAGCCTGGAGTGCTTTATTTTCAATAAAGAAGTATTCTTATAATACAACTTTCATGCAAATTTGGATGCTATAGGTTTTCAAAGATTTTTTTTCCAGAAAGGACATTTTTCACGGGCCCAGATAATTAACTATTCGTCTTTGTGCCTCTGCTTTCATTCAACTAATTTTTGAAATTATTTTGTCCACTGCGGGATGGCGACACAAACGCATGCTCTCCCAGGAAAACACATTTGAAATCAACAATGCAGGGTTTGTTTCTGCATGCTAGTATTTGCTCCCTCCTAGGATTTGAATTGTTGTGAACACACAATGGTAAATGAATGTCCAGAGGGCAACTTGACAAAACAGCTAGTCTAGGAGCTAGAGGCCACAGCTTCCACATTCAAAGAGGAGCCTGCCCTTTGTCAGACTGAAACACACCAGAGCCTTCCCTTAGAAACTTGGCTTCGAAGATAAAACTCATCCAGAGCTCTCCCTTTCCTTTTATGGAGAAACCAAACTCCGTTGGATTCTCGCACCTGGACATGTGGTAATGAAATGTCCTGGAATGCAGGGCCGTGAATACTCACGGGGCATCTCACGGACCTCATGATGAGCTGTGATGTATAGCAGAACGCAGTATCATTTACACCGAACCTTAAAAACATGGACAAAGACAAGTTCGTGGACACCGAGGGAACCTTGTACTCCGTGTTATGAGTTCTTGGTTTTATACTTGGTGCAGTTTTTCAATTAATGGTTGTGTATTCAGGGCGATTATTCATTTATTATAGTCAGTTTAGATATGGTATAGATTAGAGAAATAAAGCAAAGCATTTTAGTGACACTGGCTAGTGATACATTGTTATTATTCCCATTTTTATTTATTTATTTTTCTGGCTGGAGCACAGCAGGATTTATGGCACCTACTTTCGAATGCTAAGTCTTTTTCCTCCCTGGTTCCTGGTTTTATGGTTTCAAAGAAGCAAAAACAAGAGTAAGGTTTGAAGTAGATTTACCTACATGATTTATCAAATGATAGCCATGCATACAAATACTAACTCACGCAAACACAAAAATGTTACTTTAAATTATAATTTTTGGGGCAATGACAAGATTCTTTTTCCCCTTTCAGTTACATGAGAAAAGTATCTGGTCTTTTTTTTTAAGTGTGAAGATTCCCAGAAGTGTTGAAGTACGGAATTTATGCCGTACATAAACTAGGCATCAATACATGGTAAATCTCATAAGAAATAACATGCAATTTTGAACACAAGTAAACCAAGGGAAGTCCACCTATTAGATATTTGGGAGTTAATGACATAGAGCACAATGCTCTCAGTCAGCCTTGCTGTGTGGTTTTCCCAGTCTGCTGCAGCCGCATACCCTGTAATGCCATTTTGCTCCTAAGGAGATTTTTACATGCTTTTAAAAGCGCCTCAGATTTTGGCAAAGTCTATTATATGCATTATGCATAAAAGTTGTCATCAGGATTTAACAAAACATTTTGCACAGAAAGATTAGGAATAAAATGATTTGGATGGCTTTCCTAGATGGTGTGAACTTAAAAAAAAAAAAAGGATCAAGGCTTTATTTCGCCCTCTTTCCAAATTTCAAAACGATGAACAAGGCCAATCATGAAGAGAATGGAAATGCAAAATCCCGGAACTAAAGTCTGCCAGAGTGATTTTACTTTTCTTTCGGCTACCAGTCTCTTGTTTACTGGCTATAGCACAAACGATGTGGCATGCAACCAAGCTGCAATAGCTAAACAAGAAATTGCCCGGGTTCAATAATCTATGTGCAGGAGTGCCTTCTTGAGAAGCAAGGGTAACAGAAGGGTCAATTTATGTTTTAATATTTGGATTTTAAAATGTAGGACTCGACAGAAGAGTGAGGTAGCCCCGTGAGAGGCGGAGAAGTGGATGGGAGGTAGCTGACACAGAGGACACACTGTTTGGGTGTTCAGCTTTAAATGCCTGTTTTACATTATCTGCCTTGTAACACATTTTAAAGCAAGGCACATGGCACTTCTGTGATTTAAAGGAAGCATGAGGCTCTACAGGATCCAGCAGAAGTCTGGGGAAGCTGTATGCGTGTCTATCACTAAGATACATTAAGGATAGTTTTAACTATTAAAATAATAATAATAATAATAATAATAATAATAATAATAATAATAATAATAATAATAATGGTTCATTTTGTCTGAAACCTTGAGCCTAGAAGTGTGTTTTCTGCATCTGGGTACCTGATTTCCAGTGATGTCCTCCATTCCTAGGGTGATGTGCAGTAATCAGTTTCCCCACTGTGCTGTGTCTTTCTAAGGGTACTACCTACCCTGGAGCTCCTAAGGCGGCATGGCCCTGGTTGTTTCTGATATGACCATCTCCCTCACTGGCTGACATACTCACATAACAAGTGGGTTGACGTCTATCCTGTTTCTAGAGGGGAAACTATTGCTGATGTTAGGATACAGTCCTTGGGAACTCTTGGATAACCACAGGGCAGCAGGTCTAGAGGAATCCTTTCAGATAGCACTTAGAGGAGTCTGTTGGGAGCCATGCTCAGAGAGGCTTGTGTTCATGCAGTCGCTGGAGGGTCTGGTGCAAGCATCTTCTTCTTAGGAATGCCCTGGTACTTATTCTTTTTCTTTTCTATTGGTAGCTTCATCAGTATCAGGAAGATTTAAAAATACAATTGCTTGCTCTTTTTTTTTTTTTTTTTCTGGTTCTCTACTTCTAACAATGTTGATTGGCGTTACTTGGTTTTATTCGCTGACTTATCAGGCACCATGCAACCATAACCCCAGCTATCCACTGTCTGCCTCAGCTTTGGAACAGTTTCTCCCTTCAGGTTGACTTCTACCCACAAACTGCATTTACCAAGAAAAAGGAAAGATGCCAGGGTAGGTATAAACAATGAAAACCAAATTGAATCATTGTAGTCATGACTCTGCATTTACACAGAATTTGAAATGTTTTTCTTTTATAGATGCTTATCTCTTCCTGTTGTGGGAAATATTAAAAAGGAGTACAGCAAGTTTCCACACTACACCCTGGTGCTCTCTGCTCTGGCGGGCTGGCTGGTCATGCATTGACGGGCAACAACAGACCTGTTTTGTCTCATGGAGACTCTGATTCAAAGCTCCACAATCTCTTCACCTACCTGACTAGGTTCCCACTGTGGTCACTACCATGCCAATTCCCAGCTTCAAAGCCCCCACAGCCTCTGTGGTGCATATCAGGCAAGCCCACACTTTGCTGCAGTACCTTTCTCTCTAGAACCTAGCTCAGTTGCCACAAGAAGAAAAACACCATACAAATGTAGTTCAGAAACAATGGTAACTCAATCTCTGGGCACAACAACCAAAACCTAATCTTATAAGTCATATAAAATCTAAATCCTCCAGAGGTGAATCCTGACAGATCTGCCACTGAAACCAGGAAACACTAGCAGCTACATCTTGTCTTCATGCTGTCCCCATCCCAAAGGAAGCTCTCTCTCTTTCCTGATTCCTCTCTTCCTCTGTCCAACACGGAAGTCCCACTTACTTGCCCAGTGATAGGTCCGTTTATTCTTCAGGGAGGTTCACAAGAAGTCACCTGAGTATGTGACTGATTCCTGGTTCACAACCCCTCCCAGGAGAGTGGAATTAGCATCAAAATACAAGCAACTCCAGGGGCATCCACAACATCTACTTTAGTTAGGTACCCTATAACAATATTTTAGAGGAAGACCAGAAATAAAATAATATTTGTTGAACATCTTTCATGTTGAGTATTTTCCCCATATTGTCACATTCAGTGCTTACTGATAGGGTCAGAATTATTCCCCTGAATTTTTGGAGAAAGCATGGGCTCAGACAGACTGTGTCTTCTCTCACATGCCATACTCAGCAAGTGGGGAATCCAAGCTTTCACCCCTGATTTGTGTTGTTCCCAGACTTTTAACCCTGTGCACTTTGAAGACAGAGAGGGGAGACACCATTATTGTCTTCATCTTTCAGTTGTTAACATTTGGGTTGTAGAGAAGTAACAGGCATGTAATTATTCAGTCAAGTCAATGCTACCAATCAGACTTCTGTATCTGTGTTTTGTTCTAGATCTACATGTTTTCTCTGATTCCTCTTCTTCCCCTCCTATTCTTTCTTCTCCCTCTCTCCCTTCCTCTGCCCCTCTTCTCCTCCCCTTCTCTCCTTCTTCTACCAGGACTGGCATTGGACACCAGGTCTCATGTATATAAGACACACGCTTTACCAAGGAGCCATAGCTACAGTACTTTCTATAACTTCAACCTTCCATTGAGGAGTCAATGGAAGTCAACCTATCATTCAGGAGTCAATGGTACTTTGCTAAGACCACTGATTCCTCAGCTCCTCACCAGGTTGTCTGCCTTCTTATTTTCTTTTTCACCTAAAGAGCCCTTAACATTAAACAGAGACAGTTAAAATGACAGAACCAACAAATGCCTCTGTCCAGTTTTGTATTGCTGGATTTGTCACAAACTTGGAAGATGGGAAGAATAACCTGAAGGTGTATGTGAAGTCTGACTTTAAGATTTTGTAACCTGCTTAGGACTTTCTTGTTGTGTAGTTCTCAGAGATGCATGCTTGTTGTGTGGCTGTGTTACAAAAGGGAGGTAGGTCAGAGTGAACTCATTCACAGAAAAGGAACTCATCCTTGTAACAAGTAGTCTTCTCAGAAGCCATAACATGTAAGAGGGACCTGTCTAATCATTTTCAAATGGGCCTCCTTTCCACATTTGTTCTATTTTGAATTAAGGTCCTAACACAGGGATATGAGAATACACTGAAACTGTGGCCTCAGGGGAGGTAATGGGATCCAGCCTCCCTCATGCTTATCTCTGCCTGTGTAACTGTGGGTTGCATTATTGCAGGATGGGTCTTATGTTCAATACCTTTTTGAGTCGATGTGGCACGGCAGCCTAGCATAGCTAATATATTTTTGTGAGTGCTTGCCTGTAAATATCAGATCAATACAATTAAACTTTAAGCTAGTGATTTTAATGTGAATATCTTAATATCCGGCAGCGGAGTTGATATTTTCAATCTGATATATTGGAAAAATCTTAGGGGAACACTAATGGGAAAAGAGAAGAAATCAGGAAAAACTGATTTGTATAATAATCAGCTAGTCAATTAGTCTGCGCCACAGAGGCTGCTAGAGAATTCCTGAGCCTGTTTTGCGCACCTGAGAAGCTCCCCTGGGCATTGTTCCATGGTAGCACCTTGTGGGATAAAGCTCGACCACATGTGCTATCTTTTGCTTTAAGGGCAAAGGTGGCAGTTCCTCTGACTCTCAGAATACTTTTTGCTTTCCTGGGTAGAATGGGGCTCTCAGGTTTTTTTAAAATTTCTAGCACTGGCACCCAACTACCATTAAGCTTTGAAAACACTGGATTTACCGGACAGATAAACTTTTCCCATTGTGCTTGCATCGTCGGGTTCTACTTTAACAATTTGTGGAGACTCCTGGTGGGAGTTCTCCAGAAAGGAGAAGGAGGTAAGCTGATATTTTGACTAAATAATTTTTTTTTCTCTCTCTTCTTTCCTGCCCCTTTCTTATGTCCCATCTGACCATCTTTGTATTTCTGTGTCGCTCAGGACCTGCACAATTCCTTGGTCAGAACCTGGTTTTCCTTCCACATTCACTGCCCTGCACTAGTGCAGGCCTTTCCACTGTTCTCTTGGAATAGAGCAAGAAGTTTCCTAGCTAGCCCTTCCCCCACACTTCCTTTGAATTACAGATGTTTGCCTTTCTGAATATCAGGCATTGCTTTCCGACTAGAAGAACATCTGCAGTTTTGTAGGAAACAGATTTGTTGGTACACAGAAAGTCTCCATGATCAGAAACATCACTGAAGCATTATCATGGTAATGATGGTGATGGTGATGGTGATGATGATGATGGTGATGATGATGATGACAAGATAATGATGGTGAGATAATGATGATGGTTTATCATTATTAATTGTTGTGCTTGATATTGAACTCATGATTCTATAAGGAAGCACTCTGCCATTGCGATATAACAACACTCCTTTGGAGACATCATTAACTGTGTGTTAAGGTGGCTGAAGAATTCTACAACTTAATATATGTGTGATTTTGACTGAGCATGCTTCTTATCCTCTTGGAGCTTTAAGTTCCTCATTGTAGAAAGAGTAAAGCAAGAACATATATGTAGAACACTAAGTAGAGCGGCTAGTGCCCTCAGAGGCTTCCCACTCACAGTGTAATCTCACCTGTCTCCTATACAGTCTGTCCTGGTTGGCATGTGAAGTATCCCATAGGCTCATGTGATTGAACACCGGTGGGGCCGTTTGAGGGGGGAGTATGTCAGTTGGGGTGGCCTTGACGCTTTAGAGCCTGGCCCCCCCTTCCTATCTGTTTTTGGGTTCTTGACTATGGACACAATGTGATGAGCAGTTTCATGCTTCTGATTAATGGGATTTTCCCCCACAGTAGATTATGTCCCTTCTTAAACCCACAGCCAGAATAAACCTTCTTCTCTTAAATTGCTTCTCAAGTATTTGATCACCACAATGAGAACAGAACTAATTAACTGTCCAGGGTTTGGGAAGCATTGACTAGGCTCTATGTGTTGTTCTAACTCCTTTAGATTTCCTATGTCACTTAATACTCAGTGTAACAAGTGACCTATCATGGCCATTATTTACATAAAGAAAATTAGGTTCAGAGATGTTAAGCAATTTGTTTAAGGTCACAGAAGGGCGATAGAATCAATCTCCTTGACTCCAGACCTTAGCTTTTAATCGAGAACACGTTTCTATCCAAGCTTCTCTGCCTTTGTCCATGAAAAGTCTAGAATCCTTTGTTCTGACTTATGCAGATGAGCTTTTATCATATGCTTTAAGGCAAATGAGGCCTTGAAAAATGCTACTTAGCAGCAGGCGAGAAGAGGAAGTGATAATAGCAGAGAGATGATTGGCAGAGAGCACGTAGAAAGTGTTCAAGCATTAGTCTATGTTTATTTTAACAGCATGTTCTGTTTATGTTCTGTTGTAGGTATTTGCACTTTTTGTCGACACTGGAAACTTCTTGAGAACCCTCGCTATTAATACATTGCTTGTGCATTTTGATGCTCATATATCGAGATTCAAATACCCAGATGTAGATCAGAGTAGGAGTTACAATATGGGTGAATTCTTTGACCAGTGCTAAGATTCACATTGCATATTACTGAGTAGGAAATGTCTTCTACAGGCTCATGTGTTGAACACTGGGTTGTCAGCTAGAGGTACTGTTTTAGGAGCTGGTAGGAACTATAGGATGGGGTTCTAGCTGGAGGAAGTCGGAGCCTTGGGGATTATGCCTGACCTTTAGTCACTTCTGCCTTCTTTGTTTCTCATTCACCATGAGGCTTCCCGTACATGTTCCTTCTTTCACAATGCTTCATCATAGTGTGTGAGACCAGATCCCAGAAACAATGAGCAAAATAAATCTTCCTACACTTACCCGAGTACTAAACAAGAGTGGGTATTGCACAGAGCATTTGAGGAGGCAACTAAAGAGTATGCCGAGAAGAACCAGACCTAAGAGGAAGCATTGGAGGAGGAGGCATGGCGTGTCGAATGTTACATATTTGAGTGTTGCAGGGAATGTGTACAATCTGAAGACAAGTAGCAGAGACCAGGTTCACAGTAATCAGAATAATTTGAAGAGCTCACAATATTTTAGGTAATTTAAAGGCATCTCAAAAAAAGTTAACAATTGATAAAGCTATTAGACACAGCTACTAATAGTGACCTAAAACGAGTTGTTTAACACTAGGAACGTAAATGCCTTTATGTAAATAATGACCATAATAGATCACTAAAGGTATACTAGACATAGCTACTAAACATGGGCAGAGTAGCTTTGGCTTGTTCCTAAATATTTCAAAGTCTTCCCAGATCTGTACACGTGAAGATAAAGAAGCAATGCTAACATCGCTTGGGTCATTATGTGTAAAGAAAGGACTGTGCGAGGGGTTCACAGATTCAGAAACATATTTTCACTCGTGTAAGACATTGTCTGTCTATGAGTGAAGAAGAGATAGTGGTATCCTTTCTTGAGAGTCATTTGCTGAGTTAGAAGAGACACAGTAGCATTTGCTTAAGGATCTGAACAGCAGCATGGAACAGTACCTTCCAGAGTAAGACAGGTGAGGCTTTAGTGGGACAGTAGGAGTACAGAGGAAAAAAACAAGATGCTCAAATAAAGCTATGTTGTCATGTGATGAAGGATCTCCAAAATGGAAAGTGAGCCTGAAGATAGACCGAGAAACGAATTACAACTAGAAAGTGAGAAAAGAGAAGTGATGGGCCCCACAACACAAGGTCTATTGGCGTCATGGGTGTCTATTATGCTATTTAAAGAAAAGGGAAAAGATTGGGGGGAAGGCACTGGGCTTCTCTGCCCATGCCTGTGATGAAGCACCATGTTTGAGGACCTCATTTTCTCTTGCATAAGCACAGCCTAGAGGCCTCAGCATGGGTCCCCAAAGAAATTTAATTTATTCTCTTCTCCTTTGTTATATCCTCTTGGAAATTTTGTCAGGAGAAAAATTAGGACGATATATTTTCTAAAGCTAAACGCCTAAGTCCTATCAACAGCATTTGGTACAAAGAAAAAGATGATATGAATATTTGATACGGGGCCAAAAAGAGGTCTTACAGATTAAATATTATGGAAGGTTTAAAGTCTCCTGGAAAAAAAAAAAAAAACCAACCTAATCTGAATGCTTTATTAAATTGTGGTAAGAGTCTTCCTTCTTCCTATTCTGTTGTCCTGAGCTGCAATTTGGAAGAGCGCTGGGCTGAGCAATTATACAAATAATAATCATCGGCTCAAGCTTTTTAATGGTAAAAACATGACTCGATTCTCTGAAGAAGTGAACAGGCAACGTTTTCTCATTGCTGTTAATTATAATTTAAGACAGACTCAATTTTGTATTAGTCACAGATGTTTCATTTCTCAGTTCATATGTAATGTGGGACATGGAACTTCTCCAAAGAGACTTAAAACTGTTTGCAGTCTTGTCCGTCTCCCTACCACTTGGTGTGGTCTTTTCCAAAAAATCATGACATTTGGAAAGAAGCTAAGAGAAGTTTTGTAGACATTTTCAAGACATTTTGCTTTCTTAGGTCTCTAAAAATATTCCTATTGGAAGTGAAAATTGGGACCATGCTCTGAGAAACAAAATCAAAATATATATTGTGTCTTTAGAAAGCCTGGTTCAGGGAGGGGCAGGCTGCATTCCATCGTTGAGGGAAGGGACCCAAATGCATGATTTCTGGGTTGACACTGGCCATAGAAACCTTTAAGAATCTCCAGTGCTCCTACAATATTAAGCAAAAGTGTATTTCAAATTGTTAGAACCAGCAGCTAGCTCCTAAACGACTCCACTGTGGATTGTTCTAATCAGTGAGAAGTTATCAGTAGGACAAATCACTCGTGAAATTGTGATAGATTTGGGTGTGATCCAAGACATGGCGTGTAAGCAATGCATGCCCGAAATGAGGCTGGGAGACTTGGGTTGTGTCTGAAGACTGTTAAGAATGGCAGTGTATTCTGTTGTACTAACACAAGCAAAACAAGGTACACAGTAACACCTAGTTTTTTCTGGTATCGTAGAGTGATGCTCTTTGGGAGAAGAAGGAGAATCACCACTAACATGTTATAAATGTTTTTTTCTTTTGCATTTTCTTGATAAAAATTGAAGTAACGTTATATGTTACATGTTTCCTCTTAAAAATGTCCTATTGAAAGAGTATTCAAAATATAATCAAATGGCTGATTTTTTTTAATACAAACTTTTCTATGTGTTTAAAATATACAGTGTAACTCATAGGACACATGTTTCAAAGGTTACTACAGTAGAACAGACTAACACATCCTCATAGCCCAAGGCTACCCACTCTCTTTGTCTTTGTTGCAGAAGCAGCTAGACCCTGCCTCTTTGCTGTGAATTATATGGACATTTTGTAATATTATACAGAAAGTTTTATTACAATAGTCTTCCACTTGTGCAGCAGAACTCTAGAATGTTCCTTGTGTGTAATGTCCATTGCATGCCTCTGATTTACCCCTACACACACACACACACACACACACACACACACATTTTCTCCACACATGCTTCTCTATTACCCACTATTTTTGTTTCTAGTTTTGTGGATTTTGTATTTCACATGTGAAATCATGCATACTTTCTGCATCTTCTTTCTTTCACTTGACAGTGTCTTCTAGGCTCAGCTTGTTGGTAGTAATAATAAAATATTCACAATTAATGTATGTGTGTGGGAGAGAGAGGGGAAAGGGAGAAGGAAAGGGAGAGGGAAAGAGAGGGAGAGAGGGAGAGAAAGAGAGGGAGGGAGGGAGAGAGGGAGAGAACACATCCACAGAGCACAGCTCATGTGTAGAGGTCACAGAACAACTTACAGGAATCAGTTCTCTTCTTCCTCCATGTGGTTCTGGGGAGTTAGACTCAGGTCATCAGCCTTGGCAACCATGCCTTTGCCTCCTGAGCCATCACTCTGGCCTTCACAACTTTTTCCTTTTTAATGAATGATTTTTTTTGTCACTAATTATCCTTTGAATTTCCCTGATGATTGAGGACTTTGAGCACCTTTTCATGTACCTTGCCAATATTTGTCTTCTTTAGAGAAATATACATTTAGGTTGCTTGCATCTTTTAAAATTTGCGTTATTTTGTTTAATTATTGACTTCCTTGTGTTATTTATTACACACCTTGCTGAGGATAGATTGCCAACGTGTTTCCCCAGTCCATCAGCTGCTGTTTCCCCTTTACTTCTTTTACCTCTGCTATGCTCAAGGTTTAATTTATTACTATTATTATTATTACTATTATTACTCAGTGTTGTCCCATTCATTTGTTTTATCTTTTGTGGTCTGAGATTTTGGTGTGCTATTCAAAAGCCGTTTCAAAGCTGATGTACGGAAATCTTCCTTTGCCCTCATCCAGGAGGTTTATAGTCGCTGACCTTACATGTCCATGTTCCACCCATTGTGAACTTACATTTGTATCGGGTATAAGATACAGGTCCAAGTTCATTCCTTTGCATGAGAAAATTCAGTGTTCCCACTACCAGCCATTGAACAGGGCTTCTTTTTCCCACTGTGTCCTCTTTGCACTTTGTCAAAAGTTAGCTGATGGTGTGTTTGAATTTATTTCCAGGGTGTTTTGGGGGCTCCATGGGTCTAGGCAACTGTTTTCATGCCACAGTTAGTAACAGGATTGCAGTGGCTGAGGCAATGTGATGGTTTTTAACTCTGTCTTCTCACTGGCGGCTTTGACTATTTTGAGCTCCTTTTGGTTTCACATTTACTTTAGAATTGTTTCCATAGTTGTGCAGAAAGTCATGGGAATTTTCATAGTGACTTTACTGACTCTGTGTTGCTTTGAGTGTCAGAATAAGGCTTCATAGTTTTCAAAACACAGATTTTAGATTTGTTCTCAGGAAGTTAATGCTTCCTTGATTTCTCTGTGAGGCAATCAGTTGTGTACAAAATACTACTGATTTGATATTGTGTAACTTTACTTAACTCAGCTATTATGGTTAGCATTTGTTATACATATATTTGTATATCTATATCTATATCTCCAGATCTTACATTGGTATTTTTATGTTGTATATATGTGTTTTATATATATATGTATATATATATTTATGTGTGTGTGTGTGTGTATAATGTATATCAAATGCTGACCCTAATGGCTGAGTATTATATATGTATATATATTATGTATATATGTATATATAAATACATATGTATTTATAAATATAATATAAAACACATATGTATGCATGTGTACATATATATATATACACATATACATATACATACAAGAAACATAGCAGTTGGAAGTAGAGATCATTTTAATTTCTGGATTTTTGATTTGGATCCCTAGTCCTTCTGGCCTTACTGCTATGATCAATAGCTTCCAGTACTCTGTTGAATAAAAGTCACTGTGCGCATCATTACTTTATACTAAATATTTATGGAAAACCTGTTCATTTGTATGGTTTTAATTTTAGCTGTAATTTGTTTGGCAAGGGATCTTTATTATATTGAGGAACTTCTGCACTTAATGTCATGAAAGTTTTGTAAAGGAAAGTGTTGTTCTTTGTTGGGTGTTTACTTTTTCTGTGTAGATTGAGGTGATTGTGCGACTTTCAACATTCATTCTGTGTGTGTTACTTAGTTCACATCTTGCTTTCTTTTGCAGTGACCTCAGGGCCCCCCACACTCATGGCCAGGACCCAACCACTGCACCACACCACCATCACCGCTCACTTAGTTCCATTATTTTAGGTTCTTGATTTGACTTCTATTCTGTTTCCTTCATCCTGCCCATTTGGAGTTTATGTTGTTTTTATTTTCCCATTTCTTGAAGTAACATTTCAGACCATTTATTTGGTCCCTTGCTCCTCTTTCTCCCCCTGCCCCTCCTCATCACCTTTCTTCTTGAGACATTGTCACAGTGTAGACCAGTCTAGGCTCAAACTTGCAGTGACTTTTCCACTCCTGAGTTCTGGTATTCTAAGCATGGGACACCATACCTAGCTCATCCTATTTTTGTGAAGTACACATTATTGCTATAAGCTTACAAACTTCCCTTTTTATATTGTAGATATGTGTGTTATATACATGACCATTCCAGTATTCGCTTATTCTGGTTTATGTATTTTTAATAAGATCTATACACATGTGTGTATTCATGTAAGTAATTATCATTCTTTCTTTTCAACTCCAAGAACACCTTTAAGCATTTCTTACATGGTAGATTTACTGGTGATAAATCCCCATAGCATTTGTTTGATCGTAAAAGCCCATTCATTTTTGAAGGACAGCGTTGGCACATATTGGACTCGTGGCTGGCTGTTTTGTCTTTCAGCCTTGAGTGTATCAGGAAAATCCTCCCTGGCTTATGAAGTTTGGCTGAGGAATCCCGTGATGTCTTGATGGGGATTCCCTCTATGTGACCTTTTAACTTTAGCCTCCTTTCTTTGTCTTTTACTTTGGACAATGTTGTCATCCTCACATGCCCCAAAGAAGATTCTGGTCATGTATGAATGTAGGGTTTTGAGCTCTCTAGATCTTGATGCCTGCATCACTCTTAACACTTGGTAATTTTTCAGTAGTTATTTTCATTTAGCTTTCTGTCTTTGTCTTGACACTTTCTGAAATGACTATAGTTCAACATTTATTCATTGAGTGGTGCCTCCAAAGTTTCTCTCTGTCTCTCTCTCTCTCTCTCTCTCTCTCTCTCTCTCTCTCTCTCTCTCACAATTTTCTTTTTCTCCTCTTAATGAATCATTTAAAGATATTTTCAAGTTCATGGCTTCTATCTTCTGTTTGAAGCTCTCAAGCTGAATTTTCACTTCACTGGTTAAATTCTACAGTGTCATGATTTCTGTTTGGTTCTGGGTTGAATTTCAGATCATGAATTGCTATACTGAATTCATTGAGTTTCCTATTCGTGTTCTCTTTTATATCACTGAGCTTCCCAGAGAACACTATTCTGAATTCCCTTTCAAAAAATTCATAAATCCCCAGATCTTTGGTGTTGATTTCCAGAGATTTATTGTGTTCCTGTGGTGGCAACATGTTTCTTGCTTTTTATATTCCCCCATTCCCTGCATTAATTCTTTTCATACATTTTACAGTGTTCACTAGGGGCAGATTTTCATGTGATGATAGGCTTGTGGCTCATGTTTCAGCAGGGTGCAGTGACTGGCTCTGGGTAAATCAGGGTTATGCTTCTCTTGCAGCTTCATTCTTAATGATTGACATAGTGATGACTGCAGAGGATACACTGGTCTAGGCTTTTGCTCTCAGAGAGAAGTAACTCTTGATTGAAAGCTGACTGTGGTAGTGGCTGGTGGTAGGGTGGTAGCAGCATGTTTTCTTATCTTTCTCACGTGGCTCTCCTGACCATAGTGCTCTAAAGAATTCAAGTTACATCTTGGCTGTTTTATCGTAATTTCTTTAGTGACTTTGGCAAACACACACACACACACACACACACACACACACACACAGAGAGAGAGAGAGAGAGAGAGAGAGAGAGAGAGAGAGAAAACAAAAGCAAAGCCCCCTGCAGTTGTTTATTCATTGTTTTCTGGGGAAAAGGAAGGCAGATTGGTAGGAATTTCTAGTCATTCATCCCACTGATGTCATAGAAATGGCTTAAATACAAGATAAGCATATATGAAAACATCTTTGCAAGAATAGTAGAATATGCTACTTAAAATATGTAAAGAATTCATATGGGCCTGCATAAGGAGTTCTTTAAATATTGTTCTTATTCACTTTACATCTTTTTATGTGCATTAACTTTGCCTAACAAGAAAGGCTTGCAAATCTGCATATTCCAATTTTGCATGTTACATAATTCACATCATTCCCTAAATTCTATGTGATATATCCAAAGCCAGGGAAGTTCAGACATCTAACATTTAGCATAAAATTCATCACTTTTTTTCTTTGTGAGTTTTTAAGTTTTACTTTTCAAAGTTTGAAATGTGTTGGTGAGACTCACGTGAATAAATTCCTCTGTAATGAAGTTTCCTGTTTAAAGGTCTGAATCATACCTGGAACTTCTATGTGATACTGTTAAGAAAGAGTTGGAGGCATGGGTGAGACACAGGGCAATAAAGAGGAATAGGATACAATATGTTTTATTTAAGGGAAATAAAAAGAACTTTTAAGAAACATTTCTGTTAGCTTCTCATTTCTTTATGAAAGTAAAGGAAGTAACACGTTTAATGAGAAAAGGTTTTTTAGCTTAGAGTTCATGGCTAGTTGATTCCACTGCTTTGGGGTGAAGGTTATGATGAGTGCATATGGCAGAAAAAGCCCATTTGCATTATGGCCAGAAGTAAGGAAGAAGAGGAAAGGCTGGGGTTCCAATATTCTCTTCAAGGGCACAACCATAATGCCCTGAAGACTTTTCATTAGCCACTCATTCTTCAAGGTGCTATGTAGAAGCCAGACTCATATTATGAACTTTGGAGAACACATTCAAACAGCAATGACTAAGTAGAGGATTACTACAATGAGTGTCCATCAGACAGATACCTCTGGCCCAGAGCTAATCCTTTCTTTTCACTAGAGGATGTCATGTTAGCATGGCTTATACTGTTTTCTCATGACTGGATATCAGTTATTATTCATGGTAGGAATACTAGATTGGGAATTGGAAGGTTCAACTTTCTTTTCTACTCTTGCTTTTTCTTTGTTTCATAGAGCAAACTTATTTCTGGTCTTGGTTCCTAAGATGGCAAGCAAAGACCACAGTATTGAATTTATCAGAAGGATAAGCAGTTCCATGTCATTGTACTGTGAATTGTGACGGGAAGGAGGGACTTTGAGCACCAGATCATGAGTTGTGGGGGATCCTTAGGTTCTGGAGGCCTCATTTCCAAGGGGACAAGAATAGACAGAACAACAATCGTATGCTCAAAGGAAATCGAGCTGCATTTATTGCAGTTCCTGGCCAAGAAGATGTGAGAGACACCTACATTTTCAAAGCACAAGGTAGCAATTTAAGTTTAAAGTTATATTTCAAGGTCTAAGAAATCTGCCAGGTATCAAGTGCATTTCTATAATGTGGTTTGCCAAAGTGTTGAACTTATATGCTATCCCATTCCTTTTAGTTTGTTTTCTGTTGCTGTGATAAATACAATGACAAGAAAGAACACAGAGGATGAAAGAGTTTATTTAGCTCAGACATTTAGATCCATAGCCCATCATTTAGGTAATTCAGGTCAGAAACTCAAGCAGGAACTGAAATAGAAATCATGGCGAAATACTGTTTGTTGCTTTATTGGCTGGCTCATGCATAGCAACTAGCTTTCTTATATAGCTTAAGCCCACCTGCCTAGGGTTGGTGCCACCCACAGTGGGCTGGTCCCTCCCACATCAATCATCAATTAAGACTATTTCTTGCAGACATGGGCACAGGCCAATTTGACCTGGCAAGTCCTTAACTGAGACTGCCCCAGATGATTCTAGGCAGTGTCCAGTTGACAGTTGAAGAGAAACCTCTGAAGGTCTGGCTTTTTGGATTTTAGGATGTTCCATTTTAGATCCAGGCAGATAACAGTCCTGAGCATTAAGTCTAATTCTGCTGTTCAATTAGCTTTTGCTTAGGGGAAAGTCTAACAAACCATCTTTCTTTAAGTTGGTATGGTGTGCTCATCTTCAGGCTCAAGGAAGTTATTACTAAAAGTTTCTGGTGATATATCTTAGCCATTCTCATTGTCCATATCTAAATGCTTTAAGAACTCCAGCTGAAACAGAGTAGGTCTGGGCTTAGAGCTTCCTTCTCTCTTCAACTTTAAAAATCTTGCATGGGGATTCTTTACGTCCCTTCAAACCATCTTCTCTTTCTTTGATTATTTGGTTGGGAGGGGGAAATGAGGGAACAAAGGAGAGAGTTGAATGATTTTCAGAGGCATGTTTGCTTGCTCAATATGGTAAAGTGACATTTAAGGAACATTCTAAATTAATATTTTTTTTCCCTCAGAAGTTTCATAATATGTTACTATGTAGCTGTAGAAGAGAATTTTGTACTGACAGATTTTGAGACTAAATTTAGGCATTGTGAATTCTATTGTCTGGTGTTCTATTAAACTCAAAACTCTATTAAACAGTTCTTCAAAGTTGTAGATATCTATTCCCACAAAAATGTCACATAACAACTTTAAAACCTAAGTGACATATGGCAATGACTGTTTATTTTTACTCATGTGTCTGTGTGTTGGATGGTTTGGAACATCTAAGTGAGATAGGCCAGGCAATTGGCTAACAGCAGGACAGCAGGACAGCTATGCCCTCTAGTGTCTACAGTGTTGGGTGGGAAAATAGTATTAACGTCAATGTATCTCATCCCCTGGGAGGCTAACCTGGGAATATTCACATGGTAAAGGCAGAAGAGTGCAAGGGTAGGCATAAACGCAGAAGACCGTTCTTAAGCCTTTGCTCCTGTTAAGTTCTTCCCTGTATAATTTGTCACAAGCACTCATGAGGCTGAACACAGAACCAGGGTGACTGCAATATCACAGGACAAAAGACATTCATACGTGAAGGTCATTACTTTAGGCAATACAGAAATTAATCCACTTTAATTTCTCATATATCTTTATGCCATTTTGTGAAAATGAACTTGTGTTTCATTATGATTTTAAAGTACATGTTTGATAAAAAAAACCCAATATAATGTTAATTTTGATGTGGAAATCAATTGATCTTATTCTTGTTCTTTATAAATTGCTAACCCACTAGTAGATACTATTTAACGTTATAATAACTATTTTGCTGATCACATACCACACTTCATAATCAAATCACATAATAAGAATTTCCGTTTTACTTGGTATTGGTAGACTTTAGGGTTTGAGTAATCACATGAAATTCTAAAAATTTCTCTAATTTGATCTTAACAGCTTGAGAAAAAATTACTTTTTCAACAAAATAAGGATGGCATTAGTACATGCATTGCTGTATGATTAATGAAAGTGATCTTAATTAGACAGTTACCCCAGGCACTAGGCTAGTGTGATGGAACGAGGCATTAAAACAGGCCCAAGGAGACTACAGTAAGTGGGAAATCAAACTGAGAGATGAAAACTCAAGGTCACTTCAGACAGGCATTGATACCACTTATGGCATCCTGTGGTACCCTCTTCTTCTCTGGCCCGTCTTTGTTTCCCATCCTGTAAGCACGGACCAATTGGCTTTGCTGACTATGGGTGTAATGAGTTATTGATGAGGGTGAAGGCCCTGTGAATACTCACTTTTCTGAGGATCTCTTCAGACCATGGCAATTGGAAGCTGCACAGGAGGGGAAATTGATGGCCCACATTCATCTTTTGAAGAGCAAAGCTTGAAGAGCTTTTATGTATTGAATGGCACAGAGAAGGCAGGATAATGGGACGCAATCATCCTGATTATGTAGTTAACACACGGAAGGAACTGTCTACTAACTCAGCTAAACAGTGGCATTTTTGTAGCTCCTGTGAATATTTTTAGTACAGAAATAAGAAATCAATTGATTGAATCTTATTCCTAAAAGTGATCTTTCCTCCTGCTTGCTGTCGTGAGTCGGTGTTTGTCAGTTCAAAGCTATTCTGATCCTCTTAGCATCCTGGCTGCAGATGTAGGTGTCAAACTCTGATGAAAAGGAATCCCTCATGAGTCATAGATGACTTGCCTAAGGATGTGCCTAAGAGAAACATTAATTTCTCTTTTGGGCTAAACTTAGCTCAGGTTTTTCTTCTTATAGCTCGCATTATCTCAAGAGGCTTTAGAGCCTGCTGGTAGAGCCAAGAAGAACAAATGTATCAAAAAAGCGAAAAAAAAAATCAGTAAATCATTTCATTTGGGGTGTGTTTCCAGATTAATTTCTGACTTTATGGAAAACGCAGATATAGAAATAATAAAGGCTTTCTTCTTAAAATATATTGGGGACCTGATATTTATATTTTGAGAAGACTGTTCCTCTCTGTCTTCTCCTTTGGGGTCACATCCCTACATTCTAGGAACTTCCTAGGTGGAAGTTGATGACAGGGCTTGAGTCTTCCTATGATGGCTAAGCTACCGTGTCAGTTATAAAGTCATTAAGTCTATGTGCTCAGCTCCTCCTGTCAGACTCAGTGCTGTCTCTCAAGGACACCCTGTTCTCTCTCTCCATGTTTCCAACCTTCAACCTAGTGTGGCTATATGCTTTTCTTTGGCATTTAGGACACACATCACTTCTGGAAATGCTTTAAGAAACAATATTTCCTTCAATATCCTTTCTGTTTTGAGTTTGACACTGTGGCTAGCAACTTTTGGTAGTTTCTTACATCTGTTTGGGATTCTGAATGACACAACGACAGACCATGGCCATGCAACACAAACTGGAAAACCCTCTCTGTTACTATCAACCCTGAGATTTAGAGTCATTTATCACTGCAGCATAACACTGAGTGACATGAGAATTTATACCTAGAATTTTAGATGTTGTTCAAATTAGCACATAAAATCAAGAACTATAGTATGTATTTTTTATTGATTGCATTTATTGAGGTATTATAAGGAAGACTCTACTCTATTTTTCCCAGAAGATGTAATGTATTTGCAAGCAGAAATAATATATAGAAGTAGTGCAGAAGCTCTATACTCGTGTTGTTTCTTTTCAACTTAAACATTAGAAGAAAAGAGAAAGAAAATGAAAATTCCTTTAACTATTACAAGGCACATCAAACCTTTGGGTGTAGTAAGTTGATACCTAAAAAATACTCCCAATAGGACAAAGGTTTGAAGAGAAAATATAGAAAGAAAACAAACCAGTTGCCTGAAAAGGGAACCAGAGGAGCCTAAGAGTATTGGAAGAGTAAACATGTTGACAATGAAGCTGAGGTACAGCAGGTATTAGGGTTCAGTGTAGAAAAGAGCTGCCATATTGATACATGAAAGTCGCTGGTACAAAAAGATGGAGTCTACTAAGTTTGAAAATATTGCCCTGCCAATGGAATTGCTAGCCTATAGAAGTCCAGTGCCATGACCATCAGAGCTACATGCATCTCTGTATAAGAAAGTTTCTGAAAGACTCTTTGGCCTTCAGGGGGTAGAGTATCCTCTGATATCCAATTGTATGTATCCAAGGAATATAATAGAAAAGCAACAAAATCCCAGAAGACAGAAACAAGAACATAAAAAACAACAGAAGGAACAAATCAAGGCCAAATGAAGGAGTATTTACTCCTCCAGGAAAGGGCCCTACAGTGCATCCACATAGACTTTTAAACTTACCTCTGAGAAGTACTCCTATTCTCTCTGCAGAACCCCAGTGAACAGACTGATAATGAATAATGGAGAAGCAATCTATGTCCTGGATCTTTAGCTCGATGCCATGAATTGTGAAGTTTATGAGTTATATGAGTGTGCTTTACATGCAAGAATAGGGACAAGGCGACCTGGAGTGGTCAGAAGGATAGTTTACTGACAACATCAATTCTATTTACTATAATTTTCTGGCACTACTCTGGGCCAAAGTCTTAGGCAGAAATTATTTCTACAAGAGAGACTAAGAGCCAGGCAGTGATTGATGTGCCCTTTTGGTACCAGTATATCTCAAGAGTCTTTCTATCAGCTCCAATTCTAGTAGAGCATAGCATCCTGAAGTCTCCAAATGGGTTGTAGTGTATTTGATAAATAATGTACCTTTTAAGCATCCTTAGTTTAGGGGTTGTCTGTTGTTTCATTGTAGCCTACGTGAGTCTCACAGATACATACTTTGATAGAATATAGAATTATGAATTGAATGTTGAAGAATCAAAATATTTTTAAACATCCCAACTGTTATTCAACATTGGGGTACACTTTCTCATACAGAGGAAATTCTTAAGCTCCTCAGTTGCAATCTTAACCATCTACAACAAAAGTGTCAGGCTGGTGAGATGGCTCAGCAGGTAAAAATGCTTCCTGTCCAAACCTGATGATTGTGGTAGAAGGACAGAACTGACTCACAAGAGTTGTCCCCCATCTGCCATATTCATGCTGTTGACATGTGTGTCCTTGCTGTGCAGGTGTACATACACACAGATAGTAATAATGAATAAAATTTAAGGAGAGCGAGAGAACCCTGTGGAAGAGGTGAAGAAGAATTGGGGGAGCCAGAGGAATGGAGAACCCCCAGGGAGAACACAACCCACAGAATCGACTAAGCAGGGCTTAATAGGGCTCACAGAGATCGAAGCAACAATCATGGAGGCTCCCTGGGTCCATGCCCTGTCCTGTGCATATATGTTATGGTTGTTAACCTGTTGTTTCTGTGGGACTCCTAACTTTGGGAGTGGGAGTATCTCTGATTCTTTCATCTGCTCCTGGGACCCTTTTCTTCCTACTGGGTTGCCTTGCTCAGAATTAATATGAGGGTTTATACCAAGTATTATTGTATCTTGTATTCAGTGAATATCCCTGTGAAATTTGTTCTTTTCAGAAGAGAAATGAAGAATGAATGGATCTGGGGGGGAGAGGGGTGGTGGGTGTTCTGGAAGGAATGTGGATGGGGTACTGAGAGGAGTGGAGGGAAGGGAAACTACCATTGGGATATATTGAAAACAGCAACAACAAAAATTATAACAATAGTTCCAGAAGTCTCAGTACCAATAACACTGCAAAATGATATTCTGGTCTAGCATTATTAATACTGCATAAAAATGTGTATCTCAGGCTTTGAAAAGAAGATATACACAGGTAGAATTTGGAGATATAAGTAGTTGTAAGAATTAAAGCCAATTTAGGGAGTTAATTGCATTTCATTATTTATAATCCAGAAGTTGATTTCCTACTAGGACCAGAAACAAATGTATTATAAACAAGTTACTAGGCACATAACACATACAGGATCTCTATTGAAGTCTACAGAATCATTACATTTAGAGTATTCTTGCGGTCAGCCAGGACAATAGATTTGAAATAATCATGCTTTAATATTATATTTAAATCCTATGTTCTGCAATAATTATGGATAAGTGAATGCATTTTTTTCTCACATGAACTCAGAAGTGACCCTGTCTTTCAAAGGATATTAATGGCACAGAATGGCCAGTGTTTGTAGTTAACAACATAACAGTATTATGTTCTGTACTTACACTTACAAAGCAATTTTATAATGTCTCCTATTTAGTTGATGGCATCCTGCAAAGCCCAGGGAACTGTAACGTAGACAGAATAGGCCAACCACAATAACAAGTGAGGCATGTCTTATTATTGCCCTAATGGTAGAGTTCTGATATTCAATTACTCAACAGTTGCCTAGTGCTTGGGCTTAAGACTGCTTTTCTGAGCAATTGATTTCTACTTTCCTCATGCCCTCTTTACATAGTACAACCAGCAATCATTTGGCAAATGCTAAATTTCATTACAGTAAAATTGTGTTGCCACTTCCTTGACTTCTCATCAACCAGTAACAAATTTATGAGGGAAAAAAAGGACAGTATAGTACATTGATTCTCAAATACATCTGAAAATGGTAGATTTTGTAAGCTTTTAGGGTCTTCTAACTATGTTTTATCCTCCAAAGTTCTGATTTAGTGTGAAAAACATGTAAGTTATTTAGATGATTATAATAAAAGACATATTAAAACTTACAAGTGTATTGTTTTTTAAACACATGTAAAGTTGGGGTTGTATTTGTGCTTTCTTATCAATAACTGAATAATCTCAAAAAAGTGCTTAAGTATCCTTTAAGATTTAATTACTTTTATTTTAAGTGTATGACTCTTTTGTCTGCTTGTCTGTGTACTTCATGTGTGCCTTGTGCCTGTGGTGGTCTGAAGAGGACATCAAATCTAGAACTGGCTCTAGCCAACATGTGACCACTGAAAACTCTACATGGGTCCCCAGAAAGAGCAGTCAGTGCCTTAAACACTGAATTTTCTTTCCAACTCCAGGTTCTTTAACTCTTATTATCTTCATCTTTAAAGTTTAGATAAATGTTATTCTTAAGATTTAAGTGATTTCATAGACATAATGTTTAGAGGTGTTGCTATCTAGGAAGCATTTAGTAAATGTTTTAATGATGCATATATTTCTAAATTCAAGTAGTGAGGTTCCTGAAAACTGACAGGAACTGAATTACAGAAAGGGGGTTAAACATAAGAGAGGCAGCTATCTGAGAAGCAGTGCGCATTTAAATACATGGTGGCAAGCAAAGGGCTGGTGTATTCTGGAACTGAAGGGAGATAGTCACATGGGAGAGATAAGGGTAACTGCAGAAAGTCTGGAGTACTTCTTGAAGCAAGGCTCTGTTTCAGGACTGGGTTTTTACTTTTGAATTAATGTGGCTCTTAACACAATATTTGGATTCATACAAAAGCATATGTATTTGCAATCCATGGTGAATCCTGTTATGTTAAAAAGGAAACCATAATTAGTTATATTTACCCCTATTTTATCATATTCCCTATTCACCAGAACTAAAATACTTTCTACGGGGTCCGAGCATGCTGGTTGGATGTGGCAGAAACACTGGTGATTGTCATACTGACTGATGGAATATTATTTATTCTGGGGATCCAGAGGCAATTTTATGTTCTAAAGATGGCTGATTCGAGAACTGTATCACTTTTGTTGATGAACTTCTGCTACACCATGATGGAGCAGTTGGTTCGAGAGCAACCCTCTTCCCATGGATAGTGTGTAAACCGCTAGAAAAGTAGCTACATGTAAAACAACTAATCTCAGACATTAGATGCAGGAAGCACTGTACGCTCCATAAAAAATAGTGAGAAAAGGAATCTTGATTTTTTTCTTTATTTCTTCATAGAAGCACTTTCTACACACTCCCCAGCAAAGGGAAAGGAACTCAGGGTAAACCTGAAGGTCTTGCTAAACCAAAGAGACAGATGTTAGACTTTAGGGAAGCTGAGGCTGTCAGAATTTATAAGATTAGTAGTAAGAATGACGAGCTACACAGAGAAAGAATTTTAAGGGAAGGCCTGGGGTCTTGTTGAAAATTTGGTAGAATACCTTCCATGTGCCTTTAAGACTTGACAAAGTTTGACAAAGAGAAATCACAGGAAGACAGTTAATGAAGAAATGTACATCAAAAGATTATGGGGCACATATAGGGAGCCAAATGAAGCTAACCAAAGTAGCATAGGATCTCAAAGACCACCTGGGATCTTTGAGCATCAAACCTTCATGGACAACAAACACCAAAAAATCCCCAAAGAATCAGGTTCATCTTGTAGTAAGCTCTCTACCAGGTCACGACTAGTAATGAAGAAAGGTAAACAAAACCCAAGTGTTGAATATCAAGACATTTACAATGTCAAGGTTCAAATAAATATTGTATGACATTTGAAAGGAAAATAATAATAATAATAATAATAATAATAATAATAATAATAATAGAAATATATCCATAAAATGGGAGAGATAATGAAATAAGAATATAAGCTTAAATGTTTTCCATAATATGCCAGTATTTTAAAGGAAACATAAATTAAATAAGGAACAAATTATTTTAAAGAACAAATGGATGTTCTTGAGATAAAAATTACAACATACAAAGGAGAAATTTTTCTTGATGCACTTAAGAGCATAATACTTGAAGAAACACAGTCATTTTGAATATAGAACAACATTAACCTATCCAAACTGGAACACAGAAAAAAGAAAAGTCTAAAAAAATGTAATGGAGTATTATAGATTTGGGCTCAGAGTTGAAATTTGCATACATTTGATTACAGTCTTAAAACGTGTGTGTGTGTGTGTGTGTGTGTGTGTGTGTGTGTGTATGTGTGTGTGGGTGTGTGGGTGTGTGGGTGTGTGGGTGTGGGTGTGTGGGTGTGTATGTGTGTGTGGGTGTGTGGGTATGTGTGTGTGGGTGTGTGTGTGTGTGTGTGTGGGTGTGTGTGTGTATGTGGGTGTGTGTGTGTGGGTGTGTGTGTGTGGGTGTGTGGGTGTGGGAGTGTTTGTATGTGGAGGGAGGGTGTTGGGAAAAGCAAAGTTTAAGACAATAATGACTGAAAAGTTTCCAAATGTGATAAAAACTAAATCAATTGACAGAATCCAGAAGATTAACAAATTATAAGCATAGTAAACACAGAAGAAATCTTGCATATCATAATAAAATTGCTGAAAATCAATTATAAAGAACAAAAGCTATGAACAGCCAGATAAAGAAGGACATGTTGCCTACAAAGATGTGAATGACCAGAGACAATGCCAATCAGAATACAAAAGAACAATGTTTCTACAGAGCTGGGAGAAACAAACAACTTAAAATACAGAAACCAAAACAATAAAACTATTGACATCTCAGAAGGCTTAATCAGGCATAAGTGTTTTTTAAAATAAAAAATGAAATAAGGACATTTTGAGATAACCCCCCCCAAAAAAACCCCAAAAACCTATTCATTGTTAGATCGTATCTCGAGATACGAGAAATCTTGAGAAATACTAAAAAGAGATTTTTAAAATGAAGGAAAATTATATTTGGTGAAACTTAAATTTTTGTAAGGAATAAGGAGTATTGCGAGAGGTAAAGCTATAGGTGAATAGTAAACACTTCCTTCATGAAACCTCTTCTTTAAGCTTTAGGAAGTTAAACCTCAATGTTTTAGGAAGTCAAAAACAAATAAGAAGTAAAATGTGAAATGATAAAAAAAAAAAAAAGGTTGGAAGGAGTGGAAAAGTGCATGTTTATGGCCTTAAATTACACATGAGGCTCTACAGTCATTTGCAAGTAGATTGAGATAAGTTAATGGTGCTGTAGACTTTAGAACAACAACCAGAACAATAAAATCAAGAGATATTGCTAATAAACTCAAAGAGGATGGTTTATTACTAAAAGAGAAAAATCATTTTATAAGGATGAATAACAAAATAAAGTGAAAAGGAAGCAAAGTTAACACAGTATTAACCAAGCCCTAACTTAATGGATGGTTCCTGAATGCCACAGCCAATGACAATATACCAGGCAAATCCTTGCAGAGCGTTTCTGGGCAATATTATGCCCTATGAAACAAATCCTCACATATTTCAATTGACGGAGATCACATAGAACATTTGCTGACAATAATAAATTTAATGTATATGAATTTTAATCCAGCAACACGGCAAAGGATCACATCCAAAGACCCTCTAGGTCTGTGTGATCCACTTGTACTGTAGATAGGACACATGTCTTTCATTCTTTTGGTGGGAATACCCAGACACGCTTAGCACATATCTTTAATCCCAAATAATGTAGCTAAGGTTCATTTGCAGAAGGAAGCAGTCATGTTTGAAAGTGATGTCTAATCGAGGAGCAAAGTGATGAATAGAGGAAGATTTGACAGAATGAGTTAGAGATAGGAAATTCCTACCTCTCACAAGACTAGCACAGAAAAGAGAATCTATTTAAGAACAGCACAGAGAAAGAGAGAGAAAGAGGAAGGGAGGCAGGGAAGAAGAGAAAGAGAGATACAGATACACATATATACAGAGAGAGAGGGAGAGAGAGAGAGAGAGAAGAGAAGAGAGAATGGAAGCAGTTTTCAGGACAGTTTTACAGAGACAGGTCACAGGTAAAGATAGAAGGAACCAGAGAATAAGAAGTAGCCAGAAGATTAGAACAAATTGCCAGAGTTAATGTGCAGCCAAGTAGAACATTTCAGTCAGAAGCCAAGAGAAGCCAGTTTGAATCAGTCATTTTGGACAAGAATTTGGGCCAGAACAGCTGAGTTGAACTAGCCAGCCAGAGTTCAGAAAGAACAAGAAAGGGTGAGCTGATTCAGCAGTATGCTTCTAAAATGAGAATTACATCTGGCAAATAAAAGTTACTTTACAGATATAAATATAAAATGACTTTTAGAAAATTTTCAAATAATTAGAAATTAAACATGTATACCATACAGGGATCAATTAAATAAGTAAAATAAAAGCTGGGCAATATCTTGAGCTAAACGGTTGTGAGACTCTCATTTACAGATTTTCAGCTGAAACATGGGTAGGAAATAAAACTTCAGCACATGTAGTGGTGTCCATGAGGAATTGCAGAGCTTTGGGTGTGTGTTTTAGAAAAATGAAAGATTTTAATAGCAACAATTACAATCCCACCCTAAAAGCTAGAAATCAAAAGTGAAATGAGCTACAAATTAAGACAGAGAAATAAATAAAAGTAAAATAACTTGGACCAGATTATACGTCTAATATAAAGTCAAGTACAGTAAAACATCTAGGCGAAAGCATCATGGAGAATCTGAACTCTTCAGAAAGGAAAACATTTCTTAAGGTACTGAAAAATATAAATTTAAAACTTTGATCAACAGTCTTTTCAAAACTAAAATATCAGTTCTCTCAAAGACACTGTTAAAAAGGTGAAAAAAATCTAGCTTCTCGCAAAATATATTTGCAATTTATACCGGTCTTACATACAGAAAATGGTTTTAGAACATCTTAATAGTAAAAATTAATATTAAATAATCTAATTAAAAAGGAAGAGAACATTTGAGGATAGTTAAAGAAAAGGAAATGCACAAAATAGCAGGAATTCATAGAATGACAGCTTCTGGCAGGCTCGAGTCTGTACATGTACAGTGTAGATATGAGCAAGAAGAATGTAAGAAATTTCTGCTATCAATGACAAATTTATGATGATTAGGGCTTAGGCAAACAATATCATAGGTTCAAGAGTATAATTCAATCCCACTTGTTTAGAAATAGGCTCTTCCAATAATGCAGACCAAGGCAGAAGCAGCAGGATCAACAGACTGGTGCAGAAGCTACAGTGGTCCATCACACAGGATAGTAACATCAGAGTCAAGTCAATGGGGACAGAAATCACAGACCACATTGAAGAAACTTTCTATAGTTTGTTTTACCACAAACTTAATGGTATACAGTAGACCAAGTGTTCCATTCTATTAAAGATAGATACATTTTATTCTCTTCCTGGCTTATAAAGTTGTATATGGTATAACCTCTTCATGCTTTCAAACCTCATTTGCTAGTAGCATTCCATGTAGCAACCACTTTCTACTGAGCACCAATCACAGTAATCTTAACTTGAAACAAGGTCATTACCTCTCAGACACTGAATTTGCTGGTGGCTCTTACTTCATTTAGATTTCCTTTGAAATACCACCTCCATGGATACATTTCTTAACAAGGTATCTGGCCAGCACATTATTGCATTCTATTAAGGAACACTACTAAGGTTATTTGTTCATTTACATATTGCCTGCCAATTTAACTGTCACTAGAATGTTGACTTTATAAGAGTACCCTGGCTACTCCACTCTCTAAGGAATTCCAGTGCCTAGAAAATAGTCTAATATAAGTAATTTCAAGTGTCTACATGGAGAAATTCTGAAATTATTAAATATTTGGGTTTTTTTGGAATGGCAAAAGTTATTGGTGACAAGTTATAAAAATACGTTTTTGTAAAATTTATAGTTTTGTGTTTGTCTGAGTCATGTATGTTGAAATGTTTTAGAGATTTATAGACTTAACTCTAAGAGAAACTGCAAGTAATATAATAAAGAGAATACTTATCAACATATTCTAAACTTCATCTGCTATCTCATTAATTAATTAATTAATTAATTATCAGTTGAAAACCTCTGGGCATAATAAGCTTGCATAGTCAATAGACACAAAATAAAACACATGGCAGTATAGGACACACAGAAATGACAGAAATAATTTGTAAAGGAATTGAGGGAGTGAAAATTATTAGAAAATAATTTGACATTTTAACTTGGTTCTAAATCATAATAGAAATAGATCTAGTAGAGAGAAGAAAGAAATTTGCAGGCAGAGGGAATAGTGTAAGCAAAGAGCTATAGTAATTGCCATAGGTTTCTGTTGTGATAAAACACCATGACAGAAAGCTGAGAGTAAAGAATTTGCTTCTTTTGACAATCAAGACATACTGTTATGCTGAAGGAGTTTGGAATAATCTCACAGCAGGAATCTGGAGTCAGAAAATGAAGTAGAAGCCATGAAAGAGTTGTTCTTAAAATCATTAAGGATATCACCATGGCTTGCTCAGCCTGCTTTCTTATACCACCCAGAACATGTCTAGGAGTGACACTCCCCACAGTGAGCTAGAAATGCTCTCATCAATCATTAATCAATAAAATGTCTCACAGGCTTGCCTACAGGCCAGTGCTTGGAGAATTTTCTCAAGTTAGGTCTCTTCTCAAATGACTCCAATTTATGTCATGTTGACATACAACTAACCAGCACTGCACCTGAGGAAGCCATTGGTGTTGAGGTATAGTGAGAGTTTGGTTGTAGACTGATGGAAAAGATATTCTAGAAAGGTATCTTGAGATCTGACGATGAATGCCATTGAATTCCACGACTAGAACTTTATCTAGCAGATAACAGATCCAATCAAAAGGCTTTATCTAAAAATGTGGTCAAGTTTGTGATTTAAAGGAAATTCTTGTAAGAGTTAAAAGAATAAGGTCATAAGGTATAGAGAGATTAGTTGGAAGATCATTAACAATTTTCAGGTAAGAGGTGATAAAGGTCTATGTTAAGTCACAAGCAATATGAACAGAGAGCTGAGAACTGACTTCAGGATCAGAAGTGATGGTCTTAGAGACCACAAGAGACTGAGGAGAAATGGAGCGAACATTGGTTTTCTGGTTGGATGTGTGCACATGAAGCAGTAATTGATTGCCTATGACATATAATTGATTGTCCCCTAGCTCCACCTCACTACCATCATTGACCTTTCTCCCCAACCTTAACTCCAGAACAAAGGTTTCCTTCTACTTCAGCCTCATTAATAGTTCTTTTCATTCAGCAGGTAGAGTCTGCTAGCTAATCAATCTGCCTGAGCAACCTTTCCCTTTTTCTGTGTGTCAGCGACTGGGGAGCTCACGGGATTGGTTCAATATCCTCTCAATTACATCAGAACCTTCACCACGAACCTAGAGAGCTACTTCACAGCTTGTGTTTTTGCTTAGCCTCTAACCACATGCTTTTAATTCACTCAACTTTTACTTACGATACTATTGGTCCACTTATACCATCCCATAGATGGTATCAGCTCCATTCTGCATGTCCCTAAAGGTTTTTCTTCATGTTTATGTAAAATACAGATTTCTGTCTGTGGGTTCACTATTGGGAGTGCTGTTGGAGGTAAATAGTAAGTGTGTAATACATGTTTATTTCTCAGAGATTAGGTCTGAGGTTAATTACTAAGTAGGGCTTTTCACCCTGTCTTTCTTCCTTTGTCTTTCTACTTTTGTTTCCCTTCCCAATCCCAGTCAGTGCTAAAAGGCTGAGTAAGATGGTTTTCTTTTTTCTAATTCACACAAAGAGACTATGGGGATAACCATCTTCCTGAAAAGACCATTTGCAGAGTCACGTGAAGGTTAAATGGAACCTTCAGCCCTGTGTGCCTTAGGCTTGGAGTTCCTCACGTAAAGGGGAGCTTGGTAAGACTAGAAAGAGGGATGCTGCAGAAACCACACAGGGAAGACTGAAAAATGTGACCAGGTGCCCAAATTCGAGAGCATGTAAAGTGTGAATCGATTCCTTCTCTGTTGGTTCAGGGACGAAGCATAATGAATGGTTAGAAATTCAGAGTAGCAAATCTGGACTCCAACTAGAGAAAGAATTTTTAATTAGCTATTTTATAAACTGCTGGAGTAGCTTCCATTCTATCCACATTAAATATGCTTTCAATGAGAGTGTTCTAAGTTTAGATAGATGGTCACTGGTCAGAGATGCCACCAAAGGAAATCTTCCATAGGTCCACAATTGGTTAGTGGAGGCAAGCTACAAGCTTTCTTCGAATGCCAAGTCTACATAGAGCATTCTTCTTCTTCTTCCTCCTTTTCTTTCTTGGACAAATGCACATGTTTACATGTGGTACTAGAACACATTATTAGTACATATGTATGTGGAGGCCAGAGATGAATGTTGGATGCCATACTCAATCTCTCTTCACATTAGTTTTTGAGACAGGGTCTCTGAGTAAATATGGAACTCCTCATGTTTCTATAACAAGTACTTTACTGACTTCACCAACTTGTCAGTTGCCAGGCTTACTTTGCTTAGCATCTCTTAGTGAACAAGTTTCACAAGATACTGATAATAATAATAATAATAATAATAATAATAATAATAATAATAATGATAATGATAATAAATAATAATATGAGATGGCGATGGGATGGGGAAGAATATTGACTATTCTTAATGTATCATAAAGAATAAATGTTATCCAATTTTGTGGACATTTGAGAACTTTTTAAAAAATCAATTTAATCCACAAACAGAATTACTTATTTCATTTTTGTATCAAAAGTGAAAAGAGGATCAATAATATATACCATGCATTGTTCTGAAATAGTTGTAATATTTCCCTGTGAGAAAAGAATTGAGAAAACTCCTAGTTTTTAGTGGCAGTTAGCTTTAGTTGTCAAGTTGACATGCCTATGAAGAAGTGACCTCAGTTGAAGAATTTCCTCCATCATATGGCCAGTGGGTATGTTTGAGAATTTGTTTCCTTGTTACTAATAGATGTAGGAGAACCCCAGCTCATTGTGGGTGTACTATTCCCTAGGCAAGTGGACCTGGGCTATACCATATAAGAAAAGTATCTGAATATGAGCCTATAAGAATGCTAGTAAGTGGCATTTCTTCATGCTTTCTGCTTCAAGACCATGCCTTGTGTTCCTGTCTTGGCTTTCCTTGATGTTAGACTATGAATTGTAAACTAAATAAACCCTTTCTTTCCCAACTTAGTTAAAATCAGTGTCTTTTTTCACAATAATAGAAAGCAAACTGGATAAATTATTTTATTTCACAAATACCAATGCTTAGCATACATAGGAGCTCTATTTCTAAGTACTTTTGAAGTTAATAATTGGCCTTCACAACTACCATGGGAAACCAATGAAGTTGAAGCTTTACTTAACAGCTAAGAAGGTTAGGGTCACATACACTTAGACACCAAGTTGACCATTTTTCAAAAGGTTTGATATTTTGTTTTGTTTTTATTTAAATTGCTTTGATCCTTTATTTTCAGACAAGAAGGCAGGTATTTTCTGTGATTCATACATTTCATTGATATTGTCCTGCATTTAAAAGTGATTTGTTGTCATTGTTACTGTTGTTTTGTTTTGTTTTGGTGGGGTTATTCTCTCAGTTCAGCTCATAATTTTGCAGTAAGACTAGACACAATATATTAAAAATTGTGACGGATTTTGTCAGTCTGTAAAATGCTTTAATTATTAAATTCTAGATAAACAGATAAATTTCAGTGCTCTTAACTACTTTATATGCTACAATTGTTTTTTATAAATGGAAGGGAAAAATCAAAGCCAACTTGTTTGCCATTGGCTCAATCAATTTGAAGTTCAAATGACACCATTTTTATAATCTATTATTTGGCATGCAGAAGTATGCTAAATTAGTGCATTAGCACTGAGTCATTCGGAATAGTGTCTGCTGGAAGATCACCAATAGAATCCCAGGGATTGGATGCCGTCCCTACAATGACAGTAAACATTGAGTTGGCTACATGTAGGCTGGCATTTTTACTGAAACACATAGTTTTTCAGGACTTCATCAGATGTGACATTAGAGATCCCAGCTTCAAAAGAATGCATTTGTCAACTTCACATAATAATAATCTAGGCACCAGCATCCACATCACATTTCAAATAAATTAGAATTTGTTTTAGGCAGTTTGAGAAGAATTGGCTACTCTGGCAGGTGGTTTACTATGATGATAAAAACGGAAAGTATTGGGCTTAGCACATTATTTAAAAATATTAAGGTTGATTGCTCTGTTTTACTAGATCCTTGATAACAAGGGGGTGACTGAGAATAGAAGTGTGTAGTCACTTAAGTTCTGGAGGCTCAAATTCAAATCTGGTGTGTGTGTGTGTGTGTGTGTGTGTGTGTCTGTGTGTGTCTGTGTGTGTCTGTGTGTGTCTGTGTGTGTGTCTCTCTGTGTCTGTCTGTCTGTCTCTCTCTTTCTCTGTCTCTCTCTCTCTGTCCCTTCCCCTTCTCTCCCTCCCCCCCCTCTGTGAGTGTGCACACATATATCCCCTTCAAAGCCTGGGGAGAAAGAGTGTGTGCCACATGTCTGTCTCAGCTTCTGAGGGAAAAATCTAGTGTTTCTAGGTGAATATTTTTCTCTCTCTTTAGTCTTCTGTGTTGCATGTCTTTGATATGACATCCTAATAATAATTATTATTTTTGTCTATAGCTGTGGGATCCTGTAGGTTCCTTTAATACATATATAAAATATATAATGAGATAATATGTAATAATAAGTCCTTGTGTTCATTTTTATCAGTTGTGCAGTATTAGAGTCCTCCCTAATCTCTTTTTAGCTTTACTATTTAAAGACTCTGTTTCCTAATAGTGTCACATTTTGGGGACATTGAGGATAAGACTTCCTTATTTTTCCTTTTTCAGTCCAGGGAGACATTCATCCCCCAACACTCTCATTTCCAGAGACCTGGTTACTGAACCAAGCCAGTGAAGAAGATCATGCAGTTAAGTTACAGAAATCATCCAAGATGGCAGCAACAGATAAAATTCCCACTTAGTCTGTTTTTTACCTCTTCAATGCTGGGGATAAAATCCAGGGCCTCATCATGCTTGCTGGGAAGCACTCTACCACTGAGCCACATCCATAACCCTTAGATATAAAACATATATATGGTTATTTATAGTGTGTGTGTGTGTGTGTGTGTGTGTGTGTGTGTGTGTGTGTGTGTGTGTGTGTGTGTGCGTATGAATGCCACAGCACTCATGTGTAAGTGAGAGGACATCTTGTAGACCCTGGTTCTCTCCTTCTACCCTGTGGGTTCCAGAGATAGAACCCAGATCATCAGACTTGGCTGCAGGCCCCTTGCCTATTGAGCTATCTTTCCAGCTCACTCTTGACATATGTTAAACATGACTATGTTATAGTGACATTTGTCTTCCTTTTCTTTCTGATGAGTCTTAGATTATTTTTGATATGCAACATTTGATGCAAAAGAGAACATATCACATGTTTATAAACAGTATAAGTCATAATAATAAAATAAATAGCAGGGATTCTCACCTGATATAAAGCTGCTGGGTGGTCTCTAGCTCTCTCTGCCTTACCTTAGTTGCATCCCGTTATCCTTGGGCAATATGTGGCTACAGCTCTGAATCTGTTATCTCTCATTACTGTGTTTGTTTTACATCCTTGTATGCATGTATTATATCAAGTATGTGAAATGCAAGCTGTAGGTTTTTATTATCTGTCGGGGATTTCCCCAAGAGCCACAGTGGATGTCTGGAACATCCACTGAGTAGTAGTTCTGTATTCTAAGCATGCCAAACATATATATATATATATATATATATATATATATATATATATATATATATATATATATATATATATACACACACATACATACACATACATATGCATGATAAAGTTTAATTTATAAATTAGGCACAATGAGGGGCCAATAACCTAACATAACAGAGTACTTGTAACAACTACAAGACTACAAGAATGTTAAATAAAATTAGTAGATTACATATATTAGTAGAATGTAAAGCCGGGCAGTGGTGGCGCACGCCTTTAATCCCAGCACTTGGGAGGCAGAGGCAGGAGGATTTCTGAGTTCGAGGCCAGGCTGGTCTGCAGAGTGAGTTCAAGAACAGCCAGGGCTATACAGAGAAACCCTGTCTCGAAAAACCAAAAAAAAAGAATGTAAGTACTGAGATGCCATAACAGTCACTTTGATAAACATGACAGCTTTCATTTGGCTAGAGGCAGGTAGGATAAGCATATACCCTATGGATCTCCACTGGACAAATGGTAAGTTATTTGGTGGGAAGAGAGGAATGAGATAGTATATGATTTCATTGCTCTATTGAGAACAACTCATGATTTAGAAATTTATGAATTGTTTCTTGAGTTCTCTATTTAGTTCGTTTGCGCCACGATGGAACAAGGGCCCTGAAAATGGAACGATAGTAAGCATTACATTTCTAAGGCACATCTGGCTGTCTATCTGTTGTGCCTAGCTCTGTACGTTTTCAAACTTTCGAAGTGTGGCATAATTTTTTACAAATTTTAAATAATTTTTGACATTTGAACCTGGAGCACAATTTTCCAACCTGATCTTTGTGCCTTTCCTTCCAACATGAGGGTCCTCTAGCTCACTGACAGACCGTGGGTGGATCCTACAACTTGTTAGCTTATCAGTGGATCCTTTACTGTTGCTGCTTTGTGAGTTTTGATTGGATAAATTCCTTCCTCTGGTCTATTGTTCTCCTCAATGCTTTGCTTATATATATTCTACAATTAATTTATTGAACTTCTCAAAAATTTGACCTGGACTATGAGTAAGTTTTATTATCTCTCAGATAAATTTTGAGAACTATTTCCTTAACTATTAAAATGATCCTATCCATGAACATAGTGTATTTGTCAATTAATTTAGTATTAAATTATACTCACTGTGTTATAGGTAGTTTATGCCCAAATTAAGTTTTGTCTAAAAAAAGTTTTGCCTTTTATTTGTGAATACTGTTTTATGTGGGTAACATTTTATGGTTCAGTTGCTTTATTTCCCAAATGTTGAAAAATCATTACATCATCCTATAGCCTTTTCATTTCACAGTCTCTCTGAGATCATTTGAAGACTAACTCTTTTCCTCGTGATCTATAGTATAATTATATTTGTTTCAAGGTTCCACTTGCTTAAAGTTTATTGTACATTTGGAAAATTTGACTAATTATCTCTCCATAGATTAAATATATTTTTGTCATCACTATAATAAATTACAATTCTACTCATTTTTTTCTCTCTTCTGGTCTTTAAGACATATAAATTAAAATTTTAATTGAAATTCCTGTGTTTTTTACTTTCATTTCTGGTTTTCACCTGTTCTCATTTCCTCTCTGTACACCATCCTGGAGAGTTTTACTGATCTATTGACATACTGACATTTATTTTAATATATCTTAAGCATGTCTACATTCAAAATTATTAAGGATTCTTTTGTTATGTTTGTTTTGCAATTAATTTCAGCCATGGAATAATAATAATAATAATTATAATTATTTCTTTCATGAAATATAAAAATTATTATTATTATTATTATTATTATTACTTACAGGTTATCACTATATAAACATGAATGGCCTAAAACTTGATAAGTAGACTAGATTGCACTTGATTTCACGGAGATCTGCCTGCTTCTATGTCCAAGGTCTTAGGATTTTAGGATGGCTCTATTATAGCTATGGAAATCTTAAGTGTGTCCACAATATTTATTAGTTTCAGAATTTTCCAGTTGTGTGGTTTTAAGTTCTTTTTAAAAATGCTGTTAAATTACAAATGCACTATGTTCATGGATAGGATCATTTAGTAGAGTTAAGATAACAGTTCTCAAAATTTATCTCAGAGATAAGAAAGTGTACTATCTGAATTCCCTGTTGATATGTTTCTATGATCTTATTGTTGTTATGTTTCTATGACTGAGGCTCTGACAATATTTTATTGCTTGCTTATACTCTATTTTTTGCTGACTTGAATCACTGTATATGAAAATATTCAAGGTAATTTGGGATTTAGAGTGATATCAAATTCTATTAAAGATAATTGATTTTTACTTTTAACTTGTAGCTAAGGGGACATCCATCAAAGTTTGCTGTGATCCACAGAGGGTTGTATTTCACTTAAAACTAGGCCTATGCTTTGCTCATTGTTATTCTAAAGCTTAGGGGAATTGCCAGTAACTCCCTTTAGAGGCCTCTGAACTTGGATTCCTCTCCATTTGGTATCATTAGCTTGTGAAAGTCTCTGATCAGCTCTCAGCCTTTTTAGCTTTTTGTTCTGGAAATAGCAGTCATCCACCTGGGGAAGCTTCCACAAGTATATTAACACAAGTTCCTCTGGTTAATCACCTTCGAATGTGTGATTTCACTAGTCTGTGCTTTCTTGTTGTAGTTTCACTGAATTTGCATATATTGTCCAAAATATATCACCACAATTATAAGTTGTTTTAAAGATTGGTTAAACTACATAGTCTATTATTAGAAATTGAACTTCCAAAAATTTCAAAATTTAATGTGATATTCTTTTAGAACATTGGATGTATGCATATTCAATATTTGACTGGCTTTATTTGACAGTATCTTGTTTTTTGATCATATAGCATATTTTTTTTCTTTTACTTATTTCATATTCTATAATATATTTAGAATGCCAAAGCTTGGGAGGAGGTCTAATCCAGTGATTTGATTTGATCTTGTGTTTATTCATACATATGTAACAAAATATTTCTTCACATTCTTACTAACTTATGTGTGACCTTTTTTCTTATGAATGCATATAATGATGAACTTTGGTGGGTGTCTTGGGTGTTTAAATGGTTTTGTATTACAGAGAGAAATAGATCAGTGTTCTTTAATTAAAGTGGGAACAATCCTAATGCTATGTATGTCTCCAGATGTAAAGTGATCGTATATTTGAAACTGAATTGAATGATAGCAGGTCTGTGGAATAATTCTCATGAAAGACCAATGTATTTGTATGTGTGTGTGTGTGTGTGTGTGTGTGTGTGTATTTCCCTATCTAGAATCCCAGTGAAGACTGATATTTTCAGATGGACTTCCTTTCTAGTACACAGATGTTTTCAATACTTTTATTATTGTTTTTAACTAATAAAATAACCCCATTGGTCTCAAATGTATGGTGCTGTATCTCATGGACTCAGTACTGGGCTATAGATATGAATGCATATGCCAGATGTAGCAAGTGAAGAAAAATATATTGAAAACATCCCAGAACAAATAAAATTTAATTAGATATATAAAATAATTTGAAAGCTAGGATTAATAGAGGAGTCAACCAAGTAATATGAAGACATAGAATCACTAAAAGTAAGACAGGAAGAACTGATGGGCATACTGTCTAAAATACTCAAATTCATTGTTTAAAAGATGGTTAAAATAAAAATCTCCTGGAAAGTTTTGATGCAAAGACTGACAATTTTGACCTTTGCCCCAATCCAACAAATACCTTGGGAATATACATGGAACTGAAATGAATAAGTGCTAATATATCCTGATATAATTTGATAATAACCAATTTCACATTCAAATGTTATCTGTAATAATTTGGCTCACTTAAGCTTACATATTTTCAGGTGAATGTTTGGTACTGTCATTGTTCTTCATATTTTTTTTTAAGATGCAAATGCATCCTTGGCATGCATTAACAATAATGGTCATGGAGAAAAGGTTCCCTAATCATGGTAAATTAAAGGAGGTTGCATAAAGAGACAGTTTCTTTAAATAAGAGAATCCAGAGGCTAAAATTAGCAATGCGCACGATTTAGAGGGGGAAAAAGTTACCATTCAAACACTGTGCAAAAAATGCTTCCTCTGCTAATCTATATTGTAGAATGAGAGAAATTGGGTGAAATAGAAGATTAATGAAAAAAATCAATGATAATTTCTGTCTTCGTACTAAATAAGAGTCTCCTTGAATTATCACAATTAGCATGCAATACAAATGGGAATAAGTTCTGGTCTAAAGGGAAAAGTGGGGAACGGTACAGCTCAGTATAGACAAAGCCCAAGGCTTAATTCTACAACTATCCAGTTACTGTGCGATCATATGCCAGCTTTTCCATATCCAAACTAGACATCAGCAAACACTTCCTATATATTTGGGGGGGAAAAGAGCCACAGAAATACATTTCTCCTTTAATTTCTACTATTCTTTTAAATGGCAGTTTGCAGAATGCATTTGGGTATATGGCTAACGACCCATGAGCAATCAGCAACTGTTTAAGTAAAATGCACTATGAAAAAGCTTTTACCAAACAGCATTTTAATATTTTAAATAGATTTTCCATTGCAGGCTCTTTGTAGCTGGATTAGTTCTCTGATGTGTTCTGACAGAGCCGTGGTTAGGGATACTCCATTAACTTTGTCTGTCATCTTATTTTCCCTAGTACCCAGCAGAACACCCTTATATTTCATAATTTGTATTGCTATCAGTGCTGATTTGTAAATGTGCAAATTATAATTAACAACGGCCACTACTTCTATTAAATATTAAATCATTCTTGCAGCTTATACTTTTCACAGCAGATGGAGCCCTGCTGTATGCAAATCGATGCTCTTTACATTGTCAGCGATTTTTAACTTATATTTTCGCTTAAAGAACATATTGTCCCCCCAGTTTGCTTTATGTTTTCCATAGCATTTAGGTTAATATTTATTTACTGCAGGTTCCCTTTCTACCAATAAGGATTTCATGGACTATTGCGTTCCAGCACTCCAGTTTTGTTTCCTTTCATTAATAGCTCCTTAATCATCTTGCTTGCTCCCAAGTACAGAAGCTTGTTGTTTGTACAGATGATGCAGTATTGCATAAGAAGGCTTTCTCTCACATTTCAATATGCACAGCAGAAGCAAAAAGTGTCCAGTATACCAGCATAGGTTTTAATTTGAAATCCAATCTATGTCACCCTCCCTCACTGAAATAAGCAAAAGCATTTACGGTTTTATACTGTGCTTTAAATATTCTATTAAATGTCATCAGCTGATTCACGAAAATGTATTGCGAAAATATTAGAGATGTATGAACGTGTAAATGTAATAAATGCTTGGGACATGGAAAGGAATGTAAAAGTCCAACATCTATCAGGTAACCATAAACCACTAAGAAACACGGATAGAGAGTAACATTTGTGTGATATACGGTATCTTACGCACGGACTCTTATTTCTGGTATTTATTGCAGAGCAGTTACATTAAAAAAAAACACTAATCTAGAATTATTGCTATCTTTCCTAACTGTGAATTCCTGAAGTATGAATATTTTGGTTGAGGAGTGAGTCCTAACTTTCTTAACAATGAGAGGGTGTATGCCGTCTTTAAACTTGGCTGGAACCGGAAGGTTGTGTTTCCTTGACAGGTTTTTAATGGCAACTTCAGACTGCTGGGGAGACTGCAGAACTCAAAGGCATTAACTGACAGATTAAGCAAAGAGTAATGAAAACTTGGATGTGTTAGAATCATCATTCATTGAACTGTAATTGCCTGAGCAGCACAAAATTAAATTGTAACAAGCAAGGGCCTTGACATTTCCCGCAATTTCTTTAAAAAAAAAAAAGTTTGTACATGCCATGGGAGATAAACAGTAGTCACATGAAATACTGGATGTGGGTCTTTTTAACTAATTAATTGCGTTCATTTGGTGGGAATCGGCCCCTTTAGAAGACACACAAGGTTATTGTAATGGTGTGCTTTTCTGAGTCTTTAGCTTTGAAAGATTTTGGTTATATAGTAGATTATACAGTTATAGGTAGGGTCATGGACCAGGTATAAGGCCTTTTAGGTTAAGAAAACACCTAGAAGTGGTTTGTTCTTCGTGTGTCTTCCCCTGCCCCCCTACACGGTTGGTGTAAAATCAGACAGATCAAGAACCTACTGATTGTTTTGAATGTCTTTCTAGAATCTTGGTGGGTTTCATTTCTCTCCAGGCAAAAGAGTGTCCCTCCTCCCACCTCCATAAGAGGATGCCAAAGGGAAAGGAATATCTGGTTTCTAGAAGATGATTTATATGTACGTCCCAAATCTGAGAGGATGAAGCAAAAGCCTCAGAAGTAAAAGTAAAATTTATTTACTGTAATCTATAGTTATGAAACCCACCGGAACAGTCTGAGCAACTTTGGTTTGTGGGATAGAGATTGTGAATTTCCTAGCAGAGCCTGCATCGGCTTCGGGTGGGAAGCTGTGATGAACGTTTGAGTGAGAAAATATGCGTGTGAGCTAGAGCATCTGCTTCTATTACTTAGTTTTCAAGAGGACACTGCAAGTCACGGAAATGAGTGGGCTTAATGCTGGAGAGGATCCAAAGGAAGCCAGATCGCAAGAAGACAAAGGAATAACATCTTGGAGAGAGCTGTGGGTGAGTCTGAGGGGGTGGTGAGGACTCACCCCCCTAGGGGCCCACAGTCTTCTCTGTTCATCTGGAGGCAGCCAGTCCTTTTTAGCAGCTTGAAGACTCATTTAAGATTGAACTAAAGTTTTCCCATTAAAATATTTCAAAATGAGATGCCCTGGAGTAAAGCTTTTGCCTCTGATAACAGTGCATGAAGAGTAACCATGAGGCATGAATAGAACAGAGAAAAGGAACCAGAATCTAGTACAGGACTCCAGATTTAAAAGTTTAATGAAGTGTTACCTAAAGAAGACTAAATTTCAGAGTCATGAGGACCTAGCTATACTGCTCCTGGGCATATACCCAGAAGATGCTCCAACATGTAATAAAGACACATGCTCCACTATGTTCATAGCCGCCATATTTATAATAGCCAGAAGCTGGAAACAACCCAGATGTCCCTCAACAGAGGAATGGATACAGAAAATGTGGTACATCTACACAATGGAATACTACTCAGCTGTTAAAAACAATGACTTCATGAAATTCGCAAGTAAATGGATGGAACTTGAAAATATCATCCTGAGTGAGGTAACTCAGTCACAAAAGAACGAACATGGTATGTACTCACTGATAAGCGGATATTAGCCCAAAAGTTCAGAACACTCATGATTCAATTCACAGCAACTGTTGGATGGAACGTGGGGTCCCTGATGGAGGAGTTGAAGAAGGGACTGAAGGAACTGAAGGAGTTTGTAGCTCCATGGGGATGGAGCAACAGTGTCAACTGGTCAGGCCTCACGGTGCTCCCAGAGACTGGACCACCAACCAAAGAATGCATATGGAGAGGCCCATGGTTCTGGCCACATATGTGGCAGAAGAGGGCCTTGTTGACCATCAGTGCGAGGAGAGGTCCTTGGGTCTGAGAGTGTTAGATGCCCCAGTACAGGGAAATGCCACGGAGGGAAGACAGGAGTGGATGGGGGGGGGAGCACCCTCATAGAGGCAGGGGAGCGGGGATGGAATAGGGGGTTTCCAAAGGGGAGACCTGGAAAGGGCAAAACATTTGAAATGTAAATAAAGTATTAAAAAACAGATTTGTAAATTATCTGCAGGTAGAAGGGCAGGGAGGAGTTTGGGTACTAGGCAAATGTCTGGATATTTATGTAGCTTGAAAAAAATAGACTTTACATTCTGGTGCAATAGTGATGACTAAGCTTTGTGTGAATACACATAGGAGCATCTGTTCCAGTCACAGAGACAATCAAGCTTAATCGCCATCCCATCTTCACTGGGGCTTAAGTTAAAGATGGTGATATGGGGTGGAGTGGAGAAGAGACTAGGATAAATCAGGTGAAAGGCCGAGTATGTCGTGTTGAGATTGTGCCTTTGCTTGCTCTAAGGACCTTATACTCTGTGATTTCTCATCTCCTATTTGCTAAAGCCTGTGTCCAACCCAGAAATTCTTTCCTCCCCTGTTCTCTTTGCATGTTTACTCAGCACAGTTCTTTGTTATGGAAGCTCTAATACTTATAATTGGCCACCGTGAGGCTAACGCATTAGGTAGACAGAGTAGAATTCAGTTCTTTCATCTCCATTTAATGGGATCCTCCTTCCTTAGATCATTTCTGGTCCAGAGAACCCAGTTGCAGCTGCCCTTCCCTAGCCATCATCTCTTTACACGCCTCTCTCTTTGTGGCCTCATCAAAGCATGTAAGTTCTATGGCCTATGTCCTCAGTATTTTCTTAGATTTATTTCATCTTACCTGGTAAATGAAATTAAACAATAGCTATTGGCTGATAAGGGACTTCAAGTCATGTTTCCCTTCTGATAGTAAACTTCCATTTGTGTAGGTAAAGAGGGATGCAGTAGACCCTGTGCTGAGATCAGGGAGGCAGGGGCATCGCTTGATTGATTTCCTGTCATCCATTTAATGACTGTCTACAAAGAGCCTTGGATGTTTGGTTAGAATTTCAAGATTATATAAGGCTCTAGACCAATACAACAAACAAACAAACAAACAAGCAAACAAACAAACAAAAATACCGACATGAATTTTAGTCTTGTTTGCACAGTGACCAAAGAATTCTCAATGATTCTTGAGATGAAGTGATCAATATGCAGCCCCAAGCAAACCAGCACTGGGTAGAGAAGGAGTCTAGGTGAACGGCCTGGGAACCATGTAGCATTAGACATCACATGCACTTTCCAGACTTCTGTTTCCATATTCACTTTATTTTTTAATAGATTCTGTTTGTTTATTTATTTTTAACGTGTGTGTGTGTGTGTGTGTGTGTGTGTGTGTGTGTGTGTGTGTGTGTGTGCGCGTGTGTGTGTTCGTATGCGTGCATGCTTTCATGCACTTCATGTGATAACTTACAGGTGTCAGTTCTTTCCTTCTGCTATGTGTGTCCCAGGGCTTGAGTTAGTCATCAGGCACCTTTCCTTGCTGATCTCTCCAGCCTTAGATTCTGACTTTGAAGACGTTCATTGTATTTGTTATGGATAATTATGTTTCCTAGAAAATTTGACTTAAGAAGCTCCATGTATGATGCATGTGAGGAGGAGCACATGGACCAATACATTTCCAAAATGGCACTGATGCTACCTAAACTTCAAAGATTTGTGATGCCTATTAGTGTCTTGAGGGTTCTAAGAAGTCCTGTAGGGAAGAGTCTGCTTAAGTTTGTTTAATTCAACATTTCCTAAATGTGTAATTCTTTTGCTCACAACATTCTGGGGACCTAGTTTCCCAATTAGCACAATCATGGAGGATGCAAGGGGTGGTGCATGCTGCTATAGACATCTGCTTCTGCTCTAATTACTGTAGTAGAAAGAAAAGGAGATCAGTTGTATTGCAAGCTACCGTAGGCAGCAGCAGGAATACACTCATGTTGTTCGCTCTCGGTTACTCATCAAGAATTTACTAAACATCAACAATGTAAACAAGACAAAATTAGGCATCGGAAAGCACTCCTAAGTGAGTGCAACTTGGATGCAAGATGGCTCAACCAGTGCAGTGCTCATGAGCTTGGGTTTAATCCCCAGAACCCATGTAAAAATGCCTGTCATGGTGGTGCATGCCTGTGAGGTAGGGAAACAGAGACATGTGTGTGTATCCCAGAACTTCCTGGCCAGTCAGCCTAGCCCAATCAGCAAGTTCAAGATCAATGAGAAATCTATATCAAAAAATAATGTGGATGGCTCCTGCCAAAGGATACTCAAGGTTGTTCCACACCAGCACACTCATACTAATGTGCACTTGCACACATGTGAACATGCACACGCACTGGATAAAAAATAAAACCTCAATCTTTTGTTTTGAGGTACACAGAAGCATGCTGGGAGATGATGAGTCTTCACATGAATGGTAGATTTTGTAATAGTGCCAGAGTCAAAGATTATGCTAAGTACAATTTAGGATATACTGGAGTGTGGTTTCTTGGGACTTGCAGGGGAGTCATGGATACTGATGACTGAGTTTGTCTTTACCTCTGCTACATAACTGGCTGATATCTAGACTCAGAAAAGAAATAACCAAGTACAAGACTCCAAAGGCCTCTCAACTTTTTGAGACTTGAGTATTTCCTCTCTCTGATACTGGCCTTGGACCCTGAAAGCTGCTCTTTGAATCTGTCTCCTTTCTTCCCAGCCATGTCAATGCTTAGTGGATGCTTCTGACATTGACACAGGCAGACCCAGAGGATCTAGTTATTTCTCTTCTGAAACAAAGCTTAGGAGGATCCTTGGATAGGTCCAATGAAAGGAATCACATCCTCCTTGAGGGAAAGATATCTGTCTATATATGTTAAATTTTATTATTTTTCTTCTATTTTTCTTCTCTCTGCCTCCTCTCTTCCTCCTTACCTGACTCCCTCACCCTTGTTCTCTTATTATTTCTTTGCTTTTGTAGTACCAGTGCTGGAATCTAGGCCTTCATTAGTGTTACGTAAACACTCTAATACTAATAACATTTTTATTTGGAGAGAAGGTCTTACTTAACTGTCTAAACTGGCTATGAGTCTATGACTTCCCTAAATCAGTCTTTGGAGCACAGTAGAGATTACAAATTCGTACCACCAAGCTCAGCTTATTCTTGTTTTTCTTATTCTTAAATTCACAGTAATGAACTTGCATAAAGGCAGTGTCTTCAGTCTGTTTCTGTTTTAATCTTTGCACCAGCTCTTTTAATATAATGACTTCATTTCACAGATGAGAAAATGTGGAATGTAATTATAAATTTAAGGCTGAGAATTTTCAGTAAGTTAGATCTCTCCTCTGGTCAAGAACTTGGAATTCATTCATTTGTTCCTCATTCATTTATTCAGGTACTATTATTAAGTTCCTGGTAGGTGCCATGTAGTCTATGTTCTGGGCATCCAGGAGTTGAGGATAGTAGACTATATGGAGTTTATGTTCTAGTGAGAAAGAGAGATGACCAACAGGATATATCTGTAGCCTGTTCAGAATATTAGTGAGAAATGAATGATGCCCCAGAAAGGATCTAGAATGTGGTACATAGTATTGAATGTAGGGAAGAGCAGTGAAATGAAGCTTGGAGTTGGTTGAAAAGAGTTAGACTCTCAAGAAGAGCTCATGGGGCAAAGAGCTAGCTGGCCTTGTAGACAGTGGGAAGATGGATGCTTTTGTCAGAAGCACAGATTGTACAGATATCCACTGATGCCTCTGTGCAGGCTCTGTTAGAAAAACAGTGTGATCACTGGTGCTGAAGCAAAGTTAGTGACCAAGAGGGTAAGGATTCATTAGAGAGGTTCCATAGAGTGGACTCTGCTTGCCAGTCAGGACTCTGATTTGTGTGCTTTCTGGAACAGGAGGCATGGAAGGGCTGTGAGCAGGGGAGTGGTGTGATGTGGTGTTTGTTCTAGAGGATTAGTTTGGCCATTTTGTTGAGAATACACATTAGAGGAGGAAGAGGGGAAATCAAAAACTGCTCACTTCAGGTACTGTTCAAAAAAGCATTAGACCGTGCTTCCAAAGTTCATTCGGTGTACATTAAACTTGGTTAGTTCATTTTCCATATAGCAAAATGAGTGTGCCAGGGAAGCCTTGTTGAACACCTATTTGTTCTTTCCAGCATCTTGAAGTCATTTATTAGGTAATGTTGGTGCTATAGTCAAAATGAGATTTTCTATAATAGTGACATAAATCCTGGAATTCTAATAGAAGATTGTATTAAACAGGAATGTAGGAGGTGGTATACTCCACCTTCTTATCAAAACCAGTATAGTCTTAGAATCTAAAGTGGAGAGTGATCTGAAGCACTCCCATTTCCATGTAAGGGAAGATTACAGGTGGAGAGAAGGCTGCCATTAGAGGTGACGACATACCTAGTGAGCCATTAGAGGTGACATCATACCTAGTGAGCCATTAGAGGTGACATACCTAGTGAGCCATTAGAAGTGACATACCTAGTGAACCATTAGAGGTGACATACCTAGTGAATTAGGAAGAAAATTATGAATTTTTTTTTGGCAAACAAGGTATGGAAAAAAGATACAAAATGTTTTCAGTTCATTATATCCATTGACATTATTATGTCTAATCCTAGTCTCAAGATTCACAGGGCAACCTGGAAGAGGGATTTGATGCTGTCGTCCTGTAAATTGTATGACCTTGCATTAGCTCATTTATGGATGCTCAAGTAACTTTATGCTCCATGTTTTGGTTAATGATGAGCAGAAATGCCATTAAAATGGGATCTGATTAGTTAATTCACCGGTGACATGCATTATTGACATTTGAAAAGCAGTAGCAACTTTTGTGGGTTTCGTTCATTCATTTGTTAAGGTTTCATGTGAACTCATTCTCCCTCATTAGCAAATAAAACAAGTCCCTTTAAAACACCAGGTGACATATTCAAGAAAGCTTTCTGTTACCAGAACACAACTGCCTTGTACTTTCTAAAGCTAACGCCGTTACTTTGAAATTTCAAGTGTGCTATGTGGCCAAGCTCCTTGGATGAAATAGAGATTGCAGCATTTACTGAAAGATGAATCATGATTCCATCATTTACTTAGGTCTCCGGGGTTGGGAGTGGAAGTACAGCCAAGAGAAGATTGTTAAAAAAAAAAAAAAAAAAAGATTAGATTACATCTGAAGGGTTCTTCCCTGTCATATTTGACTGGTCTTTTGACAAAAATTGACTAGTTCCATCATGGGGGGGGGGGGAGGAAGCATGGTCAGAAAAGAAAAATTGTCTGTGAGGAATATTTATGCTTGAAGGCTAGAAGTAAGCCAAAGGGACATGCATGGTAGGCCTTTATTTTGAGGCTGTAGTTCAGCACGGTGCTGGAAATGCATGATTCTATATTACGTACATGAGTGCTTACCTAAAATCCAGCCTCTATCCTAAGGCAGTGGTTAAGAGTGTATAAATGTTAGTATTCTGTTGCCATCCTCACCACTACAAATCTACAGACCACTATTTTCCTACCATACATTTCCTAATGATGCTTCTGTTGATAGAAAGCCCCCGTCATTTTTTATTAATGGATGCTGTGACTTCTCTCCACTTTCTTTCCATTGGCACAGCATTTACTGATTAAGGATGCTGGGTGAGTCAGAATATTCCTTGCATAATGCTTGGTTACTTGGAATGGGTACCAGCTCTTCCTTTGTGATAAAGAACAGTGTATATAAACAAGGGTAGGAGATTTTCTTGATGTTCAAGGTCTTTGCTCTCTGAGTTACAGACTATAAATTTCCTGGGCCACATTCTGGATGCTGAACTTTCCCTGAAGTCAACAGTGGCTCTGTCAACAAAAATAAATAAATAACAGCAAGAAAACACCCCATTATTATTTATTACTATTTCTTTTTGACTGCCCTGAAGATAATTTGGTGCATAAAGTATTGAAGAAGTCTCAAGTTTTTCTCATGATTCATTTTCATGCAAATGTTTATCACATTTCTGGCTATTGTTTTCCTCTATCATATATATTTCCGTCGTGCATGGGTAAATCAACATCTTCATCCATATTGCACGTTCAGCGGCTATAAATTCAGCCTGTATTCTCATTAAATGTTATGAATATGTGATTTTCATTTATGATTTTAGTGGGTGTTTCTGTGATTTTCCACTGCAGCATCTGGCCAGGAAATAGTGTCTGTGAATTAGAATTACTACAACTAATTTTATTTTTCTTTTGTAGACTCACTTCTGTAATTTCCTCCTAGCAAACAGGAGGTAATTTGGATTTCTTTCCCTCTTTAATTCTCAGAGACTCCTGAGCAGACTTTAGGTTTGATTTTGCATACCCTGGTATCTATGGTTTAGAGACAGATGGAAGCAAATTCTGAGTCCTCCCTCCTTCCACACCCACATCCAAGCTATGTGGCGAGTACAAGGGTCTCCTAAGAGACTGTTCAGTACATTTGGCTTCTCTGGCTGTTGCTGTCAGAGCAATCTTTTAAAAATGCAGCTATTATTCTACAGCTCCTGCTTTAAATGCTCCATATTGTTCTTGGGATAAAGATCAAATTCCTGAGTGTAGCTTATGGAGCTCAGCTTATTCTGGCCTCCATGTGCTTCTCCAGACCCTCGTTCCATCCTTTCCCCAGGGAACTGGCTTTGAGGTTGCCAGTCACCATTTTGTTTCCCCTCCAGGGCTTTGTACATGCTCCTTGCTTGGCATAGACCAGTACTCCACTCTCCATGCTCCGAATATTTTCTGCTCATCCATGATCTTTCTGACTGAAGTTCTCCTCTGCGAAAGACCTTTCTTTTTCTCGTGAAAGGAATCTACATCCCCAACCTATCTGACCTTCAGTTTTGGAAATAGCCATGATGTCTGTAATGTTTTCTTACTTCTCATCTCTCCCAAGAGACTGCTCTCTATGCAAGGCAAGTGGCCATTGCGTGTGTTATTGCTCTATTCTAAACATCTTGTATCAAATAGGCACTTGGGCACATCACAGCTACATGATATGATAAAGCTGGTTGATTCCTCATTCCTCCCAGTCAACCAGAGTCCTGAGCTGTTCTTTTTTATCTCCTGTCATTGGATGCATTTTCAACTCTTGCAAGGACATGGTAGGATTCTTTTCCTCTGAGGCTGCACAGATGTGCATCTTAGATTTGGAAATTCCTTTGTGAAGTTTGTTCCTTAAAAGCACATGCCTTCCGTGAACGTCAGACATCACCTTTTTATAATTGTGGTGACCTCTAGTAATGGATACAGGAGATTGAATCTGGAGATCTCTATGGAATTAGGTGGTCGTCTAATCCTAGCAAACTGTCTTAATTTCTCGGCCATTATTTCTCTAGGTTGCAAGATAATTTGGGTATGCGGGACTGGATTAGCATCTCCTCTGTAAATCTGGGATCTTCTGAGCACTTCGTATTATGTTAGCCTACTCTCCTAAATTATAGAAGAGAGAGAAAAAGGAACAAAATGGAAATTCAAACTGTTTTCCTAGAATTCAGGTGATATATCTGGAAAGAGCGGAAGACAACTATTTATTTCTTTCAGCATCTGCCTCTCTACCTTGTTTGTGATTCTCAGCAACCCCAGCAGCTAGCTGCAGCTTAGAAAGAAGAAGGAGGGTAGCCTTGAGACACTGCTTCTCTCAGTGATAAGCGGCAAGCAAGGACAGTGTTTGGCTACAGTATGAGGTTATTAGAACAATTGGGAAACAAGAAGGAGCAGGTGAAATGATATGATATACTCTCTAATGATAGTGTGTATTTATTTAAACAATAGTCACATTTCTGAAATGAGTTTAATGTATAGTAAGTGAAAGTGAATAATTATATTGGTGTCAGTTTCTACTCCATCATATATAAGAAGAGAGGAGGGGGCAGAAAGAGAACTTGAGCCCAACTAGTACAGTAGAGGATACCAATCAATTATACAGTAAATGGGTATCCCCACTATACTTCATAGAGCAAAGGATCTGCCAGTTAAACAAGTAGCTAACCAGGGATTTTGGACTTGAGGTACCTTCTTTGCTGATGAAGGTAAGAAGGTAAGTACTCAGCAATTTCCCAGGTAAGGTTCTAAGGCCTCCTAGAATCCTCCCTAGAGTGAGGAAAGAAGAGAAAATGTTCTGGTTACCACAAAGTTTGAGGATAGCCATCTCTGGGTACTCTTCTTTGTTATATGAAACAGTACCTTTACCTCTGTGCTTGATCAGATATGCTTAAACTATGCCATTTACATATCAAAGAATCAGGATTAGCTGAGAGCAAAGTGTCCATCTGGTGTGGGACTTTTGCTGGGGAGAAGTGAACAAATTTCTATCCATCCTAAATAGGGTGCCAACAAGAAACCACAGGAACAGCCTTCCTCATGTCCTGTTTAGTGAACCAGTGAGTTTATTGGGGTTCCACAGCATCATATTTGTGAAGTCACTTTGAGATGTTAGTTATAGAAGTATGAGTGACAGCAAAGCAATTATATTACAACACATCTACCCCAGCGTGGGTGATTAGGAAAGTCGCATTCCTATGACCCACTGCATGACCTATCAGCAGCTGGACCATTTGGAGAGTTTTCATATATATAATCTTGGGAAGAGACTTCGTTAACCTTGGACATTTCTGGAGCTTCCTGTAAGTTTTGTTGACTTCCCAAGTCCTGAGGAACCTCCCTCTAGGAGGAAAAGGCTCAGTTCACAAGGATAGCTGGACAGCACCATCTTTAAAACATATTAGTTCTCACCTACACCCAACTAAAATTATATTTTGTATTTCTTTACAGGAGATGTCCAGACAGGAAATATTGGAAAACATTAAGTTATAAATTCTAAATGCTAAGCTCTTGATGAATTATCATTTTTCCCTTAATTTTTCTCACAGATTTAACTTCACATCTTGAGAATTTTTAATACTTTGGGGATTTAAAAACTATATCAGGTGTAAATACTTAAATATGCCTACTTGTTCTACTGCCAGAGTGTAAAATTGGCACAATATGTCTAAGAGGAAAGTTTTAATAAATATATAAAAATTCCGTTTTTGTGCTTCCACTTATGGATTTGACCTGTGGAATTCTATCCTATGGAAACATAAGTGTTTAGAAGCTTTTATGGCATAAGAAAACTCTGCTGTGAATTGAAAGATAGATGTCACAAAATGATATGATTATTAATTATGTAACATTATAAGCACACACTCACAAGTATAGATATGTTTGTAACTGTACAATAAAATCACCTCAAATAGTTCTTCCCTTTGAAATGGCATTAGTGGAACAGGAAAAACACAACCAACACAGTAACTGCCACCTTGTCACCTCCCTCCCCCACCTCACACCACATACACCATCCATGCAGTTTTCTAGAACTGACTTGAGGTCCACAAGTCTTCTGGTTGAGAGAAAACAACCATTATGATTCAATTCTTCAAGTTAGGGATTTTAGGTTAGAAGTGATTATTTAGTCAAGGGCCAAGCCATTTCCTGGGTGACATTACCTTAGCCTCTAAAAAGGTAATTAGGATCATAGGATTTAAGGTGTGCACCACTATCCTTTGGTGTGCAAATATTTAGTGAGCTGATTAATAGCATCAAAGTAATTAACAGATCTATCCCTTCAGTTATTTTTCTGCTGTATCTGATGAAAACATTCACAGTGTATTCTTAGCAAATTCCAAGCACACAATCTGATATTCTCTATAATCTCCCTGCTCTACATTAAGTCTCCAGAACCTTTTCATCCTATAGGGTGAATTGAAATTTTGTAGACTCTGACAAACATTTCCCAGCTACCTCAGAATCCTGGCTTCAATGTCTGCTCCAGAGGTAGGCAAATAACTGCTTTTGATACAGTTAAGAGAATCGCAGGCTTTTAGTCCATGTTTGGATGGGAGAAACACAACCTCTCCAGACACCAGTGTATCACCACATGGTCCAGGTACCACAATCAGCAGCCAGATAGTTGGAGAAGATTTTGTGACCACAGCAGAAGCCAGTGTTATAATGAACATACAGAAGGCAGAACAGAGTGGTGAAATGAGACCTGTGTCTGGTGATATTTGTAGCTTATTTGTGCAGATGGGCAGATGAATGGACCATCTGAGGTCTGCCTTCATTCTGGAGTGATATGTACAAAATGCAAACCATGTAAGGTAACAACATTGAGGCTCTTATCGTGCAAAGGCAAAACAAATACAACAAATGAATTAATTTGAAATTTAGTTTTTGCAAACTACAGTATTTTAAAATATATATTCTGAAGACACATTGCTTTTATAATTAGAAATCATTTATTCTAAAAAATACCATTAACCAAAAATTGCCGAAGATCCTTTAAGCCACAGTGCCTTCATTCCTTACCATCCTGCTTCTCCCTTACTTCCTTCAATCCTCTTCCTGAAATTCCCACAAGAGCCAGAGAAGCCAACAAAATGTCAAAATTTTGTCACTCCATTAATTAGGAGACTTGAATTGGGTGAGGCACAACCTACATTCTGTGAAATTGATTGGCAAGTGACTGGCAGAGCCACCCTGTAGCTAACAGGGCAGTGACAGAGATGGGATTGATTACTGTTTGTCATTATGTGACTCAGTCTCGTGGCATGGACTCATGGGAGGATTCACAGACACATTGCTCTCTCATACTGATGAAAGAAGCCAGCAGCAACAGGACCCTTGATGGTTGGGTAGTGTGGACTAGCGGAGGAAGTACGTGTGAAATGCAGAGCCTCAAAGTTATAACTAAATGTAAACATGATACTAAATTGCTTAGAAGATGTGATGGAGAGAGATGGGGATGAGCCTGTCCAATTGGGGACACTTTCTGAGGGAGGATGTTCTCAGACAAAAGGTTAAAGGCAAGAGAGAAGGAGCTTCAAATTCTACTGAGATAGTGATTCAGAAGGAGGGAAAGAAAAAGATCTGTGGCCAAACAGCAAACACATTTAAACTGCCATATACACAGCAGTGGCTCATACTTCCTGCAGAAGGATGCTGACCACACGATGGGACTGACAGCATTTATCCACACCACATTGCCGTCTGCATCTAGATGGTAGCTGCCTTGGGGCTCTAGGTAGCTAGATTTGAGGTCTTCGGCTAGACTCACATCTTTGCCATTGAGTTTTCTTTTGCATAAAAGGGATGAGAGATGGATCAGGATCGCTTTAGAATGCAGCCAGTCAGCTGTCACACTTTTCAGATCTACAATTGGTCCATCTCTCTGCCCATCTGCACATATCAGCCAAGGAAGATCTTGCTGGTGGGAAGGTGTCTTCCCAGGGTAGTTCTTAGGGAAACGGTGTTTGAAGTTTAGTCTGGTCTTCCTACAGCTGCTCTGCAGAGGGATAAAAATCTGGATTTTAAAAAAGCAAATGGTCTTTTTTTTTCTTTTTAAAGAAAACTCACAGCTGCAAGCAGCACACAATGAAAGCACATTTAAAAATCATCAGATGCTTTCTGGGCTCTGTCTTCTGCCAGAACGACTTCAGTCAAGCCACTGTGGGTTGGGATTTAAGGCTGTAGCCTCAGGCTCCAAAATATCCAGGGATGAACCAACCCCTAGAGCTGTGGCAGCAGAAGACAGGTGGGCAGTTCTGTGATCTGGAGGATACCAAAATCCTGGGCTGTTCATTTGTTCTTTTCTAACCAGGGTGCATGAAATACTTTTGAAAGGCATTTGGCAGCTGATAGGTTGCTTCAAAATTGTCATTTTATTAAATACATTTTAAAATGCCTAGTGATCTTTTTAGGTTCCATTAAATCAACTGATCTTTATTGCTGAACTGTATAAAAATGTGAATCTACACGATTTCCTCTAAGTGCTTGAGACAGTGAGGTTCTGTACCTGTGTTAGCCTCTGAATTTTCACCAACATTTGCTCCATTGGTTCTTTGAGGAAGATGCAACACATGGAGACATCTTCGGCTCTACCAGGGTCTGCCTGTATGTGAATTCCTGCTTGTGGGTCAGATTGCTGAACAGCCCTTAAAAGCCAATATTTAAGGGACCCATGTATCTTGGGAAAGGCTTAATACAACATGGGAAGAGTAAGTGTCATCTAAAGAATTAAAATTCTTCATCACAAATAGCCAAAGGCCAAGCATCACGCTGTTCACTGAGCAGAAGCAGGGACCACAGACAAATCTCTTCTGAGCAATCAGCTAAAAACAGGCCCTGAGAAAAGCCCTTCATCTCTCAGGATTGTTTCCTATATAGTAGGAATAATGACCCTGACAAGACTCACGCTCATAAGGACAAAGTTAAAGGATGTGAATGTGGCCACTGGATGTCTGCACATACAAGAGGTTAGACTGAAAAAAAAAAAATGTTTATTGAGAACCAAGTATGTTTGAATAAGTAGGTTTTGAAAAAACATTTTTACTTTAAATCTTGGATTAACTCCCAACTCTCAGAAGGATAAAAAGATGTGAGTCTTTCAAGAGATGAGACAAAAAAAATAGACATAAATAGACATAAGACAAATCAAAAGTGATGCTTGAGAGAAAAATGAAAGACTATTTTACTCCAAATTTGAAAACATCACTGCACTTGCAAAAGTTTGTGTATCTTAATAGTGAAATTCTTGACACTTAACAGACATTTGAGAAAAATGAAGTCAGTTTAGCTTCTTGTGATTATGCTCCTTACATCTGACTCAGAAGCCCAAATATGGGCTGCAAGGCAGTTTCTTTGTTCTTATTATGATGATCAAGGAGGACGGCTCAGTGGTTACAGTGCTTGTCTGAAAATACTCGTAAGGCCTTCAGTCCAATCCCCAGTACCACAGAAATACTAACAACACTGCTATCACATAGTGAGCTTTCAAAATATCATTTCCATAGTTAGGATTATTGGATAGAATTCCATGACACTACTAAGGCCTGAATGAATCCTTTAATCTGACAATAATAGAATTATAATAATGTCCAATTCTTAGTTCCATATGCACAATTATTAGCTAACACTTCCATACTTGTCTCATTTTACAAGTGAGGAAACTGAGGCACAAAGGCATCATGTGGCTTGTTCAAGATCACGTGTTTTATATTAGAATGAGTTGCAACTCAGTCAATTGGTTAAGAGTTTTTAGTTATTATACAATCATTTTCTTTTTCTTTTAAGGCTTATTTTATTGTTAATTATGTTTTTATGTGTGTGAGTTTTTTCTGTGTATGTATGTACAACCATGAGTACATGTGACCACAGCAACCCACAAGAGGGAATTGCATCTCTTGGAGCTGGAATTACAGATATTTGTAAATTGTTCAGTGGATGCGGAAAGCCAAATTTGGGCTCAGCATCTTTCCGGCCCCCAGAATCATTTTCTGAACTAAAAATAAAGTATGATACCATTAAGTTATCTTGAAACGCACGTTGTCACCTTAAACACCAAATATCTTGGCTGTATATTACAATTTGAAACATATAATTTCTTTGTTGTCCAGTTTTCTCTTTTAGAAAGTAGATTTCAGGACTTAATATGTAACCCAGTAAGCATAGAGATGCTGGCTTCTTCGTAGATTGTAAGATATGCTATCATTCTGTGGCAGCCAATCAGGAGTCATAAATTCTTATCTGTGAATGTACCTGTTACTTATGAATACTGTATGAAGTATAACTTCGAGAGAATAATCAGAATTTCTCTTTGACAAACATCCAGTCCTGTTTTATGTAAACTTAAGGGATAATGATACACATCACATAAAAACCAAAAGAGCAGAGACAGAAGCTCAGGAAAAACATGCCCCTGTGTTTGTACTACAAGCACAGTCAACGTTAACAAGCAACTCTGTTCCTTAAGAGCTTTCAAACTCATTTCTGCTAACCAACCCCTGCCCTTCCCTTCAGAGGCTACAGTGGGAATTACTTGCTCCTTCTTTTGCAACCACTCCATCTCATCTCTTCCTCCAGGGTCTTCCCTTTCTTCATGCTTCATGTAGATCTTTCGGGTGAAACAGAAAAGTATCACCAGTACTCTTCTGCTCAAGACCTGTGAAATCAATCAATAGAATCAGAGTTTTCTGCGATAGCAAACACGCAGAGCCCTCAATAGAAGGCCAAATGCATTTGGCAAGGCCCGTTTTCCTGTCCGTAGTTTTTTCTTGGCTTTGTTCTTCTAAGTCTATGGAAGCCTTTGCTCTTCTCCACTAGGATAAATCCCATGACTTCCTTCAGATTGAATTAAACATTACAGGAGTGATTCTCTGACCACTGACCTTCTATTTTCTTGGTTAGAACAATCTCCTCACCTGCATACTTCTGTAATGTTCTCCCCAAACCACAGCGCACCTCATGGTAGTCTGTGCCATGTCATCAGTCTTTCTTATATTGGGGGCAGGGAACAGCTTTGTAATGCATGGCTGTGTCATCACCCACATGCTTGAAGTATCCAAAACTGTGCCTGGAAGAAATCATTACAGACTAATGAGTGAATGGTAAAAGAAATAATGAGACAAATTGTATTAAATGAATAAAGGATGGATTTGGAAATGATCTCCATTTCTTTAACAAATCAAACATTGATTCAGTTGGTGTAGAGAGTAGAACATGGCCAACATGGGAGCAAATCTGGAAGACGGCTCAGTTGTTGGGTCTGGATCTTGGACAGATGGCTGAATCTCCCAATGGAATTGTGTTTCTTCTTCCAGAACAGGAGGACACAGACAGAGTGGAATAAGAACAGTTCAAAGAACTCATAACTGGTGAAAGAAGAGAGAATATGAAGTAATGGGGGCCTCAGCCATACATGGGACATCTCTATCACTCCAAAGCTCAGGGACTTTCTAAGAGCCAGAGGTTGGGGAGGACCAGAGCAAGAGCCTTCTGGGCATGATAAGACCACCTTACTTGTAGCTCACAGCCACTATGGTTAGCTTCATGAGACCTTCAGCCAAGATTCTAGCATGCAGTGTGAAGGGATTCATTAGCTCCCAACCCTAACTGAAGAGTCAAAGACACTGGATGGTTTCTAGGGGAGGGAAAGTCAGTTTTCTTTAAAGGTATGGCCACTCGTAAGTTGACCATGTTCTACATCCTGGAGTATATAGGCAGTACAAACTGGTGTGCAGGGTTCCTAAAGGAAAAAAAGACACAGAGTTGGGAGAGGTAGGGGTGTACACAGGAAGAGTTAGGGGAAGGAATGAAGGATGAACATGGTCAAAATACATTGTACGAACTTCTCAAAGCATTAGTAAAAATATTTTTAAAATAATTCACGGTCAAAATATACTTTTGAGAAATGCAAATGATAAAGCATTTCAGCTTCACATTAGCTGGGCTGTCTGTCAAATCTCGTGTCAGAGAAGCATGTCACCTGTGTGTCTCTGATTCTTATTGCCTCTTATGATCTTCGTGTCTTTACTACCATTGTTCTAGGTCATCGGAGAGGATTGAGTGAATTATATTTAATAGGCTATTATGCTTATAAACAAAACCTAGATTTGCATGGAAATTCTTGGAAAATATAGTGCATGCTTCGTTCCAAGGGAGTGTGCTGTATTAGACCGTCAGAAGTCAAAGGCGTAATTTGAAATGATGAACGCATCCATTTTAAGTTACACATTACTTTGCATAGTTAATATCACTGTAATTAGTCATAGTTCCTATAATTTATTGAAAAAGATGTTCAACCCCTCTAGTGTATTACAGTGATGAATGTTGGGAGAGCAACTTTAGAAGCTGGAATCAAGAAAATGAGTAACAGTTGGAGAATTAGCATGCAAATCAATAATATCCTTTCTTCTTCATGGTGGGACTGGGGTTTTTATCATACATTGCAAAATCAGAGAGATCCCACAAGTTAGAGTTGTCACACCTTTCCACAGAATCAGACAGGGCCACTTCCACTGGAGGAAATGTTTAAAATCCTCTCAAACATTTGAGTAAATCTCCAGTAAATATTTAAACTCTGTATAACTAGTCACAAATAAATTAAGCTGGTTTTATGCAGTCTCTCTAATTAGAAGGGCACAGCATTTGTTGAAACGTGATTAGTATTATTCATTAAGCAAAAAAAAAATTCTCATTTGTATCTTATTATCACCATTCTGCATAAACCAACACAATTTGTCATGAACTCCCTCATTTGCTGTATCCTCAAAAAACAGATTATGCTTATTTTTCATTTGGACAGTGGAAAATCAAGCCAGGTGTTTGGCAGCACCAGACTGTTCAGGTGTAACTATGCCAGTGATGGCACATTACGAGCGGCGTGGATGAAGAATGAGGCATGGAGAATCTGGGGACCAAGGTGCCTGGAGGCCCCTCCCTTCCCAGTGCCCCTGCTGATGAGACAGGTGTTACACTGGGCCATAGGGAAGGGGGTGGGCCCAGAAAAAAACCTTTTTTTTTCTGTGAAGTCAGATCGTTCAGGCTTCCTCTCCATCAGAACCAGCTTGCTGGGATTCCTGCCGCATTCCAGCTGTGCAAGACTCCAGAGCAGGGTCTTGGCCTGAAATATTTCCAAAACATAAACATTTTAGCTCTGTGATTTATCCAGGAGTGTCTGTCCATCTACATACATAAACACTGTGCATGTTTGGCTTTTAAGAATTATAGACATTGACAGACACAAACAAAGACTATGTTCTACGATCTGGGAGAATTGAGACTACTCCAGAGTTCAAAGGCACTAGAGTGCAGGACTCCACCTTTCCTCTGATGCTACCTTCTTTTGTCCTGAATCTCTTTGGTCTTAGTCAGATGGGAGATTCAATTAAGGTTTGTGCTAAACTTGTTTTACTTAGAATTCTGACAGAAACAGCAACTCTGGTGCAGTAGAGTCTAGAAAACAGTAGAACAGTAATAGATAATTCTTATTACTTTTTGAGGAAGAAGTAATTCAGACATTGTAAATTTTGTTTCAACTCTATAGCCGGCAGAGTCTGGGTCCTTACTCTGGCTTCAAAGCATCTATGTTCTTTTGTCCATTTTTTTTTTGTTAATTCTTTATCATTTTCTGTTTCTGTAGTCTGCTTACTCTGGGTCTTTCTAACTACTTCATGTATAGCTGATTTTCTAAGAGGCCAAGCATGGAGAAAGATATGAGAATAATATAATATAATTAATAATATATATTATATAACATAATAAAAATATAATATGATATAATATAATATAACATAATCCTATAATAAAATACTAGCATTAACAGAGGTTTTTCTAAAAGCACACACAGCACAGGATTGGGTACAATGGTCTCTATACCTACTGGATATTCAAAATCAGACAAGCACACTGACTCAGCAATACACACCCACTTACAGCAGGTTGAAGGCAGGTTACAGCTCAGGTGAGGAAGCACCTTCTAGATGGAATTGCCCAGACATGAAATGGACTGTGTCATGAGGTGGTGAGCTCCCCATCACTAGGAGCACTCAAACAGAGTTTGTGCTGAAGGTTTGTTTCAATGTGAGAAGTTCCAAGTTCCTTTCCAGCACTAATATTTAGCTGCTGATTTTCTTTTTTTTTTGAAAAGCTGTGCTTATGGTCCTCATCAAGCAAGCAGGGATTGTATTCATGAGAATAGGATGGAGAACGTTCAGGAATCCGAGCCCCACTCCCTCCCCTGTTGTCTCTCCATCTCATTTTCTTTTACTACAGTATTTTACTATTAGTGTGGCGGAGTGGGGAGGCTCTCAGAGTGAGCATAATGCATAGTACAACTCTAGTTTTATACTACCCTTCTTGGGATTTTGGACCTGACCCTGACCAGCAGCCTTAAGGAGTTCTGTTTACTGCCCTGTGATAGTGCATACTAACAAAGAAATAAATGTCCTATCCAGAAGTCACTTCCTTTGGTTGCATTTCCTGCACCTTCTCCAAAAAGATGAGTTGTGCAAACCCTGGCTTCAGCCATGATAGTTTCAATGAAAATAGCTTGTGTGCCTTAGAGAATTTTATAAAGTTAGAAGACATTGACAGCTCCTGAATTCGGGACTTTCAGTGTGAGGTAGGATTAATTGCAAGCTAGAGGGTTCAGTACATTATTTTGCCAAAGAAGAAATGGCTTTGAACCTTGCTTATTGGACATGCAGAATAAGGATTATAAAGTTTCTGGATGATGTTTCTAAAATTGTGGCTGGAGACCACCTACTTGTTGAAACACAAATTCCTGGGTCCAGCATCATATGTTTTATATTAATCTTCTTATTGTGAACAAGTGACCACTAACAAGCAATAATAATACAGTTTCAACTTATAATGTCATACTTCTGAATGTCTGAAGGCCAGGTGGGCTTTGCTATGTCCACTTCTTGGAGTTCACAAGGCCCAAATAAGTGTCTGTCAAGACCATATTCTTGTCTGAAGACTAGAGGGGAAGTGTGGTCCACACTCACTGAGGTTGTTGGCAAAATTCACCTCCTTCCTACCTGTCAGTTAGACACAGTTCTCTGCTCCTGGAGGCCACCCACCTCCTTCACATCTGGCTGTCTCCATCTTGAAGTCAGCAGAGACATATGGTGTTCTTAGAACCTCACTGAATTCTTCTGCTGTGAGTACATCAGAGAAAACTCTGTGCTTTTTAAGGGCTTGTCTAATTACCTAGACACACAGAGATCACTTCAAGTACTCTAAGAAATGTTCACTTGAGACTTTAGTTACGTCTGTGATGTTCTTTCACAGTAGTACTTAGATTTGTGATGGATTAAAACAACGATAATAACAACAACAACAACAACAAAAATAACAATGGAAAGGATTCTTGGGGGGCCATCTTTAAAGTTCTGTCTCCCATACTGATGAACTCAGAGTTGCTTTAGTGCAATCTGTCTTTCTGACAAAACTGCAAGTGATTCTAATGACTAGAGAATGTGGGAAACTATTAGCCAAGTAGGGCAGTAGAAAAGGCAGGGGATGTGAAGGGTTAGAGCAGAGATGCAGAGAAGTTCCAGGCGAGGTGTCTCTGAAGACAGATGGAAGATGCCATAGCCTATAGGGGTGCTCATGGAGAAACTGGATCTTGAGCCATCTTGAAGGAAGGAAGACGCTTAGAGAAAAGGGCTGCAGATGCAGGAGGGTGTTATCTGACAAGCAGATGGGCAAGAGAGCAGGCACAAAGGAGAGAGATGTTCACTTGATGGTTTTACACAGGGCTGCTTCAAGGTTACAGGAAGTCACCCCTGGGAAGCAGGCAGCAGCCAAGGCAGATCTAGCTTGGCTCTCTACAACTCAAATTCCTCCTCAGAGGGAGAGTGAGGTAGACTTTCCTCAGGAAAGGAAGGAGGCCTTGAGAGAAAAGTAGTCCAGGTTTTCCTGGAAAGGCAGGGGGACTTTTCTGGGAAAACAGAATTGGCCTCACAGTATGCCCTGAAGCAAGTCTCTCTTGAAGGGTAGGGATGGAAAGCTGTGTTGTGGGGACTTGTCAGGGCAGATATGAGGTGAGGCTATACTATTTGCTAAATTGATGAATTTAAATAAAAAGAAGACATTTTTAAAGAGGAACCATGTTTAAAAGGGAAGTTGCATGTTACTAATTATTGGCCAGTTTTGAAGTTTGAATTTAATTATAGTCAAAATGACAGGAATCAGACAGAGTCATTAAAGTACGCTATTTAGCATAAAAAAGCAATGCAATTGTGTTCTCTTGATCCTATTTGCCTACTGGAGTTCTATGCAAATGAGGATCATCGGTTGATTCTCTTTCAGCAAAGCAAAGATCTGGATTGCCATTCAATAATAGCAAACATATTTTATTATTTTTATTCATGAGGGTTGTTGGGCTGTGGAAGCTGAATGGCCATTTGAAGGGTGAGGTCTACTTGAAGTAAATTACTGGAGCATGCTTTTGAAGACAGTGTCTTGCTGTTAGATTGCTTTTACTTCTTGCTTCCTCTTCATTCTGGCTTCAAGTGGGAAATAGCTTTGCTCTGTTCCAAACTTGCCGCCATGATGTTAGATCTCGTCTCAGGCCTCAACTGATGGGGTTCAGGGCCCACATGCAGAAACCTTGAAACACAAAACCAAATGAACCTCTCTCTTAGTAAATATTTTCTTTTAAAATTTTGCCACAGCAACAGAAAGTCCAACACACGGGTGGAGAAGAAAGTAGACATTCAAGCCAGAATGAACAAGTTAGGAAAGTGGATGAGGACAACAGGAGAGAGCTACACTCTGAGTCTTTTTTTCTTTAAAGCATTTGTCTATGTACTCCAAATTTCTAAAGTATTTTTTGTTCACTATCCTCCAAGGCATAATTGTACTTCCAGACTTTAATGGGGAGTAGGCTGTAGGGGGCTAGTAGTCACCACAATGTTGTTAGAAGTGAAAGCTGAGAGGCAGTTGTACAGCTCAGAGCTGAAGGGAGGCTACCTGGGAGCCGGGTTCCATAGCTCTGAACAGCCGATGAGGGCTGCAGATGCAGGAAGTTATTATCAGACAAGCACATGGGAGGGCTGGTGCAAAGGAGAGTGTTGTTCACTTGATGGTTTTCCACAATGCTGCTTCAAGGTTACTGGAAGTCACCACTGGGAAGCAGTCAGCAGAGCTGGAGCCAGGGTGCTCCCAGATGGGAAAAGCAAAGGGACAGATCCAGCTCGACATTCTAAAAACTAAAATTCCTCCTCAAAGGAAGAGTGGGGACTTTCCTCAGTGCAGATGCTTTCCTCCACACAAGGGGCTGGAGGTTCACATTCACACCGTTTTAACGATGATTCCAAAATACATGTGTTTAACACTTTAAATGGGTTCTTTAAAATAGAAAAGGTCATTTAGGTTCTTCCTTTTCAGTTCTGATGTGGGGAAGCTTTGAATTTTTAACTCACTGAACCGGGCACTTTAATCTTTAGTTATGCTTTACTTAGAATCATGTCTGTAGAGCCCCAGGACTTTGAGCCTGTAAAGCTCATATAGTTCCATAACCTCTTTCAAACTTATTTTATGGATTGACTCATCAAGAATGACTTTATCACATTGACGTGATTCTGGAGATATAAAAATTAGTCAAACATATTCTTGTCTTTAAGGATTTCCACTCTGTTCCAGGAAACAAATATCAGAGAGGGGTTTTATAGAGAGCTAAGGCCCTGTGGTCACCAGTAGCATAGAAGCTTGGAGGTTTACCAGAGCCAACTTAGCAGGGAGACAGACAAGGATCCACCTCTACCTGGAACGCTGTGAGTTCGGCCATCTAGCCCTATGCTTCTACCCCTTTGTATTCTTAGGGCAAGCAGAGTTGAGCTTATATTGCATATCTAAAGCAGGGAACTCATGTGAGTCAATGCTACCTCTAGAAATCAGATTTTATGTCCAATTAGGAGTAACAGAATGTTGGGGCTAATAAACTTACATGTTATGGTTCAGAGTAGAAACAAAAATACTGTTTTTCCTGAAACTGGAACTCTGTCTACCACTATAAGTCATCTAAGTGGGCTATATATTGGTAGGTATAATTTTACTATGTTGTAAGAAACATACAAGTTCAGCCATAATGTTCACTGGGACTAAAGAAAGATATGGACAGACCTAGGATCTGGCAAAGAGCAATTTACTGAGGTGATTTACTGACAGAAGTGTGGTCCTGGCCTGCAAGAAGATTAAGTGGATGCTGTAATTGGTGTTAAAAGGATGAAGTGGGATGTATTAGTTAGAACCAAATTTCAAGCCAGATAAATTAAATCCGGTTTATCTTTGACTAATATCAAGGAATGGGGCACAGACATTGCAAAGTTCACATGCCACTGTAATGATTTTGTCTGCAGTTGCTGGGGAAGTCATGAAGGGGACTGCCACATCGGGTCACTCTGGGGCCATGACAGCAGTTCCAGATGGCTACATTTGTGTTCACGGTCCACATACGGTGTCCTTGGTGCATCCTACACTGTACCGAGTCAGACGCTCCTTTGACCACTCAGGCTGGAAATGGGAGTGGAGGGTTTATAGTGCAGAATACTCCAAGTTGACTTCTAGAATGAGCCATCTATAAATAGGCTGTGCCTTCCCCCAGTGTCTTTTACTTTTGATTTGCAAGAATAACACCGAGCAATAAAAATCTACCTGTCTCAGTGGGCTTAGCAACGTAAGTGGTAAAATCAAGAAAAAAAGGCGCTACAGTAGCTTAGGCCTGTTTCTCAATTATAACTCATAAATAAACACATCTGCACTGGAAGGAAACCTCCCATTTCCCTGCATCATGTTGTATGACTGATGGGGATACAGGGAGGGAGGGAGATGGGAAGGCAGCTCAGTGGACCACTGTGACCTTACTCCTTGAGCGCAGTGCAGAGTCACTATGGGCAAACAAGGGTTACACTGGGCTTAGTTGTACAATGTCTGCTTTGTGTCTGAACTGGAAGAGACATCAGAGGTAGGAAGACAGCATTTCTCTTTCTGACTTGAAGTCTCCCTGTCTGAGTCTCAGACGCTGGACCTGGTCTTCAGGCATCTATCACCTTCAGAGCAAGAGAACAATGAAGAAATCGATCCTTCTGGGATTTGAAAGAGTACCTTCCAAAACAGGACGTGAATTTCCCTATGCCACCCCTGCCTTGTCCTCTGCCCTTGCAATTATGACCATTAGTTGGGGAAAGCAGAGAAGAAATTCATATCATTCCACCCAAGTAGAGGCCCGTGGCCCACTGAAGGGAAGGAGAAGAGTTCAGCCTGTGCTGGCTGCTCACAGTCAGGGCTCCTCTCCTTGATACCTTCTCTCTTAATACATCATTCGTTCAGGATGACTTAGCATTTCTTTGAAGTAGTAAAGAAAAGATAGTTTTTCTCCCCAGTCAGGCAGCAGATCTCCTCTGACAGCAGATGCGTGTTTCACTCCTTTTTTTGCTTATTCATAAGGATTGCAGGAACCTCACCACAAGAGAAGTGTCCTTTACAGCCTCTTCCTCCCTTTCTTTGTTGGTTCCTATTCTAGCCCCAGAGTAGTAGCTGATCATGAGGGAAGGACTTCTCACAATATATAGATGGAAGAGGACTGGTCAGTGGGCAGGGTCCTGCACCCTGTGGCCTCTACCTCATTAATGTCTTGTGTGGCTGCTACTGTCAGCACGGCGGGGTTCCTTTCTTAGGACCCCAAAGGAATACTGTTAAGACCAGTTCCTTTGTATTCTCCTTGTATATACAGATCTTTCCAAAAGGATGAAATTCTTCTAGTTCTGTTGCAATCACAGTAGTTACCACAAAGAAGGTGTCCAATAATTAATGGATAGGTGAGTGATGTGTGAATGAGCTCCTTCTCTTTCTCTTCCTCTTCCTCCTCCTCAAGCATGGGGGATTGCAGTTCTATCACTTAGCATTTTGATTTCAATACTTCCTGATACATGCCCTCGAATACTGATGCTTGCATTGGCCAATGTAACTGGAGATACTGACAACACTTCCTGGAGCACTTGGTTGTCTATGGCTGGGATGCCAGGCTCAGCTTTCTCGTTCTGGACCTATGAAGGGTAGGTGGGAAGGAAGAGATGAACTTTTGAATATCTTTTCTCTCTAATTTTAGATTACCATATTGAGTGGGTGAGGGCACATATTTATCTCCCCAGCCTTCCAGGATGCAATGCTGAACACTTATATAATCAGCTAAGGAGAAAGGAGCCCCCCTCCTGCAGAAAACCAGTGTACCTGGAACAAAGCCCCCAACTTTGCTCACAGTCTTTTGGGGAAGAGAAAACCTCTACATGATCCTTTTAAATCTAGGGGTGCATTCTCAGAGGACAGAGGAGCTTGGCTCTCTAGCCTCGGTGTGAATTTCACCCTCAAATGCCCCCAGTGAGTTCTGTGGGAGTCTTGATGTACCACATTTGGGAGTAGATTGAAATTTAATCTCTGAGTAGGAGGACCAGTGAGAAAGAGTCAATGTTCTGTAAACTACTGAATAAAAGATAGAGAGAAAAAGACAGATAATAAGTATATGTTTTATTTAATAACCGTCCCAGCAGTTTCAGTCAGCTTTCTGTAATTTTTGTGATGAATGCAAGCGATACTTCCCTGCATATCTTCAGTGTTGAGAAAGCAGGCTGGGGAAATAATTTTTTAGTCAAATATGAAACCGTACATGATTCTAATACCTTAGAGGAGATTTCTTTCTACTTTCCATTGTTCTGTAAATGAAAAGTAAATTATGCTTTGTTAAAAAACTTTCCATTGAATAGTTTTATAGCAAATGTTTCATTCACTTCAATAAATAAATGTACAATATTTTTTGAAGATTGAGACTCAAGCTTTGCAAAATTTAACAACTCTACCAAATTAGTCTCTCTGGTTCTTATTCTACAATAGAAAATTATACTTTTTAACTTTTAGTTAAGTAGCATTTAAATAAAACGTCTAATTCACTGCTGAGTCTTTGAGGAATGTGAAACTTGTGATACACAGAGGGGGTTAGTATTACAAAGATGAGGGACTTCAGTGATTGCACCCTTTTTAAAAGAGTGGTGCAATATTTGTGTGTGTGTGTGTGTGTGTGTGTATGTAGGTTTCTGTGTGTGTGTGTGTGTGTGTGTGTGTGTATGGGTTTGTGTGTGTGTGTGTGTGTGTGTGTGTGTACGGTTGGAATGTGTAGCAAATGTACGTGGAGACCAGAGGTTGAAGTCAGCTGTCTTGGTATGTGTAGTTTGCTATGGTGTTCGGTGAGGTGGAGCAGATGGATAGTAGTTAAGGGGATTCTGAAAATTGATTCTTTGGAGGAGAGCTCATAGAATGGGAGAGAATCAGCCCTAACGAGGAAAACCATGAGCAGCCCAGCCCCGAGCTCTACAACTGGGTCTTGAATTTCTATGACAATATATTTTGAAAGTATATAGCTCTAGGTCCAAATTCCTCTCTGTGTGATTTGAAGAGAGATTATATGACCTCTCAGATTCTTTTTGTTACAAAATGTATTTAGTAAGACTGCTGGATATTAGTGAATAGTCAAGCCAGCAATGCTAATAAAGAGCTGAATCTAGTCTCTTACATTGGTTAAGACTGGAAAAATGAATGTGGCCCCAGCCTAGAAAGATCAAATTCCATCCGGGAAATGCTCATTGTTTTTTGTGTGTGGTCAGAATGGATCTTGAAAGTAACAGACTGGAAGGTAGAAGATTACTGTGAGCTGGAGGGAGCTCAGACCCTAGCTGTGGGGAGTGCTACATGGCCTGGGGTGGAGGTAGACAGAGCATCCTGTTCCCACTCTTCTGGATGAAAAGACCATTCTTTCCTTTATATAGACGGTAAGTTCATCTCTGTACAATATATGCTGCAACAATGTATAAATAATTAGGGAATAAAATGAAATAGAATGAAAACATAACACATTAAGTGGGTCACATACCTTCTAAGAAAGGCAGATGAGCCCTGGAATCCTGTAGCTATTCCCATCTTTAAAACTGTCTAAGCTTAAGCTATCAACTCTGCTTTCTGGCATGTGTTTTGATTCTGCATGTTATGAGACCCATAGAAAAAGAAGTGACTTTCAGGTGTTGAGATGGCTTGGGACCTGAATTTGATCCCCAAAACCACATAGACAAGAAGCTGGTATTGGTGGCATTTGCTTACAATTATGCTAGTACTGGGCAAGCAGAGTCAGGACGATCCCTGGGGCTCAGTGGCCATCTAGCTCTGTCTACTTGGTGAGAGCCAGGCATCAAAAAACTCAACAAAACAAAACAAAAAACCAGTAAGGCTGTGCCTGAGAAAGACACTTGAGGTTGTCTTCTGACCCCCATAAGAAACCACACACACACATGTGCTTGTTCACAAGTACACCTGCACACACACATGCTTATATGTGTGACTGTGCATGCATACCCTCCCTTCGTGGAAATGATTTCTTAGTAGGAGGCATGATATGATCTTTTCCAATTATGGCAGTCACTCTCGGTGCTATACAGGCTTACGGACTATAGGGGATTCTGGAGGAAGAATGGCTGGTCCACTTCTATTCTATGGCTGCTTCCTTCTGGAAATAAGACTATTTATATTCCTCTATAATTGGTAAGAGTAAGTTATAAAGAGATTGATTTCCATAGTTATGTGACATTTTCAGCATCTCTTACCTGGCCCTTCATATGTGTGCTGCACCAATTGGTTTATCGCAGAGATAACAGGAAGGAACAGAAGAGGAACACAGAGCCCAGTTTTCAAGGAGCTAGGGGTATCTTCTGTTGGCCTCTGACAGAATACATTTGCATCCCAAGTGTCTCTTTCAGTTGCTCAAGGAGATTTTTTTTCTTTTTGGTTAAAGCCAAATCAAAAGAAATCATCAGAAGTTTCTGCATGGAAGTGTGAATCTCTTGCAAATTTCTAATCAGAGAAAGAAGCATTTGCTTAAAGTTTATCCCTGGGGCACTAAGACTCTGATTTTCTAAAAATCACACAAAGTTCAATAAAATTGAGTTGTTCCCAAACACAATCTGAATGTGGACAAATGTAGGCAGACACATGCATGCAACAGAGAGTTTTACTAACTACAAATGAGTTCTGAGCTAGGTGAGATAGTTCAAAATCCAAACCACAAATATGGCTCTCCTTTATAGTATATGAGGCAGATGGTCTAGGAGCACAATGGGTTTCCCTTGGTATCATCAATTTCCATTTCTTCCCTTGAAGCAGTAAAGATCTGGGGCTTCAGAGTAGCTCCCCAAACAGAGAATTGCCTGAAGTATTTTACTGATGGAAGTAGGCAGGTAAAGTCACTATAGTTTCTTCAATATAAAGACACATCTTAGAAAAATGAAATTATTGGGTTGTCTTGCAGAGTAGAGGCCGAATAGTCCCATAATGGCTGTTCGAATGGTGGAGAGGCTGGGGAAAAAGTGCATGTCTTGGTTTAGCAGTTCACATATGGTGCTAAAAGTCTACAAGGTTCCTGGAGAGTCACTGCTATTCAGTCCACACTGGAAGGCCAAGGAAGGGCTTCTGATGTTAGGGAAAGGTAGTGTTGGAGGGGGTTGACATAATCACCAGCAAGAAGCAAGAGTGGGAGGGAAACAGCCCAGCTTTTACTGAGCCTCGTTTTATCTAAGCCACTTCTGGAAGGTGCTGACCACTCTGGCAGAGGGTTTCTCCCTTGTTAATCCTTGAGAATGCCCTCACAGATCTTCCCAGACATAGTCTCTTATTTCATTCCAGATCCAACTAAGTTGAAAATCAAGGTTGACCACCACAATAGATGTTCTTAAGAATTTAGACGTTCTTAGTTCTGTTTTATACTCATTATTTCAATACCTTCTTGGTATTTCATGTGTCTATACACCACCCTTCCACTGACACTGGAAATCAGAATTAGAACAGTTGTAAACAGCCAGTGCTTGACGTGAGTGACAAGTGTCCAGCTTAGTAGAGGGTGATGCTTTGGATAGTCAGTGCCTTCCAGTGTAGCCTGTGGGTTTCTGTGTGTCATGCTGGAGAAGCTTGACTTCATACATCTGTCCTCAGTCCTGCATCTGATTATAAAGACTGTCTTGTTTGTCCATTAAAGACCCAGGATATGGCAGGCCTAATTCAATAATGTCACAAGCTAACCCAACTTTGCATGACCAGCTATCTCTGGCATTCCCATTTCTCCATCACAGCTTCATCATGGGTTTCTCAGCCTCCTGAGTTACTTCATACATGGTACTCCATCCCTCTTCATGAGGCTTCAAGATACAACCGTTACTCATTTAACAGGTGATTCTAAGGTGCTAGTTTTTTGCCTAGGAAAGTGCATACCTTACTCTTAGATTTTTTTTTGGTGAGATATTGGCAATTCTAAAGAGACTCAAGCTTTTGCTTCAGCATACCCACAGTGGACAATTCCATCGGTGTGCTAGGCACCAGTTGAGACCTCTGGGAGCTTGTCCACCTCCCTGTGCATCACATCAGGATAAAAGGAGGAAGTATCGAGTAGGCAGAATGACAACCTCAGGTCTTCTGAGTGTTTCATCCAGGCTGTCCCTGCCCCTCAAAATTCTAAGTTAAATTGGTAAAAATAAGTAAAACAAACAAGGAATTATACACTCGGGCATTTGTGCCACCCTTCCTATACATGCATCATTCCGTAAATTCTAAGGGGGATAGATCTGACCTTATGCTATTTTCTGTAGGACTGGCCCGATTTTTGTTACGATTTTTGAAGAAAGTATTTTGTATATCTATGTCTGTGTGTGTGAAAGAGGATGGAGAGACACAAAGAGGAAGGGGGGAAGGGAGAGTGACCTTTCTAAGCTTGCCTGTAAAGTCTTTGGGAGTAGAAATGGTGTTCTGGGGACCCATTCATTGAGCCTACCAGATTGATCTTGGCTCCAGTCAGAGCATAAATGTGGCCTTAGTTAATTCACAGAAAATGTGCTCCTGAGTTTTTGCTTAATTCCCAGCACTGAACCTCTAGTTTATTCGTTCAGAAGCTTTACATTATTCCCTCTGTTTCACTTCATGCTCAGGGTATATGTGCCCAATGTGCACACCTTCCTCTTGGTTCTGGTTCATCCTTTGTGTGAGAGTCATTTTACTAGCATTTTGTTTCAAGCGGAGGCCTGTTATTCAAAGTCAACACACCAAACTTGGCTAAAGAAAACTATTTGAATAATATCCATACAGTAATAAAACCTAGAAAAATGAAAATATAAAACACAGTATCCATGGCTAGTAATGCTATTCACACTTTGCTAAATCCTGCTAAAGTGGGATATCGCTAATCAGAGAAGACTCATAGTCCAGACTATAAACATATTTTTCCAAGAATATCAAAAGACCATTGGCCAAAGGTAATTACAATATTTATATAAACTAATCATTTCTTTCTTTATCATAGATCAGAAAGGTAACTTTTAAAAAGTATTATTATTTTATTTTTATTGATGTACATGCACAGGTGTGCAGGTACTAGTGGCGGCCAGAAGAGGCGCTGGGCCCCTGGAGCTGGAGTGACAGGTGGATGTGAGCGAGTGCTAAGAACTGAGCTAACAGCTGTGCTCTCTCTCCAGCCCCAAGGCAAGGAACTTTGCATGTGAGGAATCCAATCTCTTTTTCTATTTGGAATGTGGGTGTTTAATTCATGTTCCTGACTACTTCATGATTCTTTCTTTCTTTTCTTTTCTTTTTTTTCAATTTTGTTTCTTAAACCTAAAATATAAGTTGGATATATAGGAAAGCATAGCTTCTTGAACATAAATATGGAAATTCACATCTCATTCCATTTTTCCTGTCTGACTGCTCAGAACCTTTAAACCCCCCCCCCCCCCCCAAAATTGAAATTCAAAGGAAGCCGTGCTCCAGAAGCCAGTATGTTTGCTGTTAGTGTTGACTTTGATTTTGTCTCCCAATGGAGCTATTTTGGGTATGAAAATATTGTAAAAGATCACCAGTACCTGACACCATTAGGGATACTCTGTTATATTTGCAGACAGAAGTCTAGCATGGCTGTTCTCTGAAAGTCTCCACCCAGCAACTGATTCATGCAGATACAGACAGCCACAGAAAAACAGGGATGGAGCTTGGGGACTCTTATGGAAGAACATGAGGAAGGATTGCAGTCTCTAAGGGGGTAGGAACTCTACCAGAAGACCAACAGAGTCAACTAACCTGGACCCTTGGGGCTCTCAGAGACTGAACCACCATGCGTCAGACCTAGGACTCCCAACACTGATGTAGCAGATGCACGTCTTGGTCTTCATGTGGGTCTTGAACAACTGGAGTAGGGCTATCCCAAAAGCTGTTGCCTGTGCACGGGATATGTTCTTCTACTGGACTGCTTTATCTGGCCTCATGGGGAGAAGAAGTGCCTAGCCTCTCAGAGACTTGATCCACCAGGGTGGGGGGGATATCTAGAGGGGCCCCACCCTCTTGGAGGAGAAGGGAAAGGGCATTAGGGAAGAATAGTGGGAGGGGGTGACTGGGAAGGGGGCAGTAGTGGCATGAAAGTGAATAAGTAAAATAAATAATAGGAATAAATTATTTTTAAAAAATAAAAAAAAATCTAGACTAAGTAATGATAATAGGCTTATGGTGTGGATGCAGAAAGGGTAGAATTCTAGGAAAAGTGTTTTTCATATTGACAAATGTATGTTGAGAGGGAGCATGTACAAAGAAGGGCAGTGGTCACAGGATCCAAATGCTGCCCCTTGGAAGCTAGCCTCAAAGTGCATGATCGTCTAGCTATGGCCTAGGCAATAATAATGCTTTTTAACACAGAAAGCACCATGTGTGATTATGTGAGTTCTACTCATTGAGGACATTAACTTGCCATTATGATCTGCCATCAAGTGGTAACTATCAGTTTCTCTATTTTATAATTGTAGACGCAGAGAGATTCAATAACTCTCTAAATGGTATGCTACCAATACAAATGTGAGTGGGGGGGTTAGAACAAGGTCTGTTTGAGGACAAAGTCAAGTTTTTCCCACTAGACCACAATGCCAGCAAGGTATCTCCCAGCCAGTGTTCTAAGCATTTAGCATGTGTTTAGCACTTAGGCATCCAGCCTGAGTGTTTAGCATGTAATATCTCACTTGATTTGTAGAAAAAGATGTTAGAAAGCTGGGCTCCTTTTGCAGATGCATAGACTGTGAGAGGAAAAGCTACTTGCTTAGACTCATTCATTTACTTCACAGCAGAGGTGAATATATTGGAAATCTCTTTATTTGCAGCCATCACGTGGTCGGGCCTCTCTCCCAGCAACCATTTCTCTTTTGACACTTGTGGTTCCCCTGTGGTAAAGGCTGGTCATTTTCCTTCTATTTTAAGAAAAAGAAAAGGACCATCAAGATACTCCTTCTAGTTTCTCCACGGGTTCTCCAGTGCTTTCTATCCTGTGTCTTCTGGAACCTTCTTTATTTTCAGCTTTGCCCACACCATCTTTTTGTTGTTGTTGTTGTTAAATTAGATATTTTCTTTATTTACATTTCAAATGTTATCCCCTTTCCAGGTCCTCCCACCCCCGAAACTCCCTATGCCATCCCCCCACCCCTGCTTCTATGAGGGTGTTCCCCACCCACCAACCCACTCTTGCCTCCCCGCCCTCGAATTCCCATATACTAGGCCATCGAGCCTTCACAGGACGAAGGATGTTCCCTCCCATTGATGCCTGACAAGGCCATCCTCTGTTACATATGTAACTGGAGCCCTGGATCCCTCCATGTGTACTCCTTGGTTGGTGGCTTAGTCCCTGTGAGCTCTGAGTGGTCTGGTAGGTTGATATTGTTGTTCTTTCTATGGGGTTGAAATCCCCTTCAGCTCCTTCAGTCCTTTCTCTAACTCCTCCATTGGGAACCCCGCACTCAGTCCAATGGTTGGCTGCAAGCATCTGCCTCTGTATTTGTCAGGCTCTGGTAGAGCCTCTCAGGCGATAGCTTTATCAGGCTCCTTTCAGCAAGCACTTCTTGGCATCCACAATAGTGTCTGGGTTTGGTGACTGTATAGAAGATCCTCAGGTGGGGCAGTCTCTGGATGGCCTTTTCTTCAGTCTCTGCTCTATACTTTGTCTTCCTCCCGTGAGTATTTTGTTCCCCTTTCTAAGAAGGACCGAAGCACCCACTTTTTGGTCTTCCTTCTTCTTAAGCTTCATGTGGTCTGTGAATTGTATCGTGGGTATTCTGAGCTTTTAGGCTAATATCCACTTATCAGTGAATGCATACCATGTGTGTTCTTTTGTGACTGGGTTACCTCACTCAGCATGATATTTTCTAGTTCCATCCATTTGCCGCAGAATTTCATTAATCAATCGTTTTTAATAGCTGAGTAGTACTCCATTGTGTAAATGGACCACGTCTCACATATTTGGAAGCATTGAGTCACTCTTCATTTTCAGTCTGCTTTTGTGAATTCTTAGTCTCTACGCTGATGGCTATGAATTTCAATGTCTAGCCTTAATCCTTCTGAGCTTCAGATATATTTAGGAGCCCTAGTAAAGGTCTTATTTCATGAAACATGATCCAAACTTGAGGCTTCCTAAAGCTTTCTTGACTTAGCAAATGGCATGGTCTCTAAAGCTCTCTGCCTTGTTCCCTTGTGACAGGATCTCTCATAGACCCTGGAATTAGACTGGTGTCCCACAAGTATTCATAATAGTCCTTTCTTTGTCCCTCACAGCTCTCAGGGGACATGCACAGCCATACACAACTGTTTTCTTTTTTACAAGGGTACTGGGCGTTAGAACTGGGTTTCTTGTGTTTACACAGTAAGCACTCCTGCACACTGAACCATTTCCCCTGAGTCTATTCAGGCCCCTGCTTTTGTGTCTTTAGTTGAAACTTCAGTGTCTTGTTTCTTTGAGATCTGCACTGTTTGCCCCCATTACCAATCTTGTCATTCAGCACTGAAAGCAAGTAACTTTTGTTTTGTTTTGGGACAAGATCTTACTCCATTCCTCAGATTAATTTAGAATTCACTATGCTGGCCAGGTTAGCCTTGAACTTGTGGAAAAATGTTTTTGCCTCAGTTTCCTAAGTTCTTAGATTATAGGCTGCACCACAATATCCAGTTCTCCTATATTTAATAAGTCAGATAATATAAAACTTTTGCTTCAAAACCTTCTGATGACATCCCACTGTATTTAGAAAAATACTACAGGTGCTTCTCAGACTTTCTTTCTTTCTTTCTTTCTTTCTTTCTTTCTTTCTTTCTTTCTTTCTTTCTTTCTTTCTTTCTTTCTTTCTTTCATTTTGGCTAAGAAGCCACCACACGCTGGGTCTCTTCACTCATCTCATCTAGCTTTGCATTTTCCATTGCTCATACCCTCTGTTTGCATGGCTTGCTTTTGCTCACACATGCCAACCTTGTTTTGTGCTCATGGCAGAGTTTGAAAATATTTTTGCTCAGATGTGTGCATGCCTGGCCCTTCCTGACTCTTAGCTTTTGACCACTTTTGGCTGACTACCATTGGTAAGCAGGCTTCCAGTTCTATTCTGATCATACAATATGCCACTGTTCACTGTTCAAAATGATATTTTTCCTCCTTTAGTTATTTGCTTACCAGATATTTCTCTGTTTTCTAAATTTATAAAAGATCCCAAAGACCCTGAACTTCTGTCTCAGCACAGAACAGTGCATGGCTCATACACAACCAGTTACTATTTACTAATAGTCAAAGTGCTGAGGTAGGACTGAGATGGTAAGCAATGGAGGACGAATGAAAAGAACACTTCACATGGGGCTGACTTGGTTTTGAGTTTAGGCTCTGCTTACTAGCTCTGTAACCCCTGGCAAATTTCTTCTTTGTCAACTATGACTAGACTATTAGTAGCAATTACCTTATGAGTGTGATTGGGTGATTACACACGCTAATAAAAGTGAAGTATTTAGTCAAGAACCTGGCACATAATGCTCCAGTAGTACTGGACATCTTTATAAAGTGACTTGGGCAATGTGAAGGAAGGTGATGTAGAAAAAGATGCTTATGTCTTACATTCTACTTGCCCAGGGATAGAAAGTGAAAAAGAAGTTTAATGGTCATTAGATGTGGCTGGGAAAAGGTAAGGGCCAAAATGTGGTTTCTAACCCACAGTGTTCTCCCATCCCTGCAGAACTGCTGAATATAAAGCCTGTTCTTGCTGAGGCTGACACTACTTTAGAAGTACCATAAATTTAGACCATAATGTGAACAGCATTCCCAGATTAACACAGGATGGCTTTCTTGCATGTTTTCTACTTTATTAGTCCAAAGGAAGTGTGTGTGTGTGTGTGTGTGTGTGTGTGTGTGTGTGTGTGTGTGTGTGTGTGTGTTCATTTGGGACTGTGTCAGCAAGGTTTAGAATTTCATGTCACTATCTTTTTGGTTTCTCTTTTAGACCAGGCTGGACTTGAACTCTTGAACCTCCTGTCTCAGCCTCCTATGTGCTAACAAGGAGTATAACCATGCACAACCACATTCACAATTGGTTTGTGCTTCTATCTTTAAAGATACCAATGTTCTTTCCAAACTTTAGTTTTCTATATCTTTCAAATGTTACATTTTGGATCTCAACACTTTCTATAACATGAGTTCATTAAGGATGATGTATTAAGCCTCTAGCTTCCTTTGACACATGAATAATGCTTACTGAACCAGGGGCCCAATCAGTGTTTACTGTATGAACATCTGACTCATGTCTTCTATTTTGCATGAGCAAGTTGGTGCCAGCACTTCCAGAAGTGGTCCTGACAAAAGGAATCTACACAGAAGGACAAACAACCACACAACTTAGTTGTACAGTGACATCAGTCCTGGCCTCATGTCTGCTGACCAACTCTAGGCAATCTGGCTCTGAGAAGTGGCAATTTCATGCCAGATGTCTTAAGGACACACACAGAGCTTGAAGACATGTTGGACTTTAAGCCCCAACTGGCACAAGTGTATCTCTACAGATCAGTTGGAGGCTCAGCTCCGCCCTGAACTTCCTCAGTCTATTAAATTTTTAGAGCACTGCTCATATTGTGTGCTCTTGATTTTTGAGTTCTTAAACTTCAATACTCTGTTGTAAAGAGCTAGAGTAAATGCCAATGTACTTAAGGCCCCTGTTAATCTTTGACTTGTGGGAAGCACAAGGCACACTGTGTTCTAGTATTGAGTGGTACGCTCCTGTTCCTGGTACATTTTAAGGAAATTGATGATGGGATTGACAATCACATGACTCTGTTTTCTTTAAATTCTGATGGTATTATCAGTCTCCTTTCCAATACACTGTCTATATGCATCCGTGCAAACTCTGCCCTTCCTACCTCCATTAAGAAACCATGATTTCAGGCTGCCATTGATTGTCTCAGGTTATTCAGCACCAATTCACATGGCAGATGCATGTTTATAGCGTCGTTAGGTGACATCTATGTATCATTTCTCCTGATCCTCCCACTCTTGACTCTTGGGAGAACTTTGCCATCCAAAGGGACTTCACCTTAAAGTTACTGCTCTATATTTATCTCAAGATCTTTTTTCAGGCGAGGTTAATCACCCTCCTTAAGGCAAATCCACAATAGTTAAAATAGGCCATTAGGAATGCAGTCAGGTGTGGCTCCTGTAGATTGACTTCCAAAGTAGCAAGGGAAAAGACAAATGTGTAGTTTCTCTCAGGATCTGTCTAAAAATCATGGCACTCTGCTGAAGGCTGTCAGCCCACAAAAAGAATCAACTTATATTTTAAAAGTTGCTAAAATGTAGATAGTAGGAAAGAGTCTAAATACATGTCTTTAGGAGAAGAACACAGTATTTCTAGTGTCACTGTCCTGTTGGACTGGGTGTTTCTTGGGTTAAAAAGTCAGACATCCATTGACTTGAGGACCTTCTATTAGTGTCTTTCTTACAATCTCATACACAGACAATGTCTAGTAAGTTGGGTTTGAGTGAATTTGGCTATTTTCATTTAATTATTTATATTCAATGAATTTAGAGAAAAATTGTAAAAACAACAATAAATTTTAAAAACCAAACCAAACCAAACCAAAACAAAACAAAACAAAACACCCTCCATAGCCATTTTAAATAATAATGGTAAACTAAGGCTCAAGAAGATCTCCTTGGCTTTGCCTACACCTGCTGTGGGCTTTGACGGTAACCCTTCCTCAGTCTTCATCGATCTTAGCCAGGAAAAGGTTGTAGTGACATTCCTGTCAGCTCTAAAAGGGGACATTTGGCTGTTTATTTTACTTTCTGTTCCTAGTGCTGGAGATTGAACTCACAGTTTGTACACTGAACCAGTGTTTGGATCACTGACTTACATCCCTAGTTCTATTTATGTTTTCCTTTAAAATTACATGATTGACTTATTTTGTGGGAAGAGAAAATGGGTGCCACATCACACATGTGGAGGCTAGCAGATGAATCACAAAGGCAAAGTTGGTGCCTCATGGGTTCCAGGACTTGACTCATAGCCATTGGGCACAATGGAGAATAGGATCCATCCTGCTGATTGTTGTTAGTTTTTAAAAACTTCTATTACTTTTTTAAAACATTTATGCAAAATAAGATTGGTTGTGATATTTTTGTGTTGCTTCTTGATCCTTCTTTCTCTGTTATGCTGTCACTAGTGCCCTTAGTTCTCACAGAAACTTCTCTGCTTCCTTCATGGCATGTGCTTCTCATGCCACCTTAGTTTCTTTCTCTCTCTCTCTCTCTCTCTCTCTCTCTCTCTCTCTCTCTCTCTCTCTCTCCCCCCACATAAAACTTAAAGTTTTATTCTTATCCTACCTCTAATTTTTGCTTGGGTTGTAGTTTACCCCCAAAAATCATTTGCTTCCTGGCTTCAGGTGCTAAACTTCCTATCAGCAGTTGACTCTCTTTCTGCCTTCCTCAGCCCAGGAAAGATTCTTCTTCTTCTTCTTCTTCTTCTTCTTCTTCTTCTTCTTCTTCTTCTTCTTCTTCTTCTTCTTCTTCTTCTTCTTCTTCTTCTTCTTCTTCTTCTTCTTCTTCTTCTTTTTTTCCTTTTTTAGGTTTTTATTTATTTATTATTAATATTTTTATTGAATATTTTCTTTATATACAATTCAAATGTTATCCTCTTTCCTGGTTTCTCCTCCTCCCAGAACTCCCCTATCCCATCCCCTCTGCTTCTATGAGGGTGTTCTCCACCCACCCACCCACCCATTCTTGCCTCCCCGCCCTTGATTCCCCTAAACTGGGGCATCTATCGAGCCTTCATAGGACTCAAGACCTCTCTTCCCATTGATGCCTGACAAGGCCATCCTCTGCTATATATGCAGCTGGAGCCATGTGTACTCCATGGTTGGTGGCTTAGTCCCTGGGAGCTCTGGAGGGTCTGGTTGATATTGTTGTTCTTCCTATGGGGTGGCAAACTCCTTCAGTTCCTTCAGTCCTTTCTCTAACTCCTCCATTGGGGATACCATGATCAGACCAATGGTTGGCTGCAAGCATCCCAACACTATTGTGGATGCCAAGAAGTGCTTGCTGACAGAAGCCTGATATAGCTGTTTCCTGAGAGGCCATGCCAGAGTCCTACAAATCCAGGAAAGATTCTGGGTTCATGAGATCCGATCTGAATCTGTGGCTCTCAGAGTTTTATAAACTTTCTTGGGAGAACTTGTAAAAATAGGTCAGAGTAAAGACACAAATGGCTGTCCTTGTCATACCCAGCTGAAGTTTATGGTATTCTAATTACAGTGGACCTGAACCTTCGGCAAGCTGGAGTAATTAAACTATTCGGTGGGAGCAAATCATTACAGATCGGAGATGAATTTGCCCTTCCAGGATGCTGATCAGAACACTGAATGGGGGAATTTGCTTAATAGTGCCTGGAAAAGTGAAGGGCACTGTACTTCTAGAGAGTACTTTGTTCCCATAAAACCAAGCTGAGTGCCATTTGTTTCACGGGGATTGTTTTGTAATCACTTCAGTTTTACTAATAATCCTTAATCTCCTGTTTGTCAGAAAATGAAATGGAAAGGTGAGCAGAAATCTGAACAGAAGCACAAAGGTCTTCTAAGCTGAAGAGGTGGTGGGTCCCACACATTTTGCACCACAAATATCAGGCCACTCAGTGGACCTTTCTAATTGATTATAAATTATGATAAGTTATATTTCAGATATATACTATAATGTCTATACGATCTAAATAATGTATATTTTAGATATTTGCATTATATGCATTATAAAACAAGGGAACGAGGACATTTTATAGTTGAAAGACAAAGACTGGGGTAGGGATTGTCCATTTCAAGAGATGGCTGGCTATGAACCACTCCTCCTGGCTGCCTGGTTGGGCTGATGGCGTACTCTTCCATGACTCGATGTAGGAAGAAGCTTCTCCATAATAGTATGTGCTTGCTGTTAGCAATAATATACACAATATTGGTCTTTTAAAAATTGTATGAATGTACTTACTATAGTCAGAAAAATGAATGCAACTGGAAAATCCTTCTCTGAGATAAAGCCACCACACCATGGAATGGGTTGTAGCAAGAGTTAAGGTTGGAACCAGGAAATACCTTCTTAGTTTGAGCGATCTTTGGATGTTTGAGCAATGTGACTGCAGGACCCTGAAGCACTTCAGCACTCACAGCATCCATGAAGTGGCTATGGTGTTTTGTGGCAGTGCTTTGGCACAGATGAACAACCACAGGCTTAAACTGAGACTTTTAGAAAGAGTAAATGCTAATATCTGGCATCAGCTGAAGATTAATGCAGTCACACAAAGGATCTAGTCACACACTCTGCATGTGTTTATGCCTTGCTTTTAGCTTGCACTCCTGGGACAAAGGGTGATTTGGGATGATGGCCAGGGACTTTTCAACCTGTTTGGACTGATGTAATGTGTTGGTTTTGAACATTCACAAAGAATGAGAACATCTTGAGTGGTGAATCACAGCACTTACTTTCAGTCAATCCAGTGGCCTTTCTCTGCTTACTCAAACTCAGTTCTGTACTCTAGGGAATATAGTGTACTTTGTTAGCTCTTTGTGGAATTAATGTATGGATTATTGAATCACCAGAGTTTATTTTCTACTACCCTCCCCTCTGTAGAATTTTTCTGTCTCTCTGTTCAGTGTTGAATTCAGTTTAGAATCATACCTAGGGTAACCCTGGTTTATCTTCTACTCTGGAGGAACAATCACCCATTCTGGTAGACTTATGAAATTAGAGTAAGAAAGTGTCTTACTTTCTTAGAGGCAGCCTGCCATGCCCCTCTGATACTGGTGTGGAAGAGAGGCCAGGTAACTTGGCCAGTGACACTCCTCATTCCAGAGCACGATGTGAATCCACCTTCCACCCTCCTACAACAGTCTCCAAGTTCACTGTCTGTTGTTGTCCTAGTTGTTGTCTACACAGAACCTGCTTAAAGGTTCATCTTAAGGGTCCCCACTTCCACTCACACCACATCCGAGCCTCGGGTCTTTTCCTTGTGAATCCCTCTTCCTGCATGTTCACCCACCAACTGCTGCGGGAAAGAGGCTGACCTGATCCTGTAGATGAGCCACAGGTGATCATGACTCTAGATACATAGTATCATTGTAACTTGCCCCTAAAATGCCACAAGATTTAGGCCAGGTTCTTTTTAAGTACCTTAGTTCTTTGTATGCATTTTCTTAGATCAAAGAAATTAATCTATTTAGAATCACAAACTTGTAAAATGATCTAAACAATAGTGACTCTTGTCTTCCTGAAACTGTCTATACACAGGCAATCAAGGGAGGTTTAGGGGATCTGTTGTCCCTCTACCCTGCTTTCAACTCTTGGCAAAGAACCTGTTCTGTAAATGTTGATAACTCTTGAAGCATTCTTTACTGCTAGTCATGGTTTCCCATTTTCCTGTTAAACTCCATCATCATCCATCATTTCGTTCACTCTTTGTTTCTTACACATTGTTTCTTGAGAGAGGAAAAAGGAGCAAAGTTCATTAGTGTTTGTTTTCAAGACATTGTCAAACCATAAACACATTTCCTTTTGAAATGGTGGCTCTTCTGTTAGTAGCATTCTTTTTGGCCCCATTGCATAAGCACCAGGTTCAGAGAGTGACCCTATCTCAAAAAATAAGATGGAGAATGATTGAGAAATATCCCTAATACTGAGCTCTTGACTACATATACATGTGCATGCATACACACGAATGTACACACACACACACACACACACACACACACACACACAGAGAACGAGAGTGAGTGAGCGAGAGAGTGCCTTGTCCAGTTCCAACTTTGACCGCACATGGATTATGATCCAATAGGCATTTTTTTATTCTTTCTGATCACACTTCCTACACTCTTTCTCCCTCTCCCACTTTCACTTATTTTATTTTTATCCCCCTCCCATGTCATTTTATTTATTTTATAAATTACTGACTTTAATCAGAGCTCTCTATCTGAACCCTAATATGAGGCTATCCACTGGGATATGGGGATTCATCAGTGACCAAACAATGGAAGATAATGACTCTTAGTTCCCTTGTGAGAGGAAGTGCCTTCTGGGCCCTCATTCATGCATGGCTGAATGTTGACAATATCAGTCGTGTACAGGGTCTTTTCAGGCAACCTCACCTGCAATGGTGACCTTATGCCTAAAAAGTAACATTTCACAGCTCTACACCACACCACCCAGCTTTTAAATTCCTTCTGTGCTCTCTTCCACAATATTACCTCAGCCTTGGAGGGGCTGATATAGATGTTTTAGAGCAAAGCTTTCAATAGCCTTTTATTCTCTGCACTCCGAGTAGCCACGAGTCTCCATACTCTGCCACTTTTTGCCACAAAAAGAAACTTCTCTGATCAAAGCTTAGAATGGCATAAGGCTGTGGTTATAAACATGAATATTAAGAAGACAGTTTGATATTATGTCCCATTTAATAATACCAACAACTTTCTTCTTAGAGCTTTGGCCTTTTTGTAGCTATAGGCTTTTGACCACATTTACCCATGTCAGTCAGCTCACAACCAGAACTCCAGAACCAGGGGAGTTCAATGCCTCCAGTCTCTGTGGCATTCATGTGCATACAGCACATACAATATACATAATTAAATTTTTTTTTCAAAATTTGTAAAGAGAAAAGCAGTTGTTTACCCAGATAACAATCGTGTCACTGTTGCATCTGTGGGGACATTTTGCATGACATGTTAGTACTGCAGTACACAGAGTTAACTTCTAGGTAAGTTCCTGGTGACTGTGCCCCTAAAGACACCTTCATAGCATCTTCAGATACTATGGAAGCTAGGCAGCAGGGAAGAGCTTCTGGTCCAATTCCAAGTTAATTTCTTTCTGTCCCACAACCACAGTGATTAGTACCTTCAGTAGCTAGGCCTTACCATCTTGCCCTGGTGGGTAACCAAGAACAATGATAGTAGCCTAGGCTACTTTCGACCTTTGGGACTTTTCTGATCAATACTTTATATAGGGTTATCCCCTACCTGGCAAACATCTTTCAGTTTGGTCACCCATGTCTTCTAGGATGATCCTTATCCACACAAGCAAGGTTCCTTCCAAGAAGTATTTTTTAAAATATGTGACAATGATCCTGTTGCTATTGATTCATGGACCTATGAAATTCTGGTGTTTAGTTTTCTACATGAGCTACCTGAAGGCTCTAGAGGTGCCAAAATCAGTAACACAGCTTAAAATTTATTGTATACACCTGGTTCACTGAATCAAATGTACTTTGTTTTGAAAAACATTTTTATTAGGAAATATTACTACCATATAGAATTTTCTAGAGAACAGTAAAGCATCATAACAATCAGCTTGATCAAATATGGACATGTATAGATGTATGCTTATGATCACAGAATTTTTTTATTTTTTGATAATATTTTTATTTCCCTTTATTTTTGACATTTTATGTGATTTGAGTTTGGAAATATCTAGAAAGGAACATAGATTTTTTTTTTAGTTCATTCTTACATTCTCTTATTTCATTTTTGTTAACACTGTAATAGTTATGCACGTGGTTATATAGTCTTAGTTTAGATTTCGGTTTCTAGTCCTGACTCTTCTAGTAGATTGATCATGTTTTCATTATCTATTCTACATTTGCCTTTTGTATTTTCTTCCTTCTTCCCAAAACACACTCTCTCTCTCTCTCTCTCTCTCTCTCTCTCTCTCTCTCTCTCTCTCTCCTGTCTCTTTTTATTTCTTTGGGCTTCTAAACTTAATTTTGGGAGCTTCAAATTATTCAATATTTCTAGCTTTCTCTTAAAAACAGAACAAGACCCAGCACCACCACCAATAAAAAAAAACCATGCAAACAAACAAAGAACAAAAACAAAAGCCCTAGCTAGTGGTGTGTGGGTAAATGAGAGCTACCAGTTCTCTAGAAGAGGAAAGGACATCTGTATTTGTAGCAGATATTATTTTTTTCTTATGTATATTTTCTTCACTGTGGTTGAGACTCAGCAATAAATGTGATGTCTCTGACCATAGATTAGGGAACCCAATAACATGTTATTTTAAGTAATGCAAGTAATATAGATTAACTTAAAGAACTAGGCCTAAGAAATAGCTCAATGTACCAACATAATTTGAAAGTCTTAGATTTTAAGTATCTGTTACTTTCCTTGTAAAGTTGCTTTTAGTTGATTACAGGTTCATATAATCCAGTTTATATAATAAATAATAGCTGCTTTTGATAACTGGTTTGCAAAGTCTCTAAAAATGCTGAGTCTTTGAAGTAGCTCAAGCATACCACTGACATGGCTTAATTAGCCAAACAAACAGTTATTATTGTTTAAGAAAGTTCTGATTTGTTTTGTTTTGAACATGTCATGTGTAAATCTACTTCCTGGTAATCACTGTTTACATTCATGGATTCACTTCATCAATCCATTTTCCTACCCGTGTTCTTTAATTCCACAACTTTCTCCAGTCACATTTATTATTTTCTTGAAGTGCATTCTTTAACAGCCCTCTTAGAAAAGAAAAAACTTAGAATTCTATTTTCTCTGTCTCCAAGGGAGTAACTCAGCTGGGTGACAACTGCTATTGATTGTCACTTCTCCTGAGAACTTCTGAATCTTGCTTGTTTCTGACAGTGAGAAGGTACTATCAGAGATGGTGCTGTGTAATCCCTTTCTTCTTCTTCTGTTCACTTTTTGTTCAGAGATTTCTATCCAGCAACATGGCTGGTTTAGCGAGCGATCACATCCAAAGACCTTTTAGCTCTAAGTGATCTGGCTGGACTGGAGATATGCCCTGGATTACGATATGATCTTGCTGGAATACAGACACACCCTCAGTACACATCTTTAATCCCAAACAATGTAGGTAAGGTTAGGTTATAGAAAGAAGCAACCATGTTTGAAAGTGACGTTTAATTGATGGGGAGTCAAAGTGACAAATCAGAGAAAAATTTGACAGAACGAGTCAGAGACAGAATATGCCCCAGTAACACAAGAACACACAGGAAAGAGAGGCTATTTAGGAGCAGCACAGAAGAGAGAGAGAGAGAGAGAGAGAGAGAGAGAGAGAGAGAGAGAGAGAGAGTTTTACATAGAAAGAGAGAGAGCAAACTAGACCCAGGTGAAGACAGAATGAGAAGAAGCCAGAAGATTAGAGCATATTGCCAGTTAGTTTGAGGTCAAGCAAAGCAATTCAGTCAGAAACCGAGAGAAGCCAGTTTGAATCAATCAGCTTGGAAGATTAGATGGTACAGAGGCCTAGAGATAGTTAGAACAGAGAAAGAACGATTCTGGGCTCAACCCACTTTGTTTTTGCACAGTTTGGGAATGGTTCTCATCCCATCACTTCATCTGAGGAATAAAAGCAAAAATTAGATCTGGAGAATAAACGATATTTTTAGAGCTTTTAGGTTTTATCTCCCCTTTGTATCTTTAATGATTTATAATTTCATTAAAACATCTCCTTACTAGATTTATCTTCATTTGTTCTAGGAAATAATAGTACCCAGGTCTAAGCATTTAGTGCTTCATTTTGGAAAAATTTCAATATTATTTCTCCAAATACATTCTCTCTCTCTCTCTCTCTCTCTCTCTCTCTCTCTATATATATATATATATATATATATATATATATATATATATATATTTATATATTTATATGTAAAATATATATAAATAAAATATATATTAATATATATATATTTTAATCCATTCTCTTTTTTCAATTTTATACACACAAACCAGATATAAAGTGGATTTTGTAATCTGTTCTTCACGTTTTATAGTGGTGTTTTGTTTATGAACACAAAAAAATAAACTAAAACCAAACAAAACTCAGAATGAACAAATAGACAAACAAACAACCCTTTTTCTGTCCCTATTCTCATCCTTGTGGATGAACTCCTTAGTTCTTTATTTTCTACTTTTTTGACAGATCTCAGCCTGTCATCTGTTACACCATTAACATCCTTTCCAGTAAGATAGGTCTCATTTCCTAGGTTTCTGATTCATTCATTATTAATATCTCTTTGTTTTGTCTTATAAAAAATTATTTATTTCTAATTGATATTTTATTTTCATTTATGTCATGGGTTGTCAGTCTGGTAACTTTGAAGCTTTCTTCAAACTTTCACAAAATTAATTTTCATTGAGGGTATTTATTTTTAGCTTTCTTTTCTGTACTGTGTAATAGTGTTCTTTATAATTTCCATTTCATAACTTATTTTGCATTGATTTTATTGGTATTGATTTTACTATTGTCTTCTCTTTTTCCTTCTATCTTAAGTTCTTTATTTGTATTTTGTTTTTTCCTTTTATTTGTTTGTTTCTATTTCTTTTTTATTGGTTGTTTTTGAAGTACTGTGGATCAATCTCAGGACTGCAAGCAGGCTAGCAAGAACAGTACCACTGACCTATATCACAAGGCCTACCTCTCATTTTTTTTTTAGTTTATTTGAGACTGGTACCTTTTACCTTTGAGACTCTAAGGTCTAGTACCCTCTATTCCTAAGTGTTTTGATCTTCAGTGACTTGATCTCATGCTGTATCCACTAAGTCAATGAATGCCCTGATTCACATTTTGGCCATGAGCTAATAAAACTTTTTCCTATGTGTTTTGTTTCAAGCTGTCTTTATAAAGCAGACAATATGAGTTCGCCTTCCACTCTGAGCAGTAGGCAAGATTCTGGTTTTTCTTCCTTTATCCTCTCTGCCATTCTCGATCTCATGGGAACATTTTTTCACATTTACTCCCAGCAGTGAGCCACCAAACTCCATGATTGCTTTTAGACCTGAAACCTTGGGGATTTCTAGAGTCTACCCTGTTCAAGCTATTTATTTATTTATTTATTTATTTATTTATTTATTTATTTATTTATTTATTTATTTAATTTATTGTGCTATTTGGGGTCCAGTGGAAGTTAACCCTGATTTGCAATCTGATCACAATTTTTTTTGCTTCTCTCTTTTTTATTAGTAGAAGAAGGCACTTGAAAAACAGGCAACTTCAGTCTTCTTCAATGTACCTTCTTTGGAGACTTAGCCCTCAGTGTAGGCAAGACTCATCTGAGATGTCTGAGTACATTCTTTATTCAGATTAGGAAGCCCTTAAAACTGTTTTATTTTATTTTTTCAGAAATGTGAACTTTTTCATTATTCACAATATTACTTAAGCCATATTACATAATCAGAGAAGCCTGGGTTTGTCTATTTTAAATAAAGATAGAGATTTAGATGAGAAACACTCCGGGTGGCTTGGAGATAGTACACAATGCTTGTGATTGTCTCCTGGGGTGTTATTGTCTTCTTTGCTAATTTCCACAAAACCCAAAGTTTTATGAAAGGTTCTGCATTCATCTAATGAGGCTGTGGCCTGCACAGTTGTTTCTTCTTCCTTTCTTTCTCTCCCTTTTTCTCTCTCTCTCCCTTCCTTCCTTCCTTCCTTCCTTCCTTCCTTCCTTCCTTCCTTCCTTTCTTTCTTTCTTTCTTTCTTTCTTTCTTTCTTTCTTTCTTTCTTTTTCTCTCTTGCCCAGAGCCAGTATATTGCCTAGAAATGTAGCTTGTGTCAGGGTGTATACCGTTCACTTATTTGCCCCCTTGACCACTTCTACATGCTGGCACTTTTGATGCAGAGAGCTTTAAAAAAATAATCAGCACCCAATTTCAGTATATGTAACTGATGTGCAGAAATTTCAGATCTCAGAGTTCTTACTAGATCCCTTTTCTAAACACTTGTCCTTAGACTCAAGACAGAAAGGGGAAAATTACACTTCTTTTCATCTTTGGGTCCAAAGATAATGTTGTCAGACATGAAAGCTAATGTCTCCACCCAATGAGAAGTTTTCCACTGTGTTACAGCAGGTTGAGTCTGCACTCCCATTAGTCAGTATATATAAATGTCACATAAATAAAGCTTCAAATGTGATACAGTATACCTCCCCTCAGTATCGACTAGATAGAGCAATGGGACAGACTATGAGCCTGAATTTTCAGGCACAAGATCTATACTTTTGGAATTCTCTGCAACTATAAAAAGAGTTAATTGCCCTATAGCCAGACTGTAAAGATGTTTCTGCCAAACCTGAAGAGAAAAAAACTGCTAAGCTCCTCTGTCTCTCAATGAATTGGTCAAATGTGTTACATTTAGCAGGGAATCAATGACTGGTTTGGGATCTGTTCTTATGGGTGAAGATATTTTTCTTTTCACAGTCTATTCATTGAAGTGGGACACAATGGCTATTTCTATGAAGTAGCAGTCTGACAGAACCTGAGTCTTGACCCCTGGTAGTTATACTTTCAGTATTCTATAAATACTTTGAGGGATGGGGCTCTCAAACTGTCACATACAGCACTGCACACCCTTGAGTTTGTTTAGCACTGTGCATGGCTCCAATCTATGTGATCTAACCTCACTAATCCTCTGCTTCAAACATAGCCGCCATTATGGATCTTTCAGTGAGTCCTTAGTCTATGTGAGATTGTTCTCTCCTATGTATATCTCTAACATCATTTGCATTGTATCTTTCTATCGATTCAGAGGTTTCCCAGCCTATACCATTATGAACATCATGAAAGAAGACACAAAACCTTTAGATTTTATGTGGTGTAATTTGGAGAAAGTATTAGTAAGTAGTGGATTTGAATGAATTTATTCACTCAAGGTGAATAATATTTAGTTTTAGTTACCTTTCTATTGCTATGATAAAACACCATGATCTAGTCTGTCTTTCTTTCAAAAAAAAAATATATATATACACATACATATATATATGTGTGTGTGTGTGTGTATATATATATATATATATATATATATATATACATATAAATATATATGAATTTATCTAGGGCTTACAGCTTCAGAGGGTTAGAATACATAACCATCACGGTGGAGAGCACACATGGAGGTGTAGCTGTAGCTGAGAGTTCACAATTTGATCCACAAGCATGAGGAAGAGGAAAAGAGACTCATCAATGAATGTCTTTTGAAAGCTGAAAGCCTGCCCCCTAGTGGCACACCTACTCCAGCAGTTCCTAATCCATCCAAAGCAATTAACTAACTAGGGGCCAAGGATTCAAACCCATGAGCCTATGGGGCCAACTACCACATTTGCTAATATTGTTTACATTCTCAATGGCTTCACATAAAAAAAAAAAAAAAAAGTAGATTTATTTCTCTTTGTCTTGCAGGGCAGGGTTCAGTGGGAGTCAAGAAGAGGTGTTGCAAGACAGCCCATCTAGCCCTAAACTAAAATAGTCTCTCTGTTTCAACCTCTTGAGAGTTGAGCCATCACACCCAGCTGTCTACTGCCTTGGCTTTGTGAGGTCATTCAGGCATAGGCTGCTGTATCTGATGTCTCAACCATTTTCTAGAGCTTCATTCTCCTCTAGATTCATTCACTGTATGTGAAACGAGGAAGAATGTGATAGCCTAAAGTTGCTCACGTGACTTCAACAATATTACGTCAGCCAGACCTTACTATGATGACTCAACCTTAATCAGAAGGAAGGCTTGGGAATGTTGTCTAGTTTTGTTCCCAAAGAGAAGAAAATGGAAGTCGGCTAACTCCGACCTCTAACTGCTAAGTTACTATCTAAGGTGATCTAGAGATCAGTTGCTTCCATCACACAATATTTTTTATAGCTAAAGGCTTCTCATTATTACTTTTTTGTTACAACAGTTTAGCCACTAACTACATAGGGTTTAATTGTCAACATGTTTCAAGTTTTAATGTGTCACTTACTACAGTTTGATATGACTAGAACATGGCAAGAATATTTGATGGACAAATACATTTTTTATTTAAGAAGAAGCCTAGTACATTAAGGACAGAAATAAACATGTTTCTGAAAAAATATAATCCAGAAAGAGAATTTGTTGCTGCTGTTGCTGCTGCTGCTGCTGTTGTTGTGATGAAATTGCCTGTTTGTGCCCACAACTTAGGGCAGAATACTGGTTCATCAAACTTGACTCTGACTGACTTTCGTCAGTGAGTATTTGTGAGTCTCCTACAATCAGAATCCCTTGAAGGAGACAGGATCACTTCTGTTTTATTAAGTGTGTCTTTCTTGTAGGAAGCATTTCTTCACTGCTAATCTTTCAACTACTAACTGATCTGAGATGTGTTCCCTTAAATGAAACAAACCAAGTAGGCACAATTAACTCACAATAACTAGAGGCAATTCAAATGTTTTTCCTGTTTTATTGTAGGCAAATCTGTTGTAGCAGTTCCCAAGAAATGACCAATTTAGCACTTGCTTTGAAATGTGCTTAAATGTGAGTTTCAATAAGAAAAAAAGAAAAAGAAAATGACTATTTCTTGACTTTTGTAAATAAAGAAATTGAATTTTCATTTGGAAGACTATATCTTCTGTCCCAAAGAAAGGAAGAATTATTTTGTAAATAAGATGTTTGCCTCAATTTTACAGGTTTTCTCTCATTGCCTGGGTCTGAGTAGCCAACTTAAAGGGTTCATTCAAATCAGAAATGTAAGACAGTATAGTGTGATATTTTAAAACTCTCATACCTGGCTGAGAATTTTATAAGCAGAGATTTAAGAGGGCAGACTTGAGGACTGACTAGCCTCCAAGAGTTTCTCCCAACCTTGAAATATTAGTATATCAAAAGTCAGAATTTCATTGCTCCCCTCTATCCATAAAGAAAATTAAAATCACATGTGGCGAAGTAAGCTTAAACCATTCAGAATGCCCATAAACATATTTAAAGCCCAAAATACAAGTATTGCAGAACTCTGGGTACCACACACACCTCTAGACAAGAGGCACTCACACATGGTAGCAGTAATTACTATATTTTGCACATTTTATGATTTCACAAGAGCATTGTTTGGTGGCTGTGGCAACTTTGTGGCAGAGTCCTCTGTACCACAGGTGAGTAAAACACTGTGAATTCTTACCCTTGACTGGAAGGCAGGTTGTCTGTCTCAAGTACATGGCCAATAGCAATACATAGCACATAGAATCCCTGCCCATCTCTTTTCTGTATTTTAGCTGAATTTCTATGGGTGAAATTTAATTAATTGCATATACTTAAAATGTTTTATTTAATACATATATCTCATTTGCCTATGTATACCACATGTGTACTAACTGCTGAAAAAGTCCAGAAAAGGGTGTTGGATTCCCCTGGAACTGGAGTTAAATGTGGTTGTGAGCCATCATATAGGTGCTGGGTACTGAACCTAAGTCCTCTTCAAAAGCAGAAGTACTCTTAACTGCTGAGGCATCTCTTCGGCCCTTACCATACATAATTTTAGTGCAAAGTCTAACTTCTTGCACTGGTCTTTTCGGGCCTGGCAGAGAAAGCCCCTTTCCTATCACTGTTTTGAAATAGAGATGTGTCAACAGTTAAACACAAACCTTAATTAACTTCCACTAGAATATAACATATGTTATACCAAGATGTAGGAAGTGTGAAATCCTTTGGGGAAAAAAATGGGAATTTCTCAGAATCTGACTGAGTGGGAGTAAAGTTATTAATTATTTTACTGTTATTATTATTTCATTTTTTGCAGTACCAGGAATGAACCCTAGACCTAACGAAGCCCAACAAGAAATTGTCACCCAGGTATAAACCTACCCTTTTGACTTTATACTTTTATTGTCTCTCTTAGTCCCACTCTCAACACTTGAGGTCATTAGGTTAACAAGCAGCCAGAGAGGAAGGCAAAATGAACATTGAAATGATGACAGTGGCCACGAATAGAGACAGAGTCTACATTTAGAAAGTCTTCATTATATGCTTACAATGCTTGGATCATGTGACACTGTCTTTATTTATAGTTTTTTGTAAATATAACTTTTATTTGCCAGATGTAATTATCTCAGAGACTTACTGATGAATAAACTTACCCTTTCTAGCTCTTTTCAAACTCTGGCTGCCTGGTTCAGTTGAGCAATTCTCTCCCAAATACCTCTCCAAGCTGACCAATTCAAACTGGCTTCTCTTGGTTTCTAACTGAATTGTTCTGCTTGGCCTCAAACTAACTCTAGCAATCTGTTCTAAATTCTGGCTCCTTCTCATTCTCTGCCTTGTTCTCTTTACACCTGCAACCTGTCTCTATAAAACTGTCCTGGTAAAACCGCTTCCTCCAGTGTCCCCCTCTCCTTGGGGGGGGGGGGGAGGAGTGCTTATTTGGCTTACATATGTTATCTACTTTATCAGACAAATAAAAGAAAAGAAACTTAAATTTTTTTCTATAATCTTCCTTTACAGAAAGGTAAAGCAGAAAGTTTAACTTTGTTGGTGGGGACATTTAGATAAAAGGTTAAAACTTGGAGGCTCCAGGTGGGCCAATTTGGGCAAAGGATCATCTTGTAGTGTTAACTTCTCAGAGATGCACTTCACTCCTATGCCATCTTGCTGAACTATAAAAACAAATAATGCCTCTGTGTATCAAATGAGCAAATGAAATCCTAACTACTAGGGACTCTGCCCCTCTTGGAAGTAACTAAGCAAAGATATGAATATATAGCTTACATGTTTCTTTGTATGTGGGGACATGCCCCAGAGTTTGAACTTGCTGGAGACTTTTGCAATACAGATTCTGGTTCTGCTTTAAAGTGCCTGTAAAAGGTCAAAGTCAGGATTGGTTGACACTCATATTGAGAATGTTTGCTGGTAGAATCACTTGTGCCATGGAGTTAGCCTTCATCTGCCCAGTGCTGTTCTATCTTCGGGGAAAGCCTTTTACCTACTCCTTTAAAGTAACATCAACTGGAGTTATGCTGCATTGGATGCAAAGGCATTCATGAGGTCAGACGTCATTGAAGCAACCTCCTTGTCTTGTTTTCCCCATATCACCTCTCTTTTGAAAGCTTGAGACTCTTCTGAAAACTGTTGACTTGAGACAACTCAGAATCCTGGAGACTCACTTACCTTGCCTTAAGAAAGTCACCCTGGCAGTTTTGTCCGATGGAATAGAAGATATCGGAGACTCCACGATTAAGTGTGCTTGATGTTTTATAGTACAGATTCTCCTAAAAGAGTAAAATGTTCTGTTTATGTATGGCAATCACTAGCAATGCACACATATTTCCAAATATGGGAAGGGAAAGTATGCATATGTTTATAAGATCTCACGGATGCTTATGCAGAACTAGGAGATGTTTATGCTGTGATTGGAAAGAACTTCTTGAGACAAAATGTTCTTCCCACAAGCTCTGTTGTGGGTGGAGCGGCTCCCACCACTCTCCCCTTTGGGTAATAGCAATTTCTATCACCCCTCCCCCAACAGTAGGATGGAATGGACTGTGTGTTACCCTCATTGGGTGAAAGATAGAAGAGAAAAGGCAAGGAAGAAGACGCATGCTGAAGTTGTGTTGAGGAGGTTATTTAGGCAGGATTTTGAAGAGAGAGGTTTGGGTCAAGCACACTGTCTCACAAGCTAATCTAGAATACTCATTGATTTAAAAATCAAAACCAAAGGCAGTCTTATTGGTGCATAGCTGTAGTTCCAGCAATTGGGAGGAAAAGCAGGAGTCAATCAAGTTCAAGTCAGCCTGGCATCCTGGTGAGGTGCTGCCTCAAAGCCAAGCCAACCAAAGTCAGAACCATCCAAGCCAGAGGAGAAGATACTAAGTTACTTTTTGCAATTTTAAAGGAACATCAAAGATTTTTTTGAGTATTGTCTGTATATACAATAAGTACCAAGTTTGTATCTGTATTTTAAAGACAGTGACTTGATGGATTGATTCAGACAGAGTAAAGATTTTCCAGTTATTTTGGCCTGATTGTCCATAAATTACTTTGCTTTTGAACCCTTTCCTTATTATTGAAATATATAGATTCTCTTTAGTAAAAATCAACTTCAGAAAAGTATCCCTAAAAGAATAGACAGTTTTGTTCCTAAATTTTGCTCCTAAATTTGTGTGGGAATGATCACTCCCCAGATAGACACTAGGGTGTGCAGTGAAGGGTGGAGTGCAGTGGGGATAAAGAGTGTGGGTCCCCCGTACACCCAGCAGGGACTAAGGGAGAATGTTCATTTTAGGTCGGTTCTGCACTTGGTTAACTCTCAGAATTAGCCTTGATGACACATCACTGACAGATAAACAAACTCTCCAGGTACA
>CM052704.1:112650743-112662792 GCA_028551405.1 Uromys caudimaculatus
AGACGAAACCATCTGTGCCAGACAATTTATTCTCACCTTGATCCTTCAACATCCTGTGCATCTTCTATTCTATTAAATTAAGGCATTACTGAAATATGTTTAAAATTGAGTACCATCCATCACAGAGATGGAGTTAGAATATCTACATAATATTTACACATCTCAACAGGAAAAGTAATTTTTCTTTTCGGTAGTTATCATTTTTGAAAACCCAGGTTGACTTGTAAGCTGCCGTCTGTCTCGTCCCTTACTAAGCATTTCCTCGGCTGATGCATTTCACTGATTTGATCTCACTGATACGGTAATAAAATCATTGGTCACTCAGACACATGGAGCTGGTCGCCATGTGTTAAATCACCTGCTGTGAATTCAGATAGAGGTATACAGATGGGACTCAGGGACCCAAATGTGTTAATCTGAAAAATCCCTGGACAATATCCCATGGATTACAATACTGCTGAAATACCCAGTATATTACTGCTAGCTAAATACTTCTAGAATTAATTATTAAAAGTGTATTTACCAAGGTTTAGCAACTATTTAATATGTGTTGCTTCCCAATGGGAGATTAGCCTGTCTGAGGGCTGTGGAATCCTGGGGCCTTTGGAATTTATTTAACAAATGATAAGCACCTGATTAAAAATAAATTAAATGCTAGTTAAAAGTATTTAAGGAGCTCATTTAAATTGTTTCATTAGGCAAGAGTTTCTCCATCCCGTCTTTATTGTTCTAGAATTACTAACTTTACATACTGGGGCAAGAAACAAGATGGCCGCCAGAGATGAGCTGTGTGAAATGCAGTATTTCTTAATTAGCATTTTTTTGCTCTTTTTCTTGTGAGAGTTTCATTTTTAAGGCAGTTTTAATCCTTTTTTAAACTCCATGAAAAGCATGATCCGTACAATGCCAGTTTGAGTCAGAGCTGAGACCAATGCTGCCCTTTTCTCTCACAGAAAACATGATTTCTTTATTTTTATCTTTGTGTGTTGTGTGTGTGTGAGCATGTAGGCATGAGTATGTAAGTCAGAGCACAATTTTGATGTGGATCCTTGTCTTCCACCTTGTTTGAGAAAGATGAGGTCTCTTTGTTGCTTTGTGGCTTTGTATGCCAGGCTAGTTGGCCCACACACCCCTGTCTTGTTCCCTGTTTTTCTGCAGGAGCACTTGAACTACAGACCAGTATGAGTTACGGCATCTGGTTTTTACACTGTAGTTTCTGGGATCCAAACTCAGGTCATTGGACTTGTGCAGTAACCATTTACCCACTGAGCCATGTCCCTAGACTACAAACAGGATTCTTCTGAGGCAAAAGACTAAAGACATGTTGAAAGATGGAATGCATGTTTTGTTTGTATTAAATTATGTCCCATGTGTCTGAAATGAATATCATCGCATCTGAGCTGCTTCTGTCTCTGTTTTGTATTTTATTTTTGTCATTTTAAAAAAAGTGTAAATTTCTTCAGATTAGGGAAAGTCTGCTTTTTCCCTCCTTAGAAGGCTTTCTGATTGTTTGTTCCTTAGCTAATGTACTGTCAGTGTCTGAGAGTAAAGTGATGCATGACGGTTGTGGTTATGGGGAACAGATCTGTTAAGATGGACTGAAGCAGCAGTGAGTTAGGGCAGAGAACACAGGTCAGGCTCTGGGAAGTGATGTACTGGCTTTCTTCAGGAGGACTGGCTCCTTCTTGTTATTCACAACCATCACTGTAGCAGAGAGAACCTCTGGAATGAACATTTGAAGAGTCCTTACATATCACATTGGGGTGATAATCTAGACAGAGATTAATAAAAAGTAAGGCAGAGAGATGAAATTTATTCAGAAAAGACATTCCTGTTAGTAGTCAAATATCCAAAGAGGAAGTAGTGACCTGAAATCACAACCTGCACTTTCATCACAGGGAAAACTCTGTAGAACCCAATCCTAGATTGATAAAGTGCCAGTAAATAAGAGACCCTGATCACGGTCCAGAGTCTGAGATTGACTTGTGTGGTTGTGGCTAAGAGCTGAAAGTCAATGATAATAATTGAGTCAGTTTATCTTAAAGATTGGGGATAATCAACCTAAAAGACAAAGAGAGTTGTGGTCTTCATTGATCAATCAGATCTTGGACTATGAGGACAGAGCTCTGTATAGATCCTTCATGAGTCTTCTCTGGGACAAAGTTCCACCTGGACCTACAGACATCCAGAAGGTAAGGACATAGAAAAGGAAGCTTCCAGTTAATAAGGGTAGATTTAGCATGCCATGAGGAGTGAATAAGAGCTAGACGAGCTAGGAAAACAGAATGAGCCTTGGTGGTAGCTCTTGGCCATGATCACTGGTCAGGAAGCAGCTGGGGTGTTTTTATCACCAGCACAGGCTCTGAAACCACACCTGGATCAGTTCCATCCTCATGGCTTCATGAGCAATGCTGATAGCACTATCCAAGGGATTTATGGTACCACTGGAATGACCTCTTTGATCTTACACTGAGCCATCTATCCTTGGAGCACAGCCAGAATGTGAGCAGAAGTGGCAAGGTGTAGGTCCTGAGTACATCTCATTGTGCCCAAGGTTGTATCATTCCCCTGGAGATCTTTGAAGATGGAGAATGTTGGCTGGTATTTTATGGTGCCAGGTAGTATTGGTAAATGGTGAGCATTTTGAGTATTTGAAGTAGGATTCTTAGAAGTCCATCTTGTATGAAAGTTGAAGACACTCTTATACTATCATTGCTCTACATTTCTACATATCTCCCATGCAGAGTGGAATGAAGCTTACATTTGATATTTTATTAATAGTGGAAAATAAAGCATTTTCTGATGTATTAGTACCAAAACCAATACCTCAAGAAAAAAGAGAACAAACTGACTCATTTCTGAATCAAAGATCCTTGTGTTAAAATATTAGGGGATGTAGAGCTGGGCTCAAAGATGGTGGCTTTCTTGGTGAATAGTCACTCTTTTGAGTATTTGGTATTCTGTGCTGTACCAGCTCCTTCAGAAAGAAAAGAAGCAAAATTATGTTCAACAAATGCAGCTCACAGTTGAAAGAGTGTCAGGCATGGCATTAAGAAGTCAGAAAATAATGTCGGATGATAGCTAATGTTGATTGAGCAGTTATTACGTGCTAAAGGTGTGTTGTGGTTTGACTGAAAATAGCTTCATAGGCTCACATATTTAAATGTTTAGTCGCCAGTTAGTAGAACTGTTTGAGAAGGATTAGGAGGCATGGCCTTGTTAGGGTAGATGTTGCCATGTTGGAGGAGGCGTGTCACTGGGAATGGGCTTCAGGGTTTCAAAAGCCCATACCAGGCCCAGACTCTCTTTCTGCAGCCTGTGTATCAGGATATAAAGCTCTCAATTATTGCTTCAGTATCATGCCCATGTGCCTCCTACAATGATGATCACGGACTAAACTTTGAAAACTGCAAGCAAAGCCCCAGTTAAATGCTTTATTTTATAAGAGTTGCCTTCGTTGTGGCGTCTCTTCACAGCTACAAAAAGTAACTAAAACAGCATGCTACTGTGTTCCTGCTTATACAACCCAATACAACCCAATTTCATTACTAATAGCCATCTTTCAAGTGCCTGCTAACATGTCTCTGTAGTTCTCAGTTGAATAAAATCAGTTCTTAGAGGGAAATTGCCTCTGACTTCTGTCTTAGTCACTGTTTCATTACTGTTAAGAGATACCATGACCAAGGCCAACTCTTATACTATAAAGCATTTAATTGGGAGCTTGCTTACACTTTCAGAGAGTTAATTCATTATCATCAGGGTAGGGAATGTGGCAGCAAGCATAGCACTAAAGGTAGCAAGCATGCACTGGAGTAGTATCTGAGAGCTATAATCTGCAGAGAGAGAGAGAGAGAGAGAGAGAGAGAGAGAGAGAGAGAGAGAGAGAGAGAACCTAGTCTGGCATGGGATTCACTCCTAGTGACACATTTCCTCCAACAAAGCCACGCCTCCTAATCCTTCTATAACAGTGCCACTCCCTGATCACTAAGGGTTCAAAGGTACGGGCCTATTAGGACTATTCTCATTCAAAGCTCCATAGCTGTTCAGCTGGTAAGTGACTGAGCCTTCTGATTGTGCATTTTTGTAGTCCAAAGCTCATATTCTTTATTTTGAATGCTTAGATTGTGAGAGGATCATCCCACTGAAGTTTACAACTATGGGAAATGGGGAGCTAGTGAAAACCATTGCAGACTAAACTTAAAATCTTTCAATGGTATAATAATGAATGGTTGTCATATGCTACCAATATTCCCACCTTAAGACACAAGCCATACCAACTAATGGGTGGAACTTGGTTCTCATGGTTTGTGTCTGCTTTCCTTCTCGGAGGCAAGGACAATAGTGAGAAAGGTTGGTGTTTTCCTGTGCTTTCTTTACTTACAGATTTCATTCTAAAGCAATGTACTATAATCCATCACTTTCTATGGAACTCTAATAGGAGAATTGCTTTGGAAGATGGAGAGAAGTAGCCTGGGGAAAAGACAGAAACTCAAGACTCCTCCTGTGGGAATGCATTGGCACTCTGAAGCATGTCCCAGAGATTTCTAGGACTTTCTCAGGATGGTTTGAAAGATGTCAATGATTTTGTCTCCACATTTTCGGGGAACATGTTCTTGAACTACAAGCCCTCAAAACAGATCTTAAATCACTCGCCCTTTCTTGTAACTAGGTGCAGAAGTGACCTTGCTCTCTCCTCTGCACTGTGATCACCAGAGGGCTAATTCTTTTTGATGCTCTGTTTTTCTGGCATTCGGAAACCATCCCTCAAGAAGTTTCTGAAATCATCAACTTTGCTTGGTGCCTGGTGGCAGCTGCTTGTCTGGTGGCTTCTGGTGGCTCTGTGAAATGTGTGGGCAGAAGACCAGAAGGACTGAGGGAATAGAGTAGCTGGAATAGCAATTGCCTGCATGATGCCTGTGGCTGATGCTGGAGCATCTTCTTAAGACATGCTGACAGATATTTTCAAACCGCAGGTATATTTTGCCGTGAAGTTTAAAGGGATGGGGCAGGGACATTTCATGGGCCTCCTTCACAAAGGGGCTGCTGCTGGCTTCTTTCTAAGCTTGGTTCTTGTAAGTTCTTTGCAGGTAGAGGTGAGATGAGCAGGGTCTATTTTCTTGGGCATCTGGGATGAATGTTGTAGGATCTCAGGAAAAACTTGAAAGAAATGTGGCTGAACAAGGGGTTCACTGACTTTTACTTATGTCTGTGAAAATCACACACTTCCTTGGTTTAGGTCTGAGGTGGAATATGATGCTTTCTACATCCATCGACTCAAAACCACTTTTAGAATGGAAAGGGAAGTGATTCCAGACTTGCCCTCTATTCACGAGGATCAGAAATGACACCCATGAGGTCTTATTTAATGAAACAGAATATGCATGTTAAAAAGAGCCATCCCCCAAAATTGGTCCAAAATTTAAGTCAAACATCACTCAATGTTCTTTTTTTTTTTTTGAGCACTTATCCCCAAATATTTATGTGTGTCCTTATAAATTATATATGTACTATCACATGCATATGCTGATACATAACAGAGTATGTATAAGTAGTTCAAATGTCAGAAACAAACTAATATAAAATATTTAAAATAATAACATAAAGTTTTCCTTCCTCTCACACAAATTATTATTATGATCAGGATTTGTTCTCATTTGAATTTTTTTACCATCCTGCTTTACTACTTTGTGATACAACATCTGGTTCTACATTCTTATTTTAAATTTTAGTTTAAATTGGAGTTATAAAAAGAACACTTTATCAAAGTATAGGTATGTGTCAGTGACTTATCTTGTTGCTCTGACAGAATACATCAACAAAAGCAACTTAAGGAAGAAAGGTTTATTTGGCTCAGAGTTTGAAGGGAAGTCCATCATGGATGCGATGGTGGGAGTGGGAGGTGGGCACTCATGTCACTCTGAATCCATAGCCAGGAAGCAGAGAGCAATGACTGTCATCTCTCCATTCTTTCTCCTTCTGATTTAGGCCAGTTCTCCAGCCTATGGAGTTCTGTTACACACAGCTTTGGTGTGTCTTCTTACCTAAAGTAAAAGAATCTAGACAATCCCTCACAGGCATGCCTGAAAGCTTGTCTCAGAGGTGATTCTAGATCTTACCCAGTTGACAATCAGCATTGGCGACCACAAAGTACAAACAAGCAAAAAAATTCTGGTGACTGCATGTACTATTTGTGGTCTCCAGATTTTAATTTGTCTCTATCATTAGAAAGATATTTGTGCTGTTTTTAATAAGCAAATATTCACCTTCTGGTGTCAGTTGTCTTATAAACTAATTAGGATCTATACAGTCTTACATTTTTTGAGCATATGAATTTAAACTCCTCTGAGAGTTTTGATCTGCAGTACTGAAACAAGTTATAATATTCTGTTTTCAAGTTGTTAAGAAGTGTGAGGAGATGGAAGCTTTTTATAGGTGGCAAACATATCATTCTCTGTGGTAAAATTATATTACAATGGAAATGATTCTTAGTATCAATTCTTAAAGCTCTTTTCCAAGTCTCAGTCCTTTAAAAAATACCATGTTTTTCATCCACAACTGAAATAATGAGTCAAACCTTAAGGACCAAGTTAAGTATATTTTCTTACAGGAAAAGGCACAAATTTATTCTTTTACCTTTGTAAAAAAGAATACTGACTTACATTGAAATGTCATAAGGTTTTTACATTTTTTGTTCATGGTACAAACAGCTAACCTCTCTATGGTATAAAAGATGCATGCTGGTCCTTCGTATCTCATTATCAAGAGTTATAAATAGTTTACTACATTTTAAAGGTTTTGTGCTTGACATGATTGCTGTTAGTGCTACAAGACTTAGACACTTTGGCTTCTGAATAATGCCAGTAAAGAGGTATTTTGGGACATAATTGTCTAACTCTTTTCATCTATTTGTGAGATAGTTTACTTGCTGCCTGGTAAAATAACACACCCATATTCTTAAGGAACCTTAAGCAGACTGCTTAGCTTCCCAACAGAACATCAGTCTGATGATCTGAGAGGACTCCCATCAATGTCCCTCCTATAGTGTCTATTTCCTGTTCTTATCTCAGGTCATTTCCTATACCTTACGTGACATATGACCATTTGCAAGACAGATTATGTAAGGACATCTCAGTAGATGAAGTAATATGGGGACCTTTTCATTTTTGTACAGAAAAGACACACCAGTATAAAAGACTTAATAAATTTCCTTTGCTGCTCAATTGTATCATCTTTTGCATTCAAGATTTGAAGCTACCCACATGGCATTGATTCCTATCATAATGTGAACCCCGCTGGCTGATGGAAGTAGTGGGAATAATTATGTCACTCAGGACTAATTAATTCAATCTTTTTAACAACTAGGTTTTTGTAGGACAAGAACATGAGTGAAGTAAATAGTCTTGACACTTAATGGTACTGGGAGCTTTTTGGAATTTAGAGGCACAAAAGATAGAGTTCAAACCTTGTAAGTTGGGAGAACAACACACATATATTCTGAGGTTTTCTCATAGTAACCTTGTATACTGGGTCATTAAGATATGGTCAAGTTCAACATGAGAGAGGACATGGCTAGCAGCTGTGGGGAACAGATTGGTGAAAGTGCATAGTGTCGCCGCAAGAATAGACGGTTGATTGCTTCCCCTAGAGTGTGAATACAGCCTGGAATTTATTCTGGAGTCTAATATGTAGGAGACAGGATAGTATTTCTAGCTGCCTTTTTCCATGGAGAAGACTGAGACAGATGTTCAGTTTAAATGGTCTCTAGTTGGGCTCCATTCCAGGTGAATGACAAAAAATCAACATTTTCAGGCTCCAAAAATCTTTTCATAAAAGTTCCTCAGAATCATGAGCTTTCTTTCACTTATTTTGTCTCGAGCCTGGCATGAGGAGTGGATTCTCTTTTATACACTCAGTTGTTTTAATTTTTTTTTATTTTAAAATAAAAAAATAGTTTTTATTAAGTTCTTAAAATTACTATTCCATGCTTTTCTTATTGGAAGTTCTAACCTGCCATTGTCATCACCTCAAGGCTTCTGTTTATTTCCATCTTATTGTCATGCTCCCCATTTCCTGTGGCATGCCACCGAGACAACATGAGAAGTCACTACCAGCATTTGACATTGTCATCATATTCATCATCATGAAAACTCACATTTGGATCATGTGATTAGATGATAGCTCCTTTAAATCTGACATGTAGAGGAATATGATGAGCATTTTATAATACAATATTCTAGAACATGTGTTTTTTGATGTCAGTTTGTTCTTAATTATCAAGTGAAATATAGATATATATCATGAATTCTGAGTATTACACAGCTTATGCTATATGCCATGAGATCACACGCAAAATAGGTTGTACTCCATTTGTGTTGAACCCCATGCCGACGGGTAGAAACCTATTAAAGGGCCCCACTCACCGTGCTTGAAGGGTTTACTGCCCACAAATCTTTTTATATGATTTAGATGATGAAGGACTAAGGAAAGAATTTTACTCCCAAATCCTTCCAAATTTTTCTCTTAGATGGATATAACTCATAGGTTCAAGTGGGTGGTAGAGAGAAAGAATACATTAGCAGTTACTTACTACCTTCTATAGAACATAAATACATCACTCTGTTATTATGAACTTCTTTCAATTAAAAGGAGTCCATGATTCATTGAAATAAATTATGTTAAAAAACTGAAGGACAGCATCAGTGAAAATTCAGGCATAGAACTTTAAATAAATAAATATTAAGTAAATAGCCAAGCCTTTTAAATATGCTGGTATAGCTCATGAAGAGGGATAATAGGTGTTTATTATGTTAGATGGACAGTTTGGTTGTTAAGAAGATTAGACTCTAGAATTCCATAGAATAAGGGAAAGTTCCTACTAAGGAGGAGGAAAGCAGCTTCCAGAAGGTGCACAGTACACGTCGTGGTGAGCGCATATACCCTGCTGAACCTTGCCCAGATCGCCCTGCATAAAATCTCATTTCACTGAAACACTGGGGATAATGAGCAACCATGGAAAAAGAGAAGAGGTGGGAGGAAGTCTGACAATTTTTTATATTTACTAAAACAGAAGAGAAACTTGTCTTCATGATGTTGATTTTGAAGATAGGAATTTGTTAAATCTTGCTGGATGTAGCATTTGATAGGAAAGATGATTACACGGTGCATTCATTTATTTTCTTTTTTTAGTCTTGTGTGTGTTGGGGGGTGTGAATGTGACCACACACACCCCATGACGCATTGCTTCGACTGTTGTTTCTCCCATTACACATTTTTAGACTGGGTCTCTCCTATTGTTTGCCACTGCATATGTCAGGTCAGCTGGCCTGCAAGCTTCAGGGGCTTCTCCTATCTCCACTTTCCATCTTGCTATAGAACCCTGGAATAAAAGACCCATGTCTGGCTTTACATGGATTCTGGGTATCTGAGTTCAGATTCTCATACTTGAGTAGCAAATGACTACATACTGAGAAGCCTCTCCAATCCTCAACCTTTTTGTAATGTCTTGGGAAGTGTTAAGTAACAGTAATCTATGCTGATTGAAGAAGTGCATTATATCATAAAACCCTCAGAGTCTCATCATCCAGCATGACTGTTACCATTCCCATTTCACAGAAGGAGACTCTGGTTGAAAACAAACACACAAAAAGCAAAATAAAACAAAACCACATTACTTTGCCCAAGGTACAGAAATCAACTAAGCTCAGTGTTCATGTTTAATCACGATACCACACCTCCCTAATTAAAATAAATAAGCATTGCTTCTTAAAATAAATATCTCAGTTGTCTGAAATTTTACTTGTATGAATTCCTGATGATGTGGTATAAATGAGACATTTATGCATATATTAAGATAGCTTTAATTACAACCCGGCTCCAATTATGTTACCTAGTAAAGTCTTTACTGAGATTTTCTTTGGTGATAGATAAGAATGTTTTACAATTAAATCTTGGAATATTTTCTGTAGGCGGAGGCTTGCGTGCAGCACAGTGGCTGACAACTATTTGTCAGGACTCTTAGGGACACGTCGTATCTATCCCAGAACTTTAGATTTAGAAGGATCATTACGACTTGTGTTTGTTATTCTTTTACTTCACAAAAACATTTTTTAAAAAACAGACAGTACAAAGGTAAACTTTGCTTTGCTCCTGTCAGTATTATCTAATTTTTAATTAGGGGAGCCTGACTTAATGAGGTTTTCCTAAGTAGGGTGGAAAAGCCTTGGATGACTAACTTAAAGTAAGTGATGGCTTTTTTTTTCTTTTTAAGCAAGTTAATCATTTGTTGCTTTCTTAATTGATCAGTCCAGCAACTCTGCCAGAGCTGGGTAATTAGGCACTTGCTACAGACACTATGCAACTATGACATGAGAGATGAGAAAGGAGAGCCAGTCTAAATAGGATTAAATAAGGTACCGTGATTCCCTATCCATATCCAGGCAGACTGGAAGGAAAAAAAAGTTGTCATAGTAACCAGAGTGTGAGTTTCACCTATGAGGGGGCGTGACCTATGAGGGGAGGGGCCTTAACAAGCACTCCTTGTTCACACAGTGCCATCACTTTGGTAAAGTTGGTGCTAGCACTAACTGACCACATAATTATATCTCTTCAGGACCTCTTTCCATGTCCATGGGACTGTTGAAACCACTAAAAGTCAAGCTAATTGCAGCATGTTAAAAATATCTTAGTCAACATGTTATTTTAAGGTGATAGAGGGAAGCACACTGTACAGCATGGTAGATGGTCTGAATAGCTCCAAAACTAGTGAGAACTACTTCCGGAACTAATAAATTTGGTGGTATGTTTCAACAGGGAAGCTAGAACTAGCCAACCGAAAAGCAATGTCAATGAAGAATTTGATTAGATTATAATTATATCACTCCATTAGTTATCTTCCTTAATTGTAGTAAAAAGTATCTCTAGAAAGTGCATATCCCCTGTCTTGACTCTCTACATGTCTATGAAGTACCTACAACTTCAAAAGCAATACCTGCTGAGGACATACAGCTCAGTAGTAGAGCATGCATCCAGTGTGTATGAGCTGCTGTGTTCTGCCCCTCGGATCATGAAGGGAAAACAAAAGGGACTAACTTTAAGTGAGCCTGGTTTAGCAGCTTGGAGACTTTATTTCACACAGTCAAAGGCGAGACTAGTCCTCACCCTTCCACACACTTGCTTCCATAATCCACTTCTTTTAATGAGTGATGAATCACCGCCCTTGCTTCCCTGAACTCCAGCCTTTTTCCAAAGGACTGCATGGAGAAGTGCATCGATGTGGAACAACTGGGTAAGATGAGCCGATCTGTTCAACCCATGTTATTAAAGAAATTGGTTCACCTTTTTGATTCTTTGTCATTGTAGTTTCAGCCATTCATTTGTTCAATAAGCAGTGTGGCATGTTCTGGGAAATAATGAATATTGATCATAAAATCGATCACTTATTAAGAAACAGACTAAGGGAAATTGTTTATCCAATCAATTGTAATTTTTGATTTGTTATTTTTATTTTCCAATTTCTGCCACTCCTCCCTGAGGCTCTCCTGCTCTCGGAAGCACCAAAATGAAGGCACAGAAACACTGGGAGAAATTTCTGAAGAAATATACAACTCACTGCATGCCTTATGGATCACTATGGTAGACTAGCTTATAATACAGTAGAATGTGCTTGAGACGTCAGACAAGGCCTCCTGCAACTGTGGCTATTGAGCTCCAAGTTTATATAGTAATATGGTCAGCTGAAAAGGGCATGTGCTTACTGTTCACAGTGTGTACCTTAGTTGCAGTGGCACTTTACAAACAAAATGGTAGCACATAATGAACATGTCTGTACAGGGAGTCATCCTGGAAAGAGAGGCTAATGTGTCCAGTATTCTAGTTACTCAAGAGCAGCTTCTCCTCCTCCTCCTCCTCCTCCTCCTCCTCCTCCTCCTCCTCCTCCTCCTCCTCCTCCTCCTCCTCCTCCCCCTCCTCCTCCTCCTTCCTCTTCCTCTTCCTCTTCCTCCTCCTCCTCCTTCTTCCTCCTCCTCCTCCTCCTCCTCCTCCTCCTCCTCCT
>CM052704.1:112662892-112753860 GCA_028551405.1 Uromys caudimaculatus
GCTTTCCAGGGACAGAAGAGGGGAAAGAAGGCGCATGTGTATCTCAGATGATAGTGGGCGAAGGGATCTCTATGCTCTTGAGCAAAATACTGAACTGTGAAAACTTCTGAAGCAACATTAAGTCTTTCTAAACCACAGTGAAACTGATCATTCTTCTAGTGTCTTTTTAAAGGGGTTGAGTTAAATGCCATACCTACACCTACACCTATGCCTACACCTACACCTACACCTACACCTACAGCTACACCTACACCTACACCTACAGCTACACCTATACCTACACCTATGCCTATACATACATCTATACCTAAACCTATACCTATACATACACCTGAATGATACATATGTCATAGAATATATGGTTCTAGTCTTAGCTTAGTACAAATAAATCTCATCCTTGGTGACAGTGAATCTAGTATTTTGCCCCTATCCCACAGGATTTATGGTACAGGATGAACTGCAACTACAAGCAGCTAATTAAATTCCTAGGTATTGCTGAGCACCACATTAATACAATGTTCTTACCCTTACTTCATCTCAATCATGGCCTTGAATAGCCTTCTAGCTGGTTTCCGATACATATAAATGCATGCATGCATGAATGCATGCATGCATCCATCCATGCATCCATGCATCCATCCATTCTCTCTCTCCTCATTTTCTAATACTCTTAACATCAGAGCCTTGAGAGCATGACTCATTTCTAAGCTTAGATGTTCAGTGGATATTTTAATGATGCAAGCACTGTGATTCCTCTGATAAAGAATTAAAGGCATTTTCAATTTTATTTCACCAGTTATATGTCCTTCTTGCATTGGTCTAAAGACTAGCTGGACATCAATCTATTATATATATATATGTAAAATATATCACATGTGATATGCAACTGCATCCTCTGTGCCATAGATCCCTGTGGGAAAAGCGCACAAATTTTATAAATGTAATATATATATATATATATATATATATATATATATATATATAAAACCTTTTCTCTGTAAGCTGGTTGTTCACTGCATTCAGATACTTCTCACTGTGATCCAACTTCTTTCTGCTTTTACCACAAAAGGAAAATGTTAACACGTACTGCAAATGATGTTATCCGCAGGACCATTAGGATCTTCTCTTCAAGACGATTTCTTTTAGTAGACAGCTCTGTTTGTCTTTGGTCTCTCTTTCCCGTTTGTTTCTCCCCCATTTTTCTTGCCATTTAACCAGCCACTATCTGTAGTTTACATGCTCAGTAGCTTAGTCATTGCTAGCTCTTCCCTGTTTGCCTCTCAGCCACGGTCTTCCTTGCTTTCATTCCAGCACTGGGTACCAGCCTATGATCACCGCCCCTTTGCCTCTGTGCTGCAAGCTAAAGGCTTTTAGAAATGAATTTTAGTTGACAATTTATAACTGTTCTAATTTATGGGGGACAATGTGATGTTTTGATAAATGTTTACAATATGATATGATCAGATGAGGCTAATAAAGAAATTCATCACCTTGGGTATTTTTTTTTTTTTTTTTTGTAGTAAAGATATTTAAATATACTCCAGCAGCTGGTAAAATGGATTACTGAGGCTTATTTCTCCTGCCTAACTGAAACACGAAACCTTTGGTCATGAATACCATTTTTACCACCTACCTTCCTGCCTTGGCCTCTGCTAAGCAGCCTTCTTCTAGCATATCTTCATGAGCTTGATATGTTTTATTTATTGATTTCTATGTGTGTCTGTCTGTCTGTCTGTCTTGAGGGGGCTGTGTATATGGATGCCCATGAATGTGAGTGCCCAAGGCTGATATCTGAAATCATCCCCAATTGCACTTACACAATATTCAATGAGGCAGAGTCTCTAAATCAAACCCAGAACTCACCAGTATGGTTAGTTTTGCTAGGTAGCTTTCACTGGGGATTCCCTATCTCCACCTTCTAAGGCTGGCAAGAATTACAGTCAGGCTGCCATGATCACCACGTGTTTCTGTGAGTTCTAGGGACCTGAACTCTAGTTCTCTCCTTTATGAGATATTTCAACTACTGAGTCATTCCCCCAGCCTGAGTTTAATATTTTTAGAGCCCACATATCAATGAGCTCATGGGGTATCTGTCCTTTGGTGTCTGGCTTATTTCATTTACCATATTGTCATCTAGGATCACCCCACCTTGCTTCAAGACATGATTCCCTGGCACCACAGTTTAGTTTAAGACCGAATAGCATTTGTATAGATAGCGCCATTTCTTCATCCATGCCTATGCTAATGGATGGACTCCTTGTTGATTGACAACTGCCGAGATTACATGTCTGAGCTGTTCACAACAGTGCTGCAATGAACCTAGGTACACTGGTATTGCAGTTAGTGTCATACTGATTTCAGTTTTCTTTGGAAATAAAACCACAAATGGGACTGTTTTAGTACTGTTAATTCTTTTCTTTTGAGTTTTCAGAGATTTCCTAGACCCTAGCTGTGTTTTTATTTTTAAACTTCTCTTTAATAACAAATTATAGGAAAAAAGAACTGATACTTTCCTTCTTAGGATAGAACTTTCTGAAATAGGGACCTCAAAATTTGCTTTCATTTTACTCCCAATCTTCAGATGTCTACTTGGTTTATGATCTCACAGATGCCTTTAGAAAGAAATAATGATTGTCTGTGGGGCAGTGGACCGTGAGAGGAAGCCTGGTTCTCAGTTGAGCTAAAGGTTTGAAGCCCCAGAGACCCTGAAGGGACATTAAGAGCTTCATCTGCTCCTGGCACCAGGCTCCTGTCAACTATCTGCGACACCCCACCCCTACCCCCATAGATTTTTGGCTATCAGTCACATAACGGCAATGCCCCAAGCCCTTCCACAGGTGGATGAGGCATCCCTAACATCTCAGACCAAGACAATAGGAAGAGATGTGAAGTCTGGTCACATAGGCTCAAGACCGAGATCTCCATGCTAATGAGGTACCTAGAGGCCTGGGTGGCATTGCCAATAAGCTTCCCTTCCCAGACATTCCTTCCTGTAAGAGGTATTTGATCTCAGTCCCATCCTGAGAAGTGAGCTATGGTTTTATGCATCCACTTTCCACCATGACAATAAACAGTTTGGAACACGGACTGTCTCTTTTCATTGAGATCCACCATGGGGAGTCAGGGAGAAGGCCTTCACCTACAGAGCCACAATCTAGTCCCCTGTAGAAGGCCTTTCTGCACTCCTAGCCACAACTGCCACCAAGCCTGCCAAGGACAATTACTGTGAGACTACCAACTCTGTTCTCAGCTCTTCTGTGACTCCCAGTGGCACCTGGATATCCAAGAGTCTGGGAGGTGGCATGGGATAAATGCAATCAAACTCCCTAGTCCTGCCTCCCCAAGCAACCATACCTGTGGCAGAGCACATGCAGGCCAACACAACTCTACAACCATCTATTCTCAATATTTCAATCAATTTTCTGTCCATGTAGCTTTTGTTTTTTCTGACCCATATTACTCTCATTTACTCATTTGACAATCACTTAGTTTTTGTTATAGTCTGCATAGAGTCTTAGTATTTAAAATCTACACACAAAGCAAGTAAAAGTTTCTATAGATACATATAAACAGATATAGATGATGAATAGTAAATATAATAAATAAGTGTATAACTTCATTTAAACTACAAGAGAACTAGGGATTAGTCTGAGGGCAGAAAAATGAGATCACTAGGGTTCCAAATTTAAAGCGGTACTCGCACTCAGCGTTGGCACTTGCATGCCATTATCTCTTTAAATTTTGTGTCTCCAGTGTCTTATTTGGGAATCCAAGGAAAAGGACAGCTGGTGCAGAGATTCAATTTCAAGAGGGTGCTTGGCAAGATCTTAGGAGGGGCAGGGATTGTTAGGGGTGGAGAGGCTGGGTATATGTACGTGGTAGGGGGCAAGGGCAGAGCGGAAGGTAGGCATTAGTAATGAGTTCCCAGGTCTTTATTTTCAGATATCTGGTCGATATCACACCTGTTCTCCCAGCATACCTGTCTTCCTTGTGTTAGTCCTTTTGTCCCTCTTCACTAAAAATGCTTCATATCTCTTTGAGAAAAATGCAAGTGAAGCATACTTGGGAAGCTTCACTAACATGAGGGATGAGCCCCTCTCTTACAAATATGGCAGCAGAGCTATTGCCTGAGGTATAGCATTCCTTTGAGGAGCTGAAACCTTGGCCTTTCCTCTTGTGGCCATGGCCTTGGGAGGTTAGATATGCGAGGGATAGTGGTATGGAAGGACTATACTGTTTCATTCAGTAAAGGACCAATGAGTTATACATTTTTTTGATTAAGTTATTCACATCTTGATGGCAGCTTCCCCTCCCTTGTTTCCTCCCAGTCCTCCCTCATGCCTCTCTTCCTCCAGTTCCCCCTCCCTTTCTCCTCAGAGAAGGGGAACACCTCCTATGGATATCACCCAGCTTTAGCATATCAAGTTGCAATAATATTAGGCACAGCGTTTTCTATTGAGGCTAGACAAGGTGGCCCAATTAGGAGAAAAGGATTCAAAGGCAGGCAGTGTAGTCAGAGACAGCCCCTGCTTCCACTTCATGAGTCCCACGTGAAGATCTAGCTGCAAAACTGTTACATATGTGCAGAAGGCCTAGGTCTATCCTATTCATGCTCTCTGGTTGGAAGTTTAGTCTCCATGAGCCCCAATTGGTCCAGGTTAGAAAATTCTGTAGGTTTTCTTGTGGTCTCCTTGACCCCTCTAGTTCCTTCAATCCTTCTCCCTGCTCTTCCACAGGATTCCCCAAGCTCCACTTAATGCCTGGCACCAGTTTCCATCAGTTGCTGGGTGAAGCCTGTTTGATGACATTTATTTTAGCCTTCTATCTGCAAGTATAGCAGAATATCATTAATAGTATCAGGGGAGGACTCTCTCTGATAGCATAGATCTCAAGCTGGGCCAGTAAAATGGATGAAACTATAAAAGATGATCCTGAATGACATAACACACACCCAGAAATACAAACATAGCATATACTCACTTACAAGTGAATATAAGTCAAAAAGTATAGGATAACCATGCTACAAACCATAGACCCAAAAAAGCTAAGTAAAAAGGAGGACCCAATCAGGGATGCTTAAAGCTCATTGAGAAGGGGAAATACTCTAGAGATTGGAGGAGTATAGAAGAAGGGGACTGGGTAGAGGGGGGTAAGGATAGGAACAGGAGGAATGAGGTGTGGGAAGGACAGAGGGAGTAAGTACTGGGAGAGACAACTGGATTGGGGCAAAGTTCTCTGGGACAAGCTATAAACCTAGAACAATGAAACTCTCAGGCATCTATGGGGGTTGACTAAGACTCCTAGCAATGGGGATATGGAGCCAGAACCAGATGCCTCTTGTAACCAAGCAAGACTTCCAATGGAGGGATTGGAACACCCACCCAGCCACAAAAGCTGAGACCCACAGTTCGTCCTGCCAACAAGTTTCGCAGGGGAAAAAGATAAAGAAGAATTTGAGGGAAGGGCGATCCAATAAGTCATACATTGTTAAGAAAATGAATAAATGGAAGTAAACGCTAGGCAACTGTATAGTTAGTCTAATAATAATGTAAAGAAAACAAAGCAAAATAAATTATGAAATGAATCTGTGGCAAATATGGGTGAGAATGATAAAAGGTAAATATCTGGTGGGATTTGAAGCTATAGACTACCTCAATAAGCAGATATGAGTCAAGTATTTGTTTCTGTTTTCATAAAAATATCTTTGAAGACTTCATTGATAATTATGGTCTTCATGAGTCTAGACTCTCTGGAGACTTTGAACAAATCATATAGTGTATTTGGGGTCAAAATGACTGGGCATGCAGGAATGTTTCATCCCAAAACTGTCTTTCCTAGAGTTAAAAACCATCACCTTGCCTCAGAAGGACACATGCCCCATGATGCCCCTTGGTTTTTCTTCTAGGAAGGTATCAGATTTCTCATTCATCAGAAAACATATGCTGATATACCAAGTCACCCCCTTGCCTCTTGACCAAATTCTTTGTAAACCTTCAGACCAATGTCTAAAACACATTGGTAGTCAGATTAAAAGAAAGACCTTCAGTCAGCAGAGCTAGTCAGGCAACATAGTCGTTGTTTTTATCCTGAATGCTAGGTCTTAGTCACAGCTAACATGTTTTGTAATTCAAATGCCTTCCTATCTCCTGCATTTACCATTGCCCCCCCCCCCCTTTCCTTCTTCAGTCACAAGTCTCAGTTATATGCTTATGAGGGCCTTGGACTCTACACTCTTCCATGTTAGCAACATTGGCGTCAAAGTTTGACAGGCATGGATGTGAATCCAACCCAACTCCTTGCTCTGCAATCTGGAGAAGCTTTGGGATGAGCTCCCTGAGTCTTAGTTTCCTCCTAAGTATAATGAGAATTAAAATTGTTCCATTGTGAATTTGTGACTATTCTTTGAAGTTTTTCTAGCACAGACTCTCCAAATGACAGTAATTAATGTTTATGTCAGTCCTCTGCACTGAAGTCTTTACAATTACAACCTTATCCTCTTGAACAGACCCTCCTGCTCTGACCCGATGTGAATGCTCCAGTCTTGTTTTGATTTGTATCCCATTCACATTGAGCCTATCAAACCTTTGTTGCCTCTAAATAGGACTTATTTCTATCGAACTCTATGGGTCTTCTCTCCTCTTCTCTACTCACTTATTTCTTCTCTTAGGTAGTACTCAGCTGCCTTCCATCTGCCCATTTTCTAGGATCCAGTTGGAATATCCCATTATGAGAATCTTCCTCCTCCTTCATGGTAGACCACATCCTCATTATTTGCCAATATTTCAGGGCCGTCCCTAAGGCATAAGCATCTGTGTGATCTTTCTTGACCATAGTTTCTTTATGCCTAGCTTTGTGGAAGGAACCCATTTGTTCTATGCTTGCCGCCATCACGATGCTTGGACGTCAATACATAAATCTATTTTCCCTCAAGTTCTTGAGTGTTTAATATGTGCAGATGCTTAAACTATTTATTTGAAATTCAACAACAAAAATATATATTGAGCAAATGATTATATAGGGAGAAAACGTGTTAGAGCATTATAAGCTTTTGAAATTTGTGGTGCGCTAATTTTTTTCTTTTTACAGCAGTTTAGCAATGGAGTTAGACCAAGCCATCTGAAAATCTAAGGTACTCCATTCCTTAAAAACCGTACAGGAAGGCTTATGGAATTTTGGGTCATTTTAATCCATTTTGACCTCTGATCTCAGTGTATGATGATTTTTGTGTTCAGCTGCTGTTCTCAGCTTACTTTTCTTGCAACTTCTCAAAGAATACCACACCTGTGAATTTTTATAACCCTTGCCCTTTATTACATGTGTCCCAATTCTTTTGCTTCTGCTTTTGAAATACCCCCCCCCCCGCCTGCCTCTGAGATGGTCAGTTTCTTCCATTCCCTGTGGTTAGATGGCCCTTTTGTGGGTTTTTGTAAATGTAAAGAGCCTGTTAGCTCTCAAAGAAGTGTTGTACATGTGTGTATGCAATATACAAAATGAAGTCACATCTGTGTACATGTAACTGTTGTGGATGTGTCTGTTCTCCCTACATGTACTGTCCTTCTCTTCCTTGTCCCTTTGAGTTTTATTTTCTTAGAAGATTCTCTAGTAGTATGGTATTGTTAGGCTTTTCTGTCCTGTTATAGAACATGTACACAGACATGTAAGAATAGGCACCAATTCTAGCATGTAGGCAAGAGACACTCGACTCCCTGAGATCCTGAGCAGGTGGGATGACTCTGGCAGGAGGTTATTCTTATATGGCTGTTTTAATGTGCCATACGTCATTTTTCTCCTTCGTCTCCCTCTCTCTCTCTGACCACATAGTGTATTTACTAATAACTTTCTCTCTCTGTTCTATTCTCCTTTCTATACCTCTTGGCATGTTACTATTCAGATATCTTTATATATGTGATGGCTTAAATGGAAATGACCCCCCCCCATAGGCTTATATGTTTATGCATTTAGTCCCTAGATGATACAACTCTTTGGGGGATGATTAGAAGGTGTGGTCTTGTTGGAGGAAGTATGTAACTGGTTTCCAAAGACTCTCAAGGTTTCAAAAGACTGTTCCCATTTCCAGTATGCTCCCAGGGTCCTGCAGTTTCAGATGTGAGCTCCCATAAGGGCCTGCTGCCATGCCTTCACGCCACCATTATGTGATCTAACTCTCTGAAACTGTAAGCCCAATTAAACACTATCTCTTGTAAGTTTCCTTGGTCATGATGTTTTATCACTGCAACAGAAAAGTAACTAAGACAATGTGTTACATCCAAATTCCCTTAGGGAAAGATAAAACAGTGTAGGTTTATCATTAGCATAGAATGGCCAGATTTCTTACACAGAGTCACTGTATGGGCTCGGTATCCATTTTGCAAGTGTTGTGCTTTAGATGGGTGCTAAATCCTGCTGTAAGCATTTGGAATAAATATTTCAGGAAAGGAGAGCTCAAAATACAGAGTAATCTAGGTGTGAATAACTAAATGTAGATTCTTGATGCATAAGTTTGTGGCTCTAATAACTTCATTGGATAGGCAATCAATTATTTACTTTTGTTGTATGATTTTATAATAATTTCAATTACTTATTTATAGGTGGTATCTATGTAAGCCAAGATAAACAGGAAGGTTTAGCTGTCTAAAAAGTTGCTGTCTTAGGCAATAACATCCAATGTCCTAGAAGATGGCAAAGAATCACAGAGCTGAACAGAGTCTCCGAATCATCTTGTCCCACAAATCACTGATCTCAGTCAGGTACTTTAAAAAGTATGGAGAACGACCAAGACTTACAGTTTATGTGACTAGTATCTATCAATATTAATTATATTAAAATAACCTTTTAAGAATAAATATCCAAATATTTATTAATTCATGAATAGTTGTAAGAATAGTATTGTCCTGTCTCTTTGACAAATCTGGTCTAATGGTACATAGGTGGATTTCAATGTTAGTTTCTTCAGCCAGTCTTCTTTGTATCTTATCTCATGTTGCTTCTAGAAAACTCCACTGTAGACCCATGGGGTATATGCAAGGGACACCTACATATCACTGTGGTAAGAATTTTGATCTAAGAGGAACTATGAGGATCTTTGAATGCCTTAAAAGCATCTTGACTTTATAGAATAACAAATGTTCAGGAAAGTGAAATCCATTCTCTGGGTCAAATTAAATTGGTGGCAGAAGTGGGGTCACAACTCACATATCCCATGTCTTTATTAAGTCACAGCTCAAGAACCAAAGAGACACTCATGCACACTTTAATGAGAGGAGGAGCTGACAAAGCACCAGTCTCCACCTGGTGGAGAAATCATGCCTTCAGTTGAGTTAGCCAGACTCTGGGAACTGAGCACACTGGCGGTATTGAGGAATCTGCATTAGGTACTTGGTCCAGTGGTGCTCAGTAGCTCCCTGATCTGTCTGAGTCACAGTTTTACTTTGGAGTTCTCATGCAGAGGGTTGTTGTTACACAGAAAGAAACCAACAAGTCAGGACTCAAGAGGACGTGATTGGTGAGCACTGGGCCTTGGTCAGCATTTCCTAGGTTGACTGAGAGGAGCAGCTCCATAGGCATGGGTCTCTATTATTACCTTTAATTTCCCCATGGCCTAAGACTCATGTTATTCCTTCCTTTCGTTAAGCTTCTGCCAGAAAGCCATTCCCGAGTGATCAGACTTAATTGGAATCCAAGCCAAAGAGAGATGCGACAAGCTGCCATTTTGAGACATTTTGCTGAGCCAGTTCTTTGGGAGTAATGTCCACGTTAGCTTGATGTAATGCTGTAATAACAGAGATTATTATACAGCATGTGGTATAAAGACTGGATAAAATTTCAAAAATCTTTGAAGGTATGATTTAGGTGAAATGTACTTTATTCTAAGTGTTTCTATACATGTAATATGTATATGTGATTATGTGTGAATATAGTATGTATGCATACATATACACTTGCATCTCTATATAAGTACATATATGCCTTTTATTCTGAGCTTAAATGGACTCAAGATGATATTAGTAGTAAGCACCTATTTTATTCCACCTTAGAAAAGGTGCATATGCTTTTAGAGAAATATCTGAAAAATATGAAGATCATCCATTGTTAACACGGAATCTGGATGGAGGTATTTCTTTTACTTATAAGTTTTCATTATAAGCATTTCAACACATAAAATATTAAGATTACTTTAGTGAACACTTAATTTCTAAAAAAAGTTTCCAAGATTCACACCTAAAATGTTGTTAATGCATTAAATAGACTTCTCGGCTTTTGAATGTAGAGATTTGACGTTCTGTAACCTTATATTTCATTTCATGACTTAACGTTTCTGGGTACACTTTACCCTACTCTATTAATGCTGCTGAAAACTTATCTCAGTAGTGCTTGGGCTCTAAGGCACAGCTATGGCCTTGTGGAAAGGGAAATAGAGAGAGGTGGGCAGCATTCTTAGAGATGGGTGGGTAGCATTTTCACTCCGCAGTTTTGCTTTCTGTAATTTCATCAATATTCTAATCTTCTCTGAATGAGTGGAATTGATGCTCTTTTTACTTTCCTCAAAAGAGAGGAGCACCAAGCTGCACAAGAAATGGAGTGAGTGCTAGTTTACCCCTCTGTCAAATTCTGGTCTATTTCAGTCAAACATTAGGAAGTTCTCTCATGTAGAACTCCTGAGCTTTCATAATATTAGGGCTGACATTTCAAATTGATCTAGGACACCAGAACACTGTTTTTTTTCCAACTACAAAAAAAAAATTCATAAATCTTTCTTACCAAAATAATTAGGAAGGAACAGGCTTTGCTTGCTGTCATTTTAGAAGCATTTGTGGGACTGATTTCCACTTTCCAGAGGAATTTTCCTTTAGATCTCATTCTCTGTCTTGCCTACCAGGTGACCACTGACCTGAAGTTTATTCAATCATTTATTTCTTTTTCTATTTGCCTATTTTTAACACTTTATGAATGGGATGGAACCATGGATATTCTCTGACTTTCCCCTCTGAGATGTTACACTTTTTCAATTCATCTGTTAGAGTGAATCCTTAGTCAAAAAAAATTAAATAAAAAGTAAGAAAATGATGCTTATCTGACTAAAATAAGGGGTCACTTTTCTGACACCTTTGTTGGAAGATCTCTTCAACGTTTTAGTCATTTGGCTGCTTTTTGTCAAGTGGTATATGCTATGTTCAATTTTTATTCTATAAAAGCCAATACCTTTTACTTGTGATTAGCTGAGAAGCATTCAAGGCCCATCTTTATCAACTGCATGCAAACAGACTCTAATATGCTGTGTTTAGTTATGATTCAAGTGTGTGTCCTATAATAGGCTTGTTTAAAAATTGTGCGACTTTATTTTCAGGCCTTTACAAAAACAAGATTATGAAATAATGGAAGCATGTGTGGATGTGCCACCCAACAACAATGAGGAAAAGGGTCTTCCGGGTTACAAGTGTAGAGACTAGAAAAACCCTAATTTCGATGAGTCCGTTATTGACAGTTATGAATGATGGAATCGTTGTTTTAAGGCAACAAGGAGTAAGATAGTTAAAGTCTTGAAATAAGATTTGTGTAAGTCATCACCTAAGCATCATGGTCACTGTAAGAGCAGGGTCAACCTTATGTGGCTCTCTGATGCCAACTTGGCTAAAGACCATGAGTCCAGTGCACTGTAGAAACATTGCAATTATTTTCACCCGAAGTTTCCCAATCCCTTTAAAGAATAGACTACATTTAAATATTAAAAATATTTAGTGTGAAGTTCAATATGCCTTTTTCTTAAACTAACATTGCTACCATTATACCTAAAGTGCTCATGATTATATGTGAGGTGTTTGGCCGCTTTAAAATTAGGTTACATATTTGAAATCTTAAATGGAATTGACCTTTCCTATAGTTTTGAATAGGTGCAACCTGACTACTGTGCTACTTTCTAGAATCTTTTCAGTGATTATATAATTCTTCCAATATGGTATTATTAAAGTTGCAGGAGGTAGAAACCATTACAAAAAGCCCATTCAAATTTTGTTAAAACTCTTATGAAAATGATTTATTTAATTTATATATAAATAATATAACTAAAAAAGCAGGAAATGAGTTACTAAAACACAATTTCTTGCTAAATTAAAACAGTATTTTGCTTTTGCCTTTCTTATTATGACAGTTGAATAATATGTGTCGTACTAAATGGATGTTTGGTATAAAGAGCAAAGATCAAGAAATGAGTGTTTAGAACAGCAAATTATATGTTAAAATCTATAAATAGCTTAATAAATATATTCTTGCATGTAAGAAGCAGAAAATTGTAGGCTACAAAGTAGATTATCCAAATGGTCGTGTTTCAAAATCACCTTCAGAACAGCACACACTGTCCCTCTGGGTTTTATAGCTTCTCCATAAAACTTTCATTCTGGAGAGAGGGGTTCTTTTGAACATGTATTTATTTATTTTATGTTCTCTCTTGCTCAATCTCTTTGCTTATGGTTTGCATAATCAAAAATGACTTAAAATGATGCATGAATACCCAGTGCCATTCGGGAGGTCAGAGTTCATAATGAGATAATTAGTGAAGAGAAACTAAGAACAAATGAAGTCAAGACAAGAAATCTTAGAGAATCTGGTCACAGTCCTGTGTGTATTATCTAGCTCCCCATTGCAAATATAGCTCTGAGATGTCTAGGAACCTGTCTGTAAAAATCGGGAAGAGGACGAAGAGGAGAGAAAGGAGAAAAAAAAAGAAGAAACACATACTCACACTCTTTTAGATTTTTTTAATTTTGAGATTATAATATAATTACATCTCCATTTCTTCCTTCCAAACACACAGACATGCATATGCATCCTGCCCCTTTGTGCCTACAATCAACCATCCCCTTATGATTCTGAAAGCTGGGGAAAGTTTTTCCTCAAACGTATTTTGCCAACATGATCTGCAATTGTGCACCCTATCGTTCCATGAATAATTTCATGTCCTCATGATGAGTGAAGGGTACAGAGACCATTGGTGCTTCCTTTGCCTCTGGATCAAGACTCTCTTGACTTTTTCCCCAAAGTACAAGAACCTCAAACGAGAGGAAAGAAGGAATTTTCCTTGTGGTAATGAAATGGGTCAGAGAAGAGACCCAATTATAAGTCTGTGTCCTGACAAAAGGAAGTGTATCTCCTTAGATGTAACAACCTGTAGGAGTAAGGGGCATTCCCAGTGAGGAAGCCTTTCCAGTGAGTACTTGGCTCCTGTCCACATTGAAAGATCCTTCTTACCCCCCATCAGTTGGCTCTCTCCCTAACTTGGTATTATAGGTGCAGTAATAGTCACCTCTCTACCATTTTGACTTACACAATTTTAGCCATGATAATCAAAGTCTGGGAAATTCCAGAAATAATTACCTTAGGTTGTCCACCATTCTAAGTAGAATGATGAAACTTCATGCCACACCCACCCCACCCTAGGATGTGAGTTGGCCTTTTGCCTGCTGCATCTACACTGCAGGCGCTTTAGAGCAGTGTGCCACTGAGTTATTGTGGTTAGCAGATCTGCTGCCACATTGCTGCAGTGTTTGTATTCAAGTACGCTGTCTTGGGTTGGGTATCCAAGGTGCTAAGGCAGTGATGTAAAAGAGAAAAAAGGAGAATGAGAAGGAATGTGCTTATGGAACAGTATAAGGCAAAGAAAAATGAGTATTGAGTTTGGGCAGATTTATGGTAAGAATGAACCTTCTATCCTTGAAAGTCTAAAGGTAGGAGAAAAAAGTGTGGGCTAATTTTACTTTTCCATCTTAAACTGCAAAACTTCTGGGTATAATCCATGTTAAAAGCCCAGTGAAGATGGAGAAAGGAGTGCATTATAGGTTTGATTTTCTGTGATGTTAGGTATCCACTTGGGTCTGGACATTTATTTCACATGGATAAGGTTTAATAAGGCACTTTGGGACCCAAACAGTGGCAAGAGTGTGAGCATGGGAAAGTCACACCAGGAGCGTGAACTTGGAAAAGTTAGCTCCATCTGAAGGTGTAGGGGTGGGAGGGAAGCACTTCTTAGTACATTTTCAAGAACCCATGTAGCCACCTCACTGTGTAGAAAGAACTAGTTAATATAGACGAACTACGTTTTCAGGAAATACAGAACCAGACAATCAGAAGTAACTATCTTTCTTTGAGAAATGTTTTCAGGGAAATACTCTGCTGTCCAGTCCATCAACTACGCGTCTAGCATCACATGGGATTCGACTCTGATGATATAACTTATTAACTCATTTATTCTCATTCCCAGTTCCATCTTGACTGCTGTCTCCTAACTCAATACTTCACATAGTTGGTTGAGTTTTCAACCTTTCTTAGTCTCTTCTTTCCAGTGTGTCACAATTCCTTCATCACATGGTAGGTATCTCCTGAAACTATTTACTTATTCCTCTGAGTGCAACTGGTCTGAGGAAGCAAATATTTCCCTTAAATCGTTGCTTTTTGAGTAGCTTTCCGAGGCCCCATCTCACTGCCTCTCAATCCATTGTTTATGTGGGCTCCATCTACCCCTTCATGACAGACAGAGAATCTCTTATGTCCAGGAATAAACAGAGGTGAAAAAATTAAGACAAAATGAAGTAAAAGAAAAACATACTCAAAAATCTTGTTGTAAGCACCTAAGAAATGCTGACAGTCGGAGAAATAGTCTTCCCTCAGGAAGAGTGCCAAACTGGTTATACAATACCAAATATAGCTAGCAATATATTTGTATAAACATATATGTATACAATATCAATTAATGAAAAATGAAGCTATGAACTTGAAAGAGAACAAGGAAGAATATATTGCATTTGGAGGAAGGGGAAGGCCAAATAATGTAATAATAAACTCAAAAGTAAATAACTAGAAAGCTTATAGTTTAAGAAAAATATAAGGCATATGTGCATGTACACACACATATGTATACACACAAATACATACAGTCATCAACACTATCACGCAGAAGAACACAGTTGAAGGTAGATGGTTTGATCATAGAGTTCTCAGTAGATCACCCATCACAGGACCATAGAAGGCTCTGAGATATATATCCTTGATAATATAAGGAAAGAGGTTTGGGCCCTGAGCCTTCCAAACTGGGGGAAAAATTAAGACGGCTATTTAATTTTGTGTGTTTGTGATGCCCAAGATGATGTCTGATCTAGGGCTGTGTTGGTATTTTGCTGTCTTCTGGCCTAGTTCCTGAGGGCTCGGCCTCTGTTTCTCAACAGGAAAAGTAGTGAATTCGAAAATGTTAAATATTGGATATATAAGGTATTTGTTAGTCTTTCTTAATGTTAGAACATGTAAAGTTTCACAGAAAAAGAACTCCATGCAAAAAGAAAATTGTCAGTCAGACATCTCTGAGAAGACTAAATCAAGGTATAGAAATCACAGTGGGTACCAGGTGGACCACTAAGAGGTCACTGAAGCCCTAAACCTAAACACATTATGAAATCCCTAGCATACCATACAGAGGCACGAACCCCAGCACATCAACTACATTTTTAAAGAAGATATATTTGTTTACAAATTATTTTTCCACTATGGGACAATGCTAAATTGTGAACTCATTAGGAGAGTGACCATGATGTGGTGATGATAAGCCCTTGAGCACTGATAACGAAAAAAAAAATCGCACCTAGGCTGGCTAAAACCCACAGATGCAATTCACATACTAGGAGTTGCTCAGGAAGGCTGAGTGGCTCTTGAGTTGGTTTCTTCAAGGCCATTCATGTCACCAAAGACCTGTTTTCTTTGCCCTTAACTTTTTTAGTGCCTTCTTTCACAAGTTTGATAACACAGTTGAAAGAAGCCATGACAGAATGATGAGATTGTGGCAGCTGAACTGCATGGACCACGGTACAGAATTGGCAGGGCTTCTGTAGGAAACAAGTTGAATTTTACTAAAGCATAAATAATGATACTCACATTAGAAAAGATTTGATAGGCATTCTAGAGGCCTGAATGTGAAATCAAGATACAGGCTATATTTTAGCCGGGACATTCATAGCGACCAAGAACTATGGAAAGATGAATCCAGCCAGTCAATGGGCATAATGATGGTCTAAGCTACGGAGAAATTCAAAACAATAGTTCGAGAAAGTAGCTAATGAAGATCTGAAGCAGAAGAGAGGGGAAAACGTGTGAACCCAAGAATTAATAGTGAGAAATGAACAACAGGGGATGTACCCATTAGTTGGATAGGATAAGGTAGAGTGAGAAATTGAAGTAAACCGATGACATTACTAAATACACATAGGAAACACAGGAAGCATCAAGAGCATGTGGTCCATGCCAGGCTGAGACATTTCATTAGAGGATATCAATTTATTTTCATGACACATCTCATCCTACAGGTAAACCTGGGGCTTGGGGGTGCAGGAGAGGTTTAAGAGATGTTCGCGCAATTAAGCTCTCAGAAAGTTGAACGGCCAGAATTTAACCGAGTAATCCTAATTTCACAGCTCATTCTTTGTCATTGTACCTTGAGGAGACAAGAAGACTAATTTGTTTTCATCTTTATTGATTCTGCTTCTCAGCTGCAAGGTCCTCAGCATGGCTCACATTGCCCCAGAGGATAGTCTAACCATGACGGCATGGCATGCAAGGGCCTTCAACCCTTGACTCCAATTTGTTTCTGTTCCATTCCTGTTCTTACTTCCATTAGGATCATTTAGTGCCCTCTACATCCATGCAATGACCATCGTTACTGAGAATTCCCAAAGCATATGGGATACTTCTGTAAAAGACGCTCCATTTCTTGTGTATGCAGCTTCTTTTTCTGAATGTATTTTCTCAATTCTTCCTCCCATAGAAATCACTCCTACCTACCTTCTCCATCGATCCTCTCTTGATTACTTATTTCTATTCTTCCTGTACTTCAAGGCACATTATTTATAAGTGTTCCTGGCAAAATGGTGAGCTCTTCAAGGGCAGAGATACCCTGTGAAGAATCATTATGAAGCACATCAAGAAGTGAGTGGGAGAGAGAGAGAAAGAGAAGAAACAAAGGAGAAAATAAAATAAAAAAAAAAACAATGATTCAAATAATTAAATGTATTATTTTTAAATTACTTTTAACTATTCTGGCAGAAGTACACTTTATGTGTATGAAACAGTCATATTTTTATTAGAGAGTAAGAATACTATTTTCCATCCTTTAAGAATAGGTATAGAAAAAAGAAGCCCAAAGTTTATTTTAAAAAAATGTATATAAAGTAAGACTATCTGTTTTCTGCAATCTATAAAAATTTAACAGTTGGAAGTACATTTAGAGTAGAGTATATTCCAGCTTGACTTAGGAAAAAAGTATAGCCAGCAGTTTAAAAGTGAGAAAGATCCTCAACAGCCTTCTAGAATGGAACAGAGCTAGAATACAGAACTAAACACAAATTTCTTAAATATCCCTGGAGATCTTTAGGAGAAATGGCAACAATGTATTCTGAGAGATGCTATCCCCTTCCGTGATGCTTCTCATAGCATATTCAATTTATCTGTCTTTCTCTCTAACTTGCTAAGGGCAGCGATAGGGTCTTAGTAATCTTTATCTTTGCAGAGCTCAGCACAGTGCCCAGTACATGGAAGTTTATAGTCAGTGTGCTAAATGAAATTGTATAATGCACAGCCATGATACAAGCTAAGGGGTCTGCATGCCTAGCCATATTGACAACTGTTTCACAGTGTAGTAAGTTCAGATAACTGAGCTCTGTTTAGTCAATGAGTCAAATAATGCTTCTATATCAACTTTCTGTTCTTAAATCCGAGCACTACCTGACTATGATGACGAAATAAGCCTTTTCAGAATGGATGCTAACTCTGACGAAAGCATTCTCTCTAACAAAACCTAATTGGGGAGATGTGGCCAAATTCCAAGAATTAAAATAATTCTTGTTTAAGAAATCCACTGAACATGGAGTATTTTTATCACAAAGTATGCATGACATAGAAAAAGGAGCATTCACCCTTTGGCCTCTGTACACCCTTACCTATAGCCATCTGGCTGGAATCTCATGCATCTGTGAGGTACATGTGTTGACTGTTGATTCGGATGTGAATGAGTCTTACCCTCCCAGACATTTGCCTTCTAGCAATTTAAATTTTAAGTTTTAATTAATGAAAAGCTCTGCCTTCTATTAAGGGAGCTTCATGAACTAGCAAAAGGTATATGCATTTACATAAATGCATATCTATTTCTGTCTGGCTGTCTATTTATCTATTGGGTGTCTATATTTGTCTTGGTGGGTGGCGAGGCCATTGGGATTCCACCCGTGGTATCTCCTGCAGGATAACACTCTTTTCCCTCTAGAGGGGAACAAGATTCTTCAACATGAAGGGATGATCAGGGAAAAGATTAACATTCCTGGGGAATGTTAATCATGTATATTCCTCTGGTCTGCCAAGGGCGTGTGCTTGATGCTGTTTGATTCCAGACACAACAGTATGATGGTGCTGTCCTGGTCTTTTTGTTATTTTCCCATCTCTTTCTTTTCTACTCTAAATGTATACCAAATAAAATACGCAATCCTCCTAACCCTAGCAGGTAATTCCCTCCCTTTTCCTTACCTTATAATGTACACTGGATGTTTTCTACCAACCCTATTATTCTTTCAGGCCAGTGCATTTGTGCACAATTGTCCTGCCTATTTAATATTTTTTTATGTGTATCCATCCCTCTAAGTTTGATTTCTATCTTGGAAATCTATTAAAACACATGAAAATAGTAACAGAAAAGATGTGGGTCTCAACCTTCTGGTTTTGAAAATATGGGGAAAATTTTTTTAACAAAGAAATGTACTATCAAGTTCAAATGGCCTACATTAGAGAATAAATTATTAATGTAGTAATAAGAACTAAATGTGCACTACACATGCTCAGGACCACTAAGATGCTGGAGAATAGAGTCCAGTAAGTGTTTGCTTAATGTCTGGATGCCCCATTCCAATATGAGAACTTTGACTGTTAAAAGCCACCCAAATCAGAGCCAATGAGACATCATGGGTGTAACTGTTGTCATCAGTATTTTCTCAAAAACTCCCCTAATGTGGGAATAATCTTCCAAGTAGGAAGTGGTATGGTTGGGTCCTTGAGAGTATGGGTAGATTGTGTCCTAGCTACATGTCCAACCAACCATATATTCAGAGCACGCTTGAATTACCTCTTAAGTAGATAGAATGAATACACCAATTATATTCCTTTTTGTAAAGTAAATTAATACAGATTTAGTATTTATATTAAAATACCTTCTTTTGGGGAAGAGAATCCAATCAACTGAGACTTTCTTTTTCAGAAAGCTCTGCTTCATGTAATGCAGCTATGAAAAGAGAAAAGAAATGGGAAGGAAGTACTGGCCATGGTTTGGGAGAGAAATCGAGTGAGCGAAGCTAAGGGTACACGGAGAACAGTCAATATCCAGCAACGGCAGCAAAACACTTTCAATTTTCTGGATTATTAATTCAAATTCACACGCACACGCCAGTTAAAATTAAAGGGCTCTTTTTACTGCACTAGTTTAAATTAAAGATTATATTCTGCTCCACAAGTCTGAATTAAATAGCTTATTTTGCACACCAAGCTCTCATTTTAAAGCTAATAAAGAAAAGACATAGCATGTACGTGCAAGCTCGAGACAGGAAGGGTCTAAATTACTACACCTGTTTCACTTGGGAGCCACTTTATTAGTGTTACAAAACTTGGCTTTCAATTTGGCACCCAGAAGCACATTTAGAACAAGCATTTCTTTGTTTTGACAGAGAGGCTGGGGTAAATGAATGACGTTTGAGCTAGGTGTGAAATGTGAAGGTACGAAATTAACTGGTAAGGTAATTACTGTTCTAATTCTGCATAAACAAGCGTTTTGAAAATCATTAATAGTTCAGGGAAATAATGTTAGTGATTAAATAAGGTGGCTTGCATCGCTGAGCACGGCTGAGCTCCTTTAATTACATCTGAAAGCAAGGGAAAGCAGCTAATTAAAATTAGCACGAGGTTCCTGAATGACCAGCACTGCATTGTTGCCCTAACCTGTATAATTGTGTGTTTATTAATATGTCTTCATTTTCCCTCTCGAGCGTTTAACAAAATTATTTAAAATAACTAATAACCTTGAAGGAGTAAGTGTGACGGAATCTAGTTATCAGAATGAATACTGCAGACCTTGCTCATCCTACCATTAATTCCCCTCCCCAGTACCTCTAACCCTGCTGAGAGTTCTGGGAGTAAGTGTAAGTCAATGCCCCTTGCTTTGTGCTGTTGAAAGGCTGACATCCCAAGCAATGCTAAGATGTTGAAGCCCAGCATGGCTCCTCATTGTTGTCCCTTTATAGAAAAAAAAAAATACTGGATTTAAAAGTCTCATTTGTTGACTACGTGTAGTATCATTTAGTATTATTTAATTAATTTATTTGTTCATAAACACCATTATTTCAAGAAATGTTGATGGAACGTTTTTAGCACTGTTTTCAGGGTTGTGAAAATTTAAACCACAAGATCCCAGAAATCACCAGCTATCTAATTTGTGGGGCCCAGTGCAAGCTAGAAGTGCAGGTTTGTTGTATAGTGTATGAAGGACATCTTGAAGAGTGCCCGGAGAGCAGTCAGCCTTTGGTGATGGAGCCCCATTCTGATGCACAAGTTCTATGCCCACAAATCCCACTTCAACAAACTGATCCGCCTGTAACGGGATACATATGTGAAAAATGACAAGAAAATGTGCTGATATGATGCTGAAGGTGTAGGCAGAAAAATGAATGACTGAACCCTGGAGAAAGTTCTTCCCTGGGCTGGGTCATTCTGATAAAGGTGTTATCAGATCACAAGTCACAGTTTGCTTCTGTTGAGAACTCCCATTGCCAGATTCATATCCAGTTCTTAACCATGGACTTGACAAAGATGATAACTTGCAATTTGTTTTAAAATCTGGGAGTAGTAATTCCCGAAAAGAATTTTAAAGCATATTGAGTGTTGAATAAACAACAAAATTAATATCTATTCTGATATCAATCAACTTTTTGAGGGTTTGTTTTGGACCAGTCACTTCTCTAAGTACTATATATGAATATTTCAGGTACTCTATGATGTAGGTACAATCATTACCCACATTTTTCAGATGATCACTTTAAATGATTTCCCCATGAAGTCAAAGTATAAAACTAACTTAAAAGAGTTTCAATTGGATGGTCTGACCAAAAGCATGTGTTTTCAACCACTGTGCTGGAAGATGATGAAGATCAGGTATCAGGATGATTATTCTGGTCAGGCTCTCCTTTCTTCATTTCAATTTGTATGTGTCAACAGATTCGGATCATTTGACAATAAACATGGTGGTTGCGTGTCAATCAAATAATTCTGGACACATGGAATGCAGAAGGGAAAATATCAATTATCTTTCAATGTAGGGAAAAGCTATTGTGTTAGTGCCCGAATAAGAAGGTTGTGCATCATATAAGAATTTCATCCTAGTGCGTTTCCATACGCCTCCCTAGGAAGTGGTCCAGCGGACACTGCAACTACCCCATCTGACAACTGTGGGATAACCCCTATGTTCCTTCAACTACCTCTGTTTACAGAACGTCTACCTTCAGACATAGTCACACCTGATCAGAGGCTGTAGAAAGCATGAAAATTTCTTTTGTGTGCTCCTGTTACGAACGTTGGGTTTGCATGAAGGTTGTAGTAGTGATCAGTTGTGAAGAATCCTTACTGTCATTTAAAAAGTTTCCTTTTGAGAATAAGTTGCTACAAGATTTGACATGTTCTAAGATCACAAGGCCAGCCAGTGTCTGAATAATAATCTGCCTGTGCCTTATGGAAGCATGTATCCATGTAAGTCTTGATGTCCTTCCTTGTCCTTTTTCTTTTGGTACTATATAAAGGAGGTGGTGTGTACATTGAGGTTCTTAACTGTTTGCCTGTCTGCTTTCCCCCTCCCCTTTCTTCCCATTCTTTCATCTCTCCTCACATTTCCTCTCCACTCCTCTTCAACGCTTCCCTCTCCTCTCCTTCCCTTCCCTTTCCCTCATATGTGAGGATTAAACTGAATAACCCAGCACTCTGAGAATCTTATTTTAGAATTGTTCCTTTGAACCACCACTCACACAGTTCTTACTGTAGAACCGCCCAACAGGGCTCAGACGTGTTGTTGTTCTCTACCTCCCGCCATGCTGATCCTTTTGATCTAGATGACTGTAGATTTATATAATGAACATTATTCAATGGGACAAATCAAAGAAGATTGGGATCGCGAGGTTGTCTGACAGATTTCTCGGCCATATTTCATCTTATTGTAGAAGAATTTCATTTTGTACCAACAATTACTATCTACCAGTTCTCTGATATCATGGTTATATCATTTAATACGAGATGTTTTACAGGCCGCTAGGACTGAAATACTCTGTATCTACATTATGTCTGTCTCATTTCTTAAGGTGTTTAAACCTATCACACCAGATAATAGACCCCCTTGCCTTGTTTATTTACAAGTCTTTAACTATCTACTTAACTGAAAATTAAAGCATCTTTCCCAGTCTTCCTCAGGCCCAGATTGGGAGGGTATTAAACAGTTAAAAATCACATACTTAAGGGGGGAAGGAACCCCAGTTGCAAAGAGAGATAAATGGTTTTAAGTTAAATAAAATATTTGAAGTGTTCATTGATAATCAAGTCAGCTTCTACTTTTATATACTATACAAGCTTTTGAAAAATCAGTTCCTTAGAGAGAAATGAAAGACAAATAAAAGCCAAACTCAATTATATATATATGTATATATACATATGTATATATATACACAAAAATGTCATAATAAAATGTTACTTTGTATACTAAAAATTTAATTAAAATGCAATTTAAAAATGTGTTTCTCAGATGCCCGTAGTACCCTCTACTTCTCATTTATTAATTTGGCTGACTGTTTTAGGTCATCCTTCTCCAGCACTGTGGCTCTGAGTATCAGGCATCCGTACCAGTCCATTAAGACTGCCCTAACTCTTTGACTACTAATTGTTTCTCCTCAGAAGTCCTTCCAAAGATGCTCAGTCTCTTCTCAATTGCCGAGTCCAATATTTTCTATTCATTTTTCTCATCTTTTCTGCATCAGTTGACACTGTGAAAACTCACTGTTTTCAGGAAAGACTTCCTTGTCGTGGTTTTTATAGTATTCCAAGGCAAGGACCATCTCAGCACCAAGTTACGCACATTGTTCTTCGCACTTAGGACAGACGTCTTAACCATGCTAATAGAAGATTCAAGTGTGATTTCTCTATGGCGGCATGCCTTTGTTTCACTTAAAGTTTGCAGCTGATTGGATAGTCATTAAGTTATCACTGGAGTGCTTGCTATGTGGCCACAGTATCTGTGGCCAATTTTTCCTTAGCATCCAGAACAGTGGCTGAAATTTAGACAATATCCAATACTAATTGAATGGATATATAAATTAGCAAATGAACACATTCTGTATTCCTAATTTGTTATCTATCTTGTATCTTGATTCCAGGTCATCAGCTGCCATTACATGCCTGCACATTAAGGTTCTCTGTCAGGTGGAATTCAACATTTCCAAACCAAGATTTTATCCCTTTAAACTGGTATAAGTATTGTTCCAAGTTTGTCAGCAATCTCATTCATTTCTAAGCTATAGAGATTCTAAATCATGAAGACACTCTTAGCTACTTGTAATGCCTTTATTTTTAATTTTTAATGCCTTTTGTGTCTGACATGCATTTAATGCCTAATCTATATTATTTTCACATGTTACTAAACACACACACACACACACACACACACACACACACACACACACAGTCAGAGAGTCAGAGACAGAGAGGGGGTGGGGGAGATGATTGATTTTAGCACTCTCTACTCTACATTACTTATCTTAATCTCAACATAGGCATACTTACCTTTCATAAGCAGTGACACATGCACATAAATGCGTGTGCATGCACACACAAGATAAACAGGAGTGTGAAAAGGTGAGGAACTGGGTGCAAATGGCACAGCTAAAACTATGCTATTGGGTGCTTATGACTGATAATGGTGAATTCGAGAGATTGTGCTGCTTGAGAAAGAACCAAGCTTGGGGTGAGCTGTAAGTTTGGGGCATAAAGACTGAGAATTCAAACAGAGGCTATCCTGATGAGATGCTGAGATCCAGGTACATTTGAGGAGATCCAGGTTCACTTGAGGAATAGGCTACTTTGATCCCAAAGACGCCACATCAACAGTGGAGTATTGGCCCCACTAAGTGTAGTGGTGGACTTACAGACCTGTGACCATCCTCACTGTCTCTACTCTTATGTTCAAGAATGCACAATACTTTCTAAGGAGTGATTAAAGTTGGATGGATTACAAAGATATAGGATAGAAAATAACATTCAGTGGACCTAACTAAGTTTAAGCCTGGGCCTTTTTTCTCCCTGTTCTCTGTGATTTAACCAACTCCACACTGGAATGAAAGGAACCAATAGAATGAGTTATAGGGTATCCCCAGTAGTGCCTGCCACTGTGCTTGGGACACTTCTGGGTCAGGTTTGTGGCTAAGTCGTATTTTACCAAATGAAACTTCTTTGATTATTCATGGTCAGTCGTGTGGCCATAATTTTCATTGTGTGACAACTGTGGGAGGGTCACATTCCGGGAACCAGGAATGAGGGTGGTGAGGAGGCAGAGGAGTGGGAATCTGAGAGCCAAGTATGATTTGGTGTTATACCTTCCTGACACTCTCCACCCCAAAGTACTTAGTTTTTTTTAAACCTCAATATCTCATTCCATTAGGGTTTTGATTTTTTTAAAAAAGGTATAGACTTCTTAACCTGTTCTCCATTTCAACCATGTTCTCTTTGAGAACACAGAGCCAGCAAATTACTTAAAACAGCAAAGTGTCATGATTCAATAGTCATAACTTTCCTTCCTATTAATAATGGCTTCCCCTTGAATCATACCTACATGTCAATCAAATCAATAGACTAGAAAAATGATGTTTGGCAAGGTTACAAAACACAGGCATCTTGGAACTTGGTTATTTGATACTTTTTAAAGCCTTAATACAGAGATAAAATTGATAATAAATCCAAAAACTATCAATAAGAATATGCCACATTCTGTTAAAAAATTAAGTATAAATCTCTCAATCTTTACACATTTTGACCTTATGATGGTATATTCAGGTGAATTGTAAATTAGGTGTTTCTAAAATGCATATTTTTAATTAATTCATGATATAGTACAACAATAAATACAACCAAGAATAAAATGCTAATTTATATATTACATTTAGGTATAATCAAATCGGGTTTAAGCAGACACTTGATGCTTCCCTCATTGATTCAGCATTTATATCTTGCATGTGAAAGGATCCAATGAGTAATAATTTACATATATATACATTTTAAACAGTGAAAATACATGGAATCATATATCAGTTTGCATTCAAGGTCTTTAGTGAAATGCCAGAAAGGATTGCAATCGAGAGAGGTGAAATCTTAGGAAACTTATATGCAGTTTAAGAATTATATAAATTAAAACTCCAGTTAAAATGAAAAATAAATGTTTGAGTTTCAATGAGTACATTATATGAGTCCTGTGTACCCCTGTAAACTTCATGTATTTCAATATTCACAGGTACTTTAAAAATCTACGCTGGCTGAAAACACTGTGTCTCTAATTATTAGTGGAGTGGAGGGACTGGAAGGGTGACTGGCCTGGCTGATGCAGTGCGTGTGTCAGGTTCTGGCCAAGGAAGGATAGCTTGAGTGTGCTTGAATTTCCTCTTTCTGTTGATGCCCTGGATTCTTAGATAGGAATAGGACTGATAAGTAATTCTCTTTGGGGGTGAGTAGGACCTGTCTCAATGTGTAGCCCAGACTAACTTGGGCTAACCTCAAACTTGAGATGCTCTATCTTAGCCTCTAAGTTGTGAGATTATAGGCCTGTACCGTGGCCACCTAGCCAGATGGTTAAACTTAAGACTACGTATGGCAGTATGATCGTGAGTAAAGGCTGTGGCATTGTATCAACTGGGTGACTTTAGACAAGCAACTTAACCTTGTTTTATCTTCTTCTAATCTGTTCATCATTGGAGCTAACAGACATATATGTGAAGACAAAATAACTTCACGCCTGCCACTTAGCTCTCAAACCATGCTAGCTATTATTATCACCGTATGCCTGCATCCCGTGTCCTTTTCATTCTGACATGGCCTTGGGTTTTATCCTGATTTTGAGACTCTACTTCTGGGTTTGCTTTCTTTCGGTGAAATCTGTTTTATCTATGTTTCCATATTTTTTTCTTTTTAAATTCTGACTTGGTTAGCTTACATGGTTGTCTCATTATTCCCTCTGCTGTGCCATTTGGGCAAAGAGTGTTGGCCCAGGATTTGGATGGATTCAGCCTTGCAGGAACGTAGAACTGTCTTCTTGCAGTTGGCCCATTGGCCTTGCTATCTTCCAGTTTGTAGCCACTCCAAATCCTATAGTTATCTTGGACTCCCCATCTTCTCTCCCTTCTCATGTCAGACTCATCCTCAAGTTCAAAAACTTCTTCCTTTGTGAAAACTCTGGTACTTATCACCCCCTTTCTGGTCTGTTGCCACCACCACTCCTTTCCAGGTTTCTGTTTCTCTACAGGGCAGTCCCTCTCTGTTCCCGTCGTGCCTCTACAGAAACGCTGCCTTAGTCTCTCCAAAATGGTGTTTTTTTTTTTTCACTTCTTATTTTTGCCACATCTACCTTTTAACAACAACTACCACCACAACAAGAACAACAACAACAACAACAACTGCTCGCTGAAGTGTGACTGAATGCCTTTTCCCAGTGATTTCTTGTCACCACCCTCTTTTCACTTCTTCACCATCTGCCGTGCCTCAGATTCCACAATAGACAATAGTGTAGGTTACAGGATAAATAATTAGCAGCAATCTCTGTTCTGGGGAAATTTCGTCTAGTGCAGAAGTATAAAGCCACCTTCCTCTTGATATCACATACACAAAATGTGCACAAAAGACTTCTCCCATTGATCTAATCCTTGCTTAGGATGAGTATCTTGTGAAAGTTTTCTTGCCTTCTAGAAGCCTCTTTGAAAGCAAGACTGATGCTGAGCTCAAAGCCTTTAGCTGTTTCTTGCATACTCCACAATTCTTCTTTCAGGCTCTTCTCAACTACTACGTCTGGAAGAGGGACCAGGCATCTCTCCTCTGATGCTGCAGAGCTCCTTATATCTATTACTCTTTGCAGGACCTCTGGGGAAAGGGGGAAGGTACAACACATGGCTTAGTTTCTACATGTCCTTTCTGCTTGATTTTGGGGACTTGGAAGATTTTTAGGTCCTAAACAGAGGGTTAAAGCTCTTTATGATTCTCCGACATTCAGCTTAAGATTCATGTAGGAGTAAAACAAACTAGAAGTTTAAAGAGTGATTGCACCCTGGAACATTTATTGAATAATACAGTTTTCATGAGCCTTGCTGGTTGTTTGGGGAGGAATATGGAGGTAACAAGGCAGAGTTTGTGATGCCCTCTTACAGGTAAGGCCAAGCATAGATATTACTAATTTTATGGACAAAAAGGTGTGAAGACAACACAGAACAGTTTCTATTCTTTGCATCCTGTCCCCTGAACATGACTTAAAACACAGTCATTTAATTTACAAATCACAGTCAATATCATCTACCCTCTGGTTCATTATTTATTCGTCTTCTTAACTGGTCTCTTTCTGTTTTTCCAGTTCCAACCAAAGTTATTTTCATTAAATAAAATCATGTCAGCTGGACATGGGTGAGGTACGACTTGTCATCCCAGCACTCAGAAGGCAGAGGCAGGAAGATCAGAAGCCATTTTTTAGAATAATATTTAAATGTCTTACCTAGATTTAACAGATCTTTCAAATATGTGTTCCTTCAATAGTTACTTATATCAATGAAAATCAGGATATAGTCTGAGTTCTAAGCATATGCTATGTCCCTATAGTTAAAAATTCCATTTCTAGGAGGAGTCAACACTATAAATTATTTAACAGCAAATTATGATAATTTCAGAAGGAATAATTTGTAACATTTGAACAAATACAATAAAATTGCCAACATTTAATTCAAATAAAATATCAACCAGGCAACTATAAAACCTTGGGGTAAATGCCGTTTATTCTGCAGTATTTTAAATTCTTTTACGTTCTGTAAGATATTTATGTATCACAAAATCTCTGAACTAGAAATTTTTGGTGTTGCTTGTGCATCAAAGAAAAAGTAAGGCTCCCTCCAGAAAGGAAAACCTTAGCCTTGTGTCAAATAATTGGCACCCATTTATGTGTGGGATCAAATAAAATGCTTGCAGTCCTTAAAAATCATGGTGCTTTCTCTGCATTTAGGTGCCATATTTACTACAGTTTTCCAACTGGGCCTACAAACCTTGTGGGATAAAAATCTTTCATCTCAGTAACAAGAGCTATGACAAAAAGGACAAGATCTAGCATCATGGAAAGCAACAAGAGCCAGATTTAGGACCAGTGTCATCTCTGGGAGTCAGTGAAAGCCTTTGCTGGACTAACACCCCCTCCACCGCACCCCTGCCTCCAATGGGTGTCTTTGGTTTCAGTACTTTAGTTTTCTTTAAAAGAAACAAATCCAGCAAGCATGTATGTTCTATTATTTGAAGCTATGATTCTGCAGGTTTCAAAGTATATGTGTTTCTTCTGCCCCCTCCCCCCCGACCCCTGGACTCTGGAAGGAGGCTCAAGTGATGCCCTGACAGCTGAGACTGGGAGGAATTCAGTGAAATCAGGCACACTTTTAATGTCTCTCTTCCCACTAGAGCCTTGGTGTCAGAGGACACTGACTAGTGACAAACAGTGCTTGCTTGCTTTCTTTTTGATTTTTTTAAAAAATGTGAACTAGAGCATTTCTGCTAAAAGCTTAAAGGATATCAGGTAAGATGTCTCAGGGAGAGGCTCTCCCTGAAAGAATACAACTTAGTACATGCAGAGGCTCTGTTTGGACCCCTACCTGTCTGGAAATACAAAATCCCCATTGCCTGTCTGCTGCCTCCTCTCATGCCTTGTGCGCACTCAAGCTGCCCCTCTATGGGGTTGGCTGGAGTGTATTTCATTAGAACCTCTTTGTGGCATGCTGAACCTGATTGTAATGAATAGGCTGAACTCTGAAAGCACTAGGCACTGACCTTCCATCTGCTGATATCCTAAATCAGGCCATTAGAGGATTCCACAAGAAAAAGCATGCTGTTTATAGGTTAATTTATCTCTCATTTGGTTCAACTAGATGTGTGCTTATAAAGGCCCTTTAATCGAATCTTATAGATGCCACAAAGAGCTTCCCATTTTAAAGGAGCCTTTGGAAATGCAGTCGCTTATCAGTTTTCTAGAATGATGCACAGTGTCTGGCACAGCTGAGTATGACACAGAAGTGGTCCCCTCTCTTCTTTGTGTGATTACCTTTAAACTTCTCTATCTATCCAGTATTCCACCTGAACCTGAACTTTGTTTATCTGGGCTGAGGGCCCACCCAACCAAAGTGCTACACACAAAGAGGACTGATGACTCCTGATGTCCACAGGCTCTCTTTAAAACATGAAAGAGTGAAGATATTGACTGCATCAGCTACTTTTCTCATTGCTGTGACCAACTGCCTGATAAGTATCAACTCATGGAAGGAAAAGTTTAGTTGGCTCACACTATTGGAGGTATATTCCATTGAAGCAATGGGCAGACCATGGTAACAAGAATATTCTGCTGGGCTGCCTCTCTTTCTCACATCTTGGTAGAATGGAAGCAAAAATGAGGAAAGGAAATGGGGCACAGTCTGTAAAACTCATGGCCTGCCCCCCCACAGTGATCCACTTCCCTAGGCTAGAATCCGCCTCCCCAAGATTCTGCTCACTTCCAAGACAGTACTACCAGATGGGACCAAGTGTTCAAATATGTGAGCTTCTGGGGGTCATTTGACATCCAAAACAAGGTTTGGAAATTCATGCAGCATCATTAGAAGGTTGAGGCATGCCTAGCTGTATACAACACACATATATCGTGGTTGCCTGAGGTCCAATTATAACCACAGTGACAGTGTCTGTTCCATGAGCACTCGCTCTGTGCCATGGGCCAAACTAACCATTAAATTTAACTGGTTAATTTTACAACAAGACAAAGATGTTTAGAGCCATTTTCATTCCTAGTTTGAAGTTGGGGAAAACAAACTCTACAGAGATTAAAAACTCAACTTGTGTGCTTTTCTAGAGAGAACCCAGGATAGGAGATAAGAGCCAGAATTGAATGCTCACTCTGGCCCCAGAACTTGCTTCTACCTTGGATTTCTAAGCACATGGTGGTGTTTATGGTGATGCTCATGGTACCTGTTGCTTGATCTCTTTTCACTTCTCTGTCCACATTTGGATTCTCCATTGGTTGAAACTTGCTAGCCTTTCTCCTTAAGATGCTCATACTGAAATACCATGACAGGTGGTGGTGAATGACCAACTGAAGACATGACCATCCATACCCTCTTGCTTAGAGAAACTATGCTTATGTTGATGTGTTTGCAAATTTTCTGTGTGATGTTGTCCCTACTCCTGCTGCCTTTACCAGAGCCAACACATAAATTCTTCATTTCCTCCCTTTCAGAGTGCTGCAGCTACATGAAGCATTTGGATGAGTGTGTCCTAAACCCCTCAATGTTTAAGAACTGAACAAGCACCCCAAATGGTGACTTCTTGCCCTGACACTGCTCCTGTACACCCCACGGCAGTCAATTTCTAAATATTGAAGGTTTGTGCCTCCAGTACTTAGTTAATTCATTTATCACCTACCTTTAAGGGATAATTGTAGGTGCATAATTTTAGAAACATCATTATGCCTGTTGATATAATCCAGAGCCGCCACAGCACTGCATCCCTGATTATGTGTTCAATTAACTACCACATGTTGCAGGCACCTCTCACCCTCCAAGTTTCCCTTCTGTTGGATATTTATAATAACATAACAAAAATAGCCCTGTCTGGAATTACCCCACCACCCCCATGTCCTCTCAAGTTCACAAACAAAAGGAACACACAGCTTTTAAATTTCCATTCCCTTCCCCCATCCCTTCCTCCCTTCCTTCCTCTCTCCTTCCCTCTCTCTCTCTTCATCCCTCCTTTCCTTCCTGCCTTCCTTTCTCCCTTCCTCCCTCCTTCCCTCTCTCCCTCTCTCCATTCATCTCTCCTTTCCTTCCTGCCTTCCTTTCTCCCTTCCTCCCTCTCTTCATTTCTTATTTTGTACTTTATGTAAAGGGAACATGGCTGTGATTCAGCCTGCCTGATTTCCTCTCTGGGTTGAAAGTGCTTTTAGGTGAATCACTGATTTTCACCAAGATCTGTTTCATTTAGACACAGAGTGCACTTGGAAGTCTGTGCATTGCCTAAATGCACGAGATTACCTTGAGGTTCTACTGGAATAATATACTGAATGTGTGATCTTGACATGTATTTACTTGAAGTTATATTCATATACATTCAGGTAGATCTTCACTTCACAGTTGTGCAATTGGACAATTTTTACTGTATGTTCATGGTAGAAAACACCTTTTCTTTTCATATCTTTTTAATGTATGTAAATTCTCTAAAGACAGTGACAAAACTCTTAAGTGTCTGTTTCCTGTATGAAGCCTAAACTTAGGGGCTGTCTGTAACAGAAATGCCTCAGCTCAGTTGTCTGAACTCCATCCATGTCTGTAGTCTTCAAATGTTAAGGTTGGGGGATGGAGCTGGCATGAAAGAAACAATTTCACAGCAATGGCTTCCCCACAGGGTTATTAGAAAAGATCAGATTATTTCTTTGCAGAGGACCACAGAATCCTTTGTTCTAGTCACATCATCTCTGTCCCAAGAATAGCTATGACTCTTTCTTATTACAGTGATGGGGTCATTCGGTCTAGATTGCTTTCACTCTTTTGATTGAATACTTTAGTGTAAATATGGAACTGATATTTCTGTATCTCTCATTCTAGAGAGAAAAGAAATGGAGAGAGAGAGGAAAAGAGAGAGAGAGAGGGAGGGAGGGAGAGAGAGCAAGCACTGGTTCATACAGTGCCTTAAAGGAAGTAATAAAAGGCAGTGCTCTAAAGTCTCTCTGGGTATCCAGCACTTATAGACACCCAGTAAGTACAGATTTAATAAATGGGTGAATGAATGAATGAGTGAGTCAGTGAGTGAGTGAGTGAGTGACTCCCTAGCATAGGGCCCAATTAATTCACCCTTTCATAAGCCTTTGTGGAAATGCTATTATACATCTGAATGGAGGTATATATCTATCCTTGAAATCTAATGAGCTTTGAAATAATCACTAAAGTTTCCTGCCTAGGGTTTTCCCTATAATCTCTGCATAAAAGATCTTTTTAAATAAGAGGGTTTTTAAAATCAGAATATCAGAAAATGTCTTTTCATCAGTTTTAACAATAACATGGGCATCTTATTTGACAGAAAGGAAACTTCAGAATTTAGTCCATCGGGGTGATTTATACAATTAATTGTAGCCCACCGCTGCAGTTTACAATAGCGATAAATACCAATGTGTTTGGGTATTTTGTAAAGCAGCCACTTCTCTGGCCCTTGATTGATCACGGCCACTGTAATCATGATGGAAACCTTTCATTAACCTTTTTATATTTAATTTCTTCTTTTGAGTTAACATCATTATAAATCCTATTTCCATGAACAATGCAACAGGCACCCTTTGAAGAGCCACATAAGCTTCCTGTCACTGTGTGGCTGTCAAATAAGAAGGAAAAAATCCTGAGTGAATCTGAGCAAGAAGGGGTTTCAGAAAGAAAGCCTTCTCAGTCTGTCCTCCCTTCTCTGAAGGTCTCCTCATGGGGTGAAGACACCCAGTGAGTCTAATGTCCTAAAGACCCATAAAACATTATTTCACATGAAAATTTAGTCTTGCCCATGAACTGTCGCTAATGAATTACATATGATGCAAGAAGCAGCATGGCTGAAATATTTTTAATACTACTAATAATTTTTTTGCTTATACAGCACCTTTCATTGTGGAAAACTGAGTTGCAAAGGAAGCTTTAGAGACATGTTCAGGATGAAGTTACTGGCTCATGGCTTCTTACCCTCACCGCCTCTCCTTCATTTGTACAGAAAGTATTTCTATGCTTGGCACTGTCCTAAGTGTTTATGTTATATATTTAATCTCTAGGACATCTTTGTGAAATAGATATCCTTACATTTGGTTTATAAAGAGGTGATTAAGGTACAGAGATGTAAATGAGCCTTCCTATTTCCTCAGACCAGTTCTTAATAAAATTTGCTGGGGTTTTATCCTAAAGAGAAAGGGACAGCATAGCTAACTGTTGGCACATACCACTGATAGTTAGCTTTCTTTTTTTGGCACTAGAGTGAATTCCCTTACATTATTTCTTTCTCTACATCCCCAACTGGACTGCAATCTCCATGAGTGAAAAGATTTGGACTGTAGTTTATAAAACATTTTTTTATATTTTAAATAACCAGGACATATATTTTAACTAGAGCACAGGATAAAACTTAGATTGTGTTGCTTTAATATGTCATAGGCAAGCAGGCTTAAACAACCAACACTTGTTCTCACATTTTCTTTTTTATTATTTTTATTTTTTATTATTATTTTACTTAATCACTGTACATCCTGCTCACTACCTCCCTCACAGTCACCCTTTCCCACAATACTTCCTCTCTTTCCCCCTTCTCCCACAATACTTCCTCTCTTCCCCCCTTCTCCTCCAAGCCAGTAGGGGACCCTGGATATCCCCTAATCTTGGAACAGCAAGTCTCTATGAGGCTAGGTGCATCCTCTCCCAAGGAGGCCAGACAAGGCAGCCCAGCTAGAAGAACATATCCCACAAACAGGCAACAGCTTTTGGGATAGTCCCTGTTGCAGTTGTTTGGAACCCACATGAGGACCAATCAGCACTTCTGCTACACATGGGAAATAGCCTTGAACACATTAGTACAGGAAACAATTTACTGAACAGAACACCAATGGCTCAGGCTCTAAGATCAACAATTGATAAGTGGGACCCCAAATAACTCAATTTAAAAATGGGGCACAGAACTAAACAGAGAGTTCTCAACAGAGGAATCTCAAATGGCTGAGAAGCACTTAAAAGAAATGTTCAGGTGTAGCCCAGGCTGGCCTTGAACTTGAGATCCTCCTGCCTCTGCCTCCTTCAGCAAATTCTACTAGCATACACCACTACAACCAGAAGACCCAAGTGAGGGAACAAAATAATCACAGGAGGCAGAGGGAGGGCGGGACCTGGGTGGGAGAGGGAAAAGGAAGGGAAAGGGAGAGGCAAGAACATATGGAGGGAGACAGGAGAGAATACCAGAGGGCCAGAAGAATGAATGGAAATATGCAGCTGCAGGGGTGAGGGGCAAGGGACCCTCTAGAAAGTATCAGAGACCTGGAATGTAAGAGGCTCATATTCAATGGGGATGACCTTAGCCAAAATGCTCAATAATGGGGAGATAAAACCTGAAGGGACCACCTCCAGTAGATAGACAGGGTCCCCAGGAGAGGGATTGGGTCACTAACCTACCTTCAAATTCTTTGACCCAGAATTGTTCCTGTCTAAAAGAAATGCAGGGGCAAAAATGGAGCAGAGATTGAAGGAAAGGCCATCCAATGACAGGCCAAACTTGGGATATATTCCATGGGTGAGCACCAAACCCTGACACTATTACTGATGCTGTATTGTGCTTAAAGACAGGAGCTTAGCATGGCTTGTAGAGAGGCTCTACTAGCAGCTGACTGAAACAGATGCAACCATTGGACTGAGGTTGGGGACCCCTATGGAAGAGTTAGGGGAAGGATTGAAGGAGTTGAAGTGGATTGCAACCCCATAGGAAGACCAACAGTATCAACTAACCAGGACCTCTGGAAGCCCCCAGAGACTAACTTACCAACCAAAAAGCATCCATGGGCTGGTCGATGGCCCCTGACACATATGTAGCAGAGGACTGTCTTTTCTGGCCTCAATGGGAAAGGAAGTCCCTAATCCTGGAGAAAGATGATGTCCCAGGGAAGGGGGATGTGAAGGCCGGTGAGGTGCAAGTGAGTGGGTGGGTGGCAGAGCATCCTCTCAGAGGCAAAGGGGAACAGAAAGGGGCTGAAAAACTCTTGGAGGGGAACTGGGAAGGGGAACAACATTTGGAATGTAAATAAATAAAATAATAAAAAAATGTTCAAAGTCCTTAGTCATTAGGAAAATGTAAATCAAACAACTCTGAGATTCCATCGTACACTGGTCCGAATGGCTAAGTTCAAAAACTTAGGTGACAGCCCATGCTGGTGAGAATGCAGAGCAAAGGGAACACTCCTCTATTGCTGGTGGGAGTACAAACTTGTACAACCACTTTGGAAATCAATTTGCCAGTTTCTCAAGAAACTGGGTCTAGTTATACCTCAAGACCCAGCTGAACGACTCCTGGGCATATACCCAGAAGATGCTCCACCATCCCACAAAGACACCTGTTCAACTATGTTCATAGCATCTTTATTCATAATAGCCAGAAACTGTAAACAACCTAGATGTCCCTCAACTGAAGAATGGATAAAGAAAATGTGGTACATTTTCTTTTCTTTAAGTGCTCTCTGATGATCCTCTGCCCCTGTGCTTTACACGGCCTAATAGTCTTGGGAACACATCTGAATTTCCCAAGCAGCATGTGGCAAGTCATTCTGAGGGTATCAATTCTAGGAAAAAGACCTTCCAATGGCAAGCCATCTCCATTTACACTTTTCCAACTCCAAAATGTCCATGTTGTCAGCTAAGTGTGGCACTAGACTAGTGCAAGGGACAATCACGAGTCTTGAACACCTGGGTCTGAAAGCTCCTCTCTGCCACCTTGACTCTGGACAGCTACTTAGCTTCTGTTAATTTCAGCTTCCTTTCAGTGGAAATAATCTTAGACTGAAGAAGATACTGACTATGCAAATGCCTGAGCACTACATAATAGTTTATATAAGGGAACTTGTTAGATAAAGCACAGTCATACTGCCGTATCCCTAAAGACACATCTGTAAAAACCAGTCAGTGTGGGGAAAGCAAAGAGTGTGGTAGCTGCTTCACTAGCCCTGTCCAACAGAAACATATGACTACCCACAGACATGAGAGTATATGGATGTAAGATTTTTCCGATAAACACAGTAAATGAATTTGAGAATATACTTGATTTAACCGTACATCCTACATAGCATTGTTTTAGTAATAAATATAAAATGAATAATTTATCATTTATCATCCTTTTGTTTTGTTGTTATCAAAGAAGGAATATGCAAGAAAATTTACTCTGTATCTTTCAGTTTGAAGCATCCCCATTCTAAGTCCCAGCTCAGTACTTGTCACTACTGTATTGAACAACGAACATCTAAGACTAGCCTACATACTATCTGTGACCTTATAAAAGAGTATTCCTGTTCAATCCTCATACTATACAAAAATAAGTGCTGTAGAACAAATTAATGAAAACTAGCATCTGTTATTTGGATGAAAGAGAATGACATTTGTAAAGCAGAAATCAACTTCACCACCATCACTACCACCAATACCAACACCACCACTACCACCACCACCACCATTACCATCCTGAATACTTCTGTAGAATCTCTTAACATTTAGGAAACTAAAGTCCCTCATCTCCAGGCCATTTAGGTTAAAGTCCATTGAAATCAATTCTATGGCCCAGTGAGTTAGTAGCTGTTGTAGAAACCCAGTGTTTGATTGGATGTAAGAGATAGGATTCAGATCCCAGTACTGTTGCCAACTAGATGAGCTGGGGGTTAAAGTTTCATGGTCTTCACATTCTTTGCTTAAACAATAAGAGATTTGGAACACGTATTTCCAACTGCAATATTTTAATATAACTTGATTGATGTATAATGTAAATAAAGGAAATGTATTCATTCTGGTGTCTATTTTGACGACTTTGAATAAATTTTACACCCTTGTGACTGTACACAGAGTTGTGTTATAGAAATCTTTCTATTTCCCCAGCATGTTGTCTTCTGTGTCTTCCTGGTCATCTTCCACTGATGCACTGATGGAGGTTTAGGATTATTTTTTCATCTATGTATGTATGTATGTATGTATGTATGTATGTATGTATGTATGTATCTATCTATCTATCTATCTATTTATCTATCTATCTATCTATCATCTATGATCTACCTATAATCTATCAATTTATCTTCAATCATCTATCAATATATCACCTATCATCTATCTCTCTACCTACCTACTACCTATCATCACCATCATCTACTTATGTGTGTGTATGGCATGAGTGTCTGCCACAGCAGTTGTAGAGGTCAGAGAACAAATAGTAAGAAATCCATCTCCTACCATATTGCTTCCTAGGATCCAACTCAGATTCTCAGGCTTGGCAGCAAGTTGCTTACTTGCTGAGCCCTCTCAAAGACCCTTGATTCTAGTGTAGGAATGGCTGGGGTCAAAGTCGAAGTGGAATGGGGTGGATGTTCTGGGTCCTCCCCCAAGAAAGTATATCACTAACTTACAAGGCATTTGCTTTCTATGGAAGTTGTGTTGACACAGATGAATGAAAACATTGGTTGTTTTATATCCCTGCCAAGCCTTGACATTCTAAGTCTTTGACTTTAATTATTCTAATATGTATGCTTCTATCCCACCATAGTTTTAGCTTGCACGATAAAAATGAGAACAAAGCTATGTTAACCTAATGATGTACTTTCTTCCATGCACCTATGAGTAATTTGTCTATCATATTTTAGGAAATATTTTTTCAAATATTTTCTCCTTTTACAGCCTGGGTTTTATTTTTTGGAGAGAGAGAGAGAGAGAGAGAGAGAGAGAGAGAGAGAGAGAGAGAGAGAGAATATGTTTAAATTAGTTCTATCTTCTTTCTCTTAACACTTCCTCTAAGAGTAAAGATGTTTAATTTGTAGGTTACTGTATCACTTTTTAGGATTATTGTTCATGTCTTAATCTAAGGAGTCTTTGCCTTTGCCTTCCTGGAGATTATGAAAAAATGTATCCTACTTTTGTCTAGATACATTATAATTTCATATTTTTACTTAGATATATTATCCATTTTAAGTTAATTTTGTGAATGGTATATTTTTGTCAAAGAGACAAAAATACCTGAAAAATCAACTTAAAAGAATTTATGATTTGTTTGTGCTCATGGGTCAATCTGTGGTCACCTATCTCCATCTTTCTTGGCCAGAGGTGATAAAGAAATTCATATCAAAGAGTCAGAGGGTACAAGAATGGGCTATGCTTCTCATTCCATTACATAAGAGAAATAGAGAAGGGGGATGCTGGGACAAGATAGACCTTCAAAAGTACCCCCTCAATGAATCACATACTCAAAGTAAGCCCAACTCTTAACATCAAAACAAATCTTGTTTCTAGATCCTAACTCTACAAACTGCTAGGTTGAGAATAAATTCTTCAATATATCCACCTTGGGAGGGTGCTTTGAATTTCAGTCATAGTTATGGAAGGATTGGGATTAGTTTATTTAAAATGGATATTCAATTGTTTTGATGTTTAATTTTTAAATCTTTCCCTCATTAAAATATCAAATCTATCTATGATCTATCTGTCATCTCCAATGAAGTGTTATTTATTATTATTATTATTATTATTATTATTATTATTATTATTATTATTTATCACCATCATCATGTCTTTTGTAGAATGCTATCTCTGAGCATAATAGCTATTATCTTCATCAGACTACCTATGGTTAATTGTAAGAACAGCCATTCCCCAATACCAGATTTATTGATCCTTGATGTTCTTTCAAGAGATAATAGGTGATCAAGAATACAGACCAAGGTTAACTGAAGATGCAGCTCCATATTCAGCTATGGGCAAGTATTCATGCTTTGGTGTGACTGTCTGTCATGGCTAGTTTGGAAACACCCAATCCTGTGAGTAGCCAATTGCTTTACACATGTTCTGTAAGCTCAAAAAACTCACTAGGTCTCCAAGTTGGACTTTTGTAGAATTGTACTTGGCAGTTTCTGAAAGAAATGGGTAGACACTTGTTTGCAGCTCCCAGAGAAAAGAGGTTTGCAGTAATGTCTTTTGTTTAAATATCTCAAAAATGACAGATTTAAACAGGAACTCCTTCTCTGAATGAAAGATCCTCCTGTGAGTGTAATGATGAGCAAATAGAAGAAAAGTCACATGACCATGTGTCTGACAGCATGACAGTCACACCACATCTGAGGAGGTAGCCATGACAGGGTTATACTCTCTGTCTATCTTAGAGTGAGGCAGCTCACAATGATGTAGGGACTTCTTTCTCTCTTCCCTTCTGTATCTTCTTATTTAAAGCATCCAGCTCATGTGGCCACCATGCAAATTTAAAAATCCTTTACTTCTGTATTTACTTGGATCTATATTGACATCTGTCATACTTTAAGATAATTAGTTACAGAAAAAAATATTCAAAAGTCATTGTATGTCAGACCCATGAGAGGTACAGTTTTTATACCTTTAGTAATTCTTGAAACTAACTCCTCTGGGGGCTATAGACTCTGGGAATAAGGGCATTTTTTCTTTTGGAATTTTTTTAGTAGAGAAAATACTTACTGACCCTCCCATTCAGAGACTTCCTTGATGTTTCTATTATGCCAGGACAGTAAACTCCTGTATTGCCTTAAAACAGGAAAATTTTACTTCTTGTAGGACTTTGCTATTTCGTGTTTGTCCTCTCTCATTCCTTCCAGTATCCTGTCCTTGACTTCAGAATACTGGGAAAACTCGGCTTACGAATCTGCTTTTGGCAGAATAGGAAATCTTCATCTCTAGGTCACGTCTCAGGCTTTTGTTCAGTCACAAGTTCTGTGTGGATTTATCCTCGGTGCGTCTACTTGAATATTCAAAAAGTCATCAGCTAGTCTAATTTGTTTTTTTTTAGCCATGGAAAAGACTGATTTGCTTTGACAGGTGGATCAGAAACAGAATTGGAGCTATTTTATCTGGACCTAATTAAACAACCTTCATTACCGGCAGATATATGTTTGTGACTTAAAATTAGCATGATTGGAATTAAAACTCAAAATATAAGGCATTGAATTCAGATATGGCTGGTTTAAAAATAAATTCCATACATTTTAAATGCAGCAAGTCTAGATTTTAAATATTCTATAGTGACAAATTCCATTTAAAGGTAGGTGCATGTGTGTGTGTGTGTGTGTGTGTGTGTGTGTGTGTGTGTGTGTGTGTGTGTGTGTTTACACGCAAACCTAGCTATGGCCATAGATTGGAGTAGAGAGAGGGACCCTCATATTCTGAACTCTTCAAGAACAGCGTTCTGAATTATAAAACATTAATAAAATATTTTTAAAATCAAATTTCTCCTCCCTTTACCCTTAAGCAGTGAATTCATCTTTGAGAACTCTATAAAGCTTTCGTTGGCTTCAATGGTTACACTCTCTAATCAAATTATTTCTCTTCATTATTGCCCAGTCTCTGAGGTTTTGTTATTGGTTCTTATCACATGCATTGTGACTGTATATAGAATAGATGGATAGAGATGGAGGGAAATCTGTTTAAAATATCCTCTGATGCAACTTTAGAAACCACAGGATTTCTTTAATGGCATTTAACTCCCTAACCTTTTGAGAAATATTTGAAAGACTTTTACTGTATTTCTGAATAATATTTCCACACACACAAATTGCTATATGTAAAGGCACATTCTGGGTAATAACCTAAAGTTAGTAACCATAAAATGTTTATAAAAGACACACACACACACACACACACACACACACACACACATACACACGCACACATACACACACACACACACACACACACAATTTTAGACTTGTAAAGATTGTCATGGGCTGATATTCCTGAGCCAGATTTTACCTTATGAGGGAAACTAAAAGGTTGAATAAAACATATTGACATTTCTGTTCAACATTAAGGCAGTAGGAATTAGGGCAGATTCCTTTTCCTAACAAACATTAATATGAGCTTCCTGGTGTGATGAGAACTGGATATCAAGAATCTAATCCCTGCCCCCGCCTTGTGTTTCAAAATCTCTCTCCAAATTATTAAAATTCCAGGTCTTTTGTGATACTTTTTGATGCATCTCTGTGATTTTTAACTACTTTAAATGCAAGCAAGAGCCTGTTCCTTGTGTTTATAGTCTCTTTGTAAACCGATCACATTTTATAAAATATGAAATAAAGCATTTGTGTTTCTCCACGTCCATTTAACAGTGAGAATTTCCAGATGGTCCTCAAGTTGTATTTTCTGAGAACTGAAACAACCATTCCCACTGGAGATTGCTCCCTCTGCTGTGTTTGCTCAGCCCTTCCTGACCCTGATGAGGATGGGTCTTATACAGCCACTGCGCCTCCCCGTCATCTCTGCCCAGTAGTTCATTTCTGGTTTCAAAGTGGCACCCACGAAATCTAGCTTAGTGTAGGCTTTCTTTTATGCACTACTCAGAGTTAATTTTGACATGCACATTGTCACTTCTTTGGATCCTCCTTGAATCCCAGCCTCAATACAACATGACTCTAGGTGGCTGGAGTCTGATTTGGGAGGTATAATATGAGCTAGTTAGCTGAAGGTTGAGATTTAAACTCTTGATGTTCATTTTCCTCATTTCACAACTGTGACACCTCACACAGGGTGTCTCCCACTCTTCCCATTTACTTTTGTTTCCTAATGCAGTTGTATAATGGAGATATCTTTGCTTAGGGCCGTTGCTGCTGTCTCTTTGATTCCTAGATCTTGAAATAACTTCTAGAGAACTGCTTATGTAAGTGAGAAGTTGGGTTGAACTTCTCACCACTTTGTTGGCCTCATTTGAGAATGTGGATTCTAAGAGCATCACAGACAGCTGAGGACTGAAATGAAAAGCACCTTTGACATTTCTGTGACTATATGTGAGAGACAGGAACTAGAAAAGGTCCCAATGAGTAGGTATGTGGCAAGACCTGTGGTGACGTATAAGGCAGTATAAGGCAGGGAAGGACAATAAAGGCAGTAGTAGAGAGACTGCCACTGTGCTCTGATTGAAAGTTGGTTCACTAGGAAGGAAGCAAGTGAGCAAATACCTGAAGGTGAGGAAGATCAAGGGATTTAGCCTTGGAAAGAATAAACATAAGAGTCTTGAGGATGTAGACTCGGAATAGAAGGTGACAGTGATGAGAGAAGGCCAAAGAGAAAGAATGCCTGGATGCTATTAAAACTGGTGTGTGTGTGTGTGTGTGTGTGTGTGTGTGTGTGTGTGTGTGTGTGTGTGTGTGTGTGTGTTTGAGAATCTCAAACAATGCATTTTCATCATATTCATTCCCAAAGCTTCTTTTTACTTCCTTCCACATCCGCACCACCTATCTATCCCCCAGCTTCCTAATTTTCTCCGTTTTGTTGGATAACCCATCAACACCAATTTGAACTGACTATATTACAAGTGTGGGCTTATCTCCTGGAGCGTATGGTCAACCTACCAGAAATCACACCCTTAAAGAAAACTGACTGTCCTTCCCCGTAAAGCCATCAACTGTCCATAGAACCTTAGCTAGGGATAGGGCTTATGAATCCCTTCCCACTCCATGCTAAGATGCTGCCTGACTTGACTTTGTGCAGCACTTGCACATGAAACTACATCTGCTGTAAGTTCATGAATGCCACAGTCTTGTCATATCCAGAAATCAACAATATCACTATTCTCTGAGTAGCGAAAGTCACTAAAGAGTTTTAGATAAAAATGACACAGACTGGCACACATTGTAATGAGTAACTAGCAGCTGAGGATTAAGTAGAAGGGAAAACATAAAAATTGAGAGGTAAATTAGGTGCTATAAGATGCTGCAGAATGAGATGGGAGGACTCAGAATGTGCATATAGGCTTGAGGTGCCATTGCTGGCATTTACAGTCCTTATTATTAAACAAGAGAATTCGTGATCACTTGGGACATTAACACATAGTGTAAATGGTAGATTAATATTTTTTAGTGAGTAAACTGCCTTGGATTGATATCTATCTATCTATCTATCTATCTATCTATAAGTTTTGAGAAAATCTAAGTCTTCCTAATTACTTAACAAGGACTTTTGTGTGATGTCTGGAGGGTCTTTTCCGTTATATATAAAGAGCACCTTGGAAAGCACTGGATTAAAGAAAGAATTTGAATGTTGTTTTAAAAAAATCCCTTTACTTGGAAAACTGCTTAGAAAAAGATGTCTTAATTGAAGGGTGGCTTTAAATGAACATGTGCATGTGACTCGAAACTATACACAGATTTATTATTCAGGTGATACTCATGAAAGTATGTGGCACTTAGTACTGAATGGATGTCTTAATTACTTTTCAATTGCTATGATAAAACATCATGACCAAGACAATTTATAGAAGAAAGCATTTAAGTGGGGCTTGCAGTTCCATAGGGTTAGAGTCCGTGGCCATCTTGTCAGAAAGTATGGCAGCAGATAAGCAGGCAAGTTACTGGAGCAGTAGCTGAGGACTTTGCATCTTCATCTGCAAGGACTAGGCAAAGAGAAAGAACTGAGGCTGGTGCGGGCTTTTGAAATCTCAAAGCCTATTCTCCGTGACATACCTTGTTGGACAAGGCCACACCTTCTAAATCTTTTACAAATAATTCTGCCAACTGTGGACCAAGCATTCAAATAGATGAAAACACATGGAAGGCATTCTTATTCAAGTCACAACAGAGATGTGCAAAAATATTCTAACATATATTAATGGCTCATTTTGGAAGAGAAGTCTGGGCTCCAGGCGTCATTAGAGCTATACCACATATCAATAGTTTGCTATGGTCTCAGCAGTCATTCTAATGACATAATGTTTAGTAGCTTGTTCAAGGCTAGCAGTAATCATTGGGAAACATAAAAGTTATTCTCTTATACAGATAAGTAATCTATGTTAGAGCATGGGTCAATGGACTGATCGGTTGTAATGTTGGTCATCAGCAAAAAATCAGGAAACACGCTGTATGGGGTGGATATTTAGGTCCCAGACTATTTGTCTCTATGCTTCTATCCAGACTACTTCTGTAGAATCTGTGCATGCATGTGTGTGTGTGTGTGTGTGTGTGTGTGTGTGTGTGTGTGTGTGTGTGTGTGTGTAGGGGTGGAGATTACTTTCTCCATCAATTCTTAAACTTGATTTGACCCTCTGTGGTTGTTCCGGCACATCAGTCATTCACCTCCCCATCCACTGTTTAAGCTGAACTGCACAATGAGGCTATTCTGCAGCTGATGGTGGAGGAATTGCCAAGTCTCTGATTGTATCTGTTCATTAAGTTGAAAAAAATAACAGAAGAGCCGTTACAATTTTGTGGCTTTCCTTATAAGTGTGAAGTTTTGTGGATAACAAAAAGTTAATTTTCAGATACTTATGAGTATACCTAAGCTGAGTTGCTTCTAAATGGAAGCATTTCAGGATTGGGCTGTTAAAACCAGGTACCATTTTCCTCTAAGCAGGTCATTTTAGAATAAAGCTGTATCTGTCAGAAATAAAAACAGTGTATTTATGCTTCATTGTAATCTTCTCATTGCTTTAAGGACTTCAGAGTCCCAAGAGAGTGTTGGCAAACAAAACAATATCCCTGTATGCTGGATTTTCCTTGGGATCTTTGCTTTTGATTACACACGAGAATCAAGAGTGTCTGGCAGTCACCTATCATCAACAGGCTTAGAAAGTAATAGCCTAACTTATTTTGGCTTTATCCACAGTCATTTTGCATCTGCTTTTTCCTCCATTCCCCCATCTCATAAACTATTTTAGGTGACAGCATGCAAATAAGCACATTTTCCTGCTAATTTCATCCAGTTTGGATTACCTGCCACACTAAAGATGCAGCTACCTCAGGCTGAAGTTACAAGAGACAAAGCTTCAGCTGCGAAAAATCTTTTTTCATCCTGGACAAGATGCCAAAGCCCTTGTGCATCTAGTGGCGGAGCCCATTGGTGTGACCACCTGGTTCCATGTTACTGAAACTTGCCATTCTCTCCCAATACAAGATCCATTTCCTAGACGATAATATATATGTCATAAATCTCATCCTAAGACTATGAAACTTCAGTTGGCCTTAAAAGGGGAATTAATATGACTTGAGTTAACACATCAAAGATAATCAGAGGTTCTAGAGTTCTCAAAATTTAAGGGAAGTTTATAACCTCATAAGAATTTGTTTATAAGAAAAGCAGCAATTTTATAATATACTGGTAGGAATGGCATTATAGTTTTATTTCTCTTTTTTCTCTCCTCCTTCTTCTGTGCCTTTCTATTTTCTTTATGTACTAATAAATTGTCATAGAATGTCTGCTGTGGCAAGTTCTGTGTTATCCCTCCGAATACATAATTCTAAATAAGACCAATAGAGGTCATGACTTTTGGGGAATTTATTGAAAGAGACAGAAATATAAAGAAAAATTATGCCAATTGTTCAGTAGTCTCACTGGATAAATTCTGAGAGGTAGACCAGTAGAACAAGATGTGTGAGAATAATGAGGACTATGCTGGGTAATCTTATGTCAACTTGACACAAACTAGGATCATCAGAGGGAGAGAACATCGGGAGAGAAAATGCCTCCATAAGTTCTGGCTGCAGGCAAGCCTGTAGAGCATTTTATTAATTAGTGATTGATAACGGAGAGCCTACTCCATTGTGGGTAGAGCCATCCTTGGGCTGGTGGTCCTGGATTCTATTAGAAAGGAGGTTGAGTAAGCCATGAGAGCAAGCCAGTTAGCAGCACTCCTCAATGCCTTCTGCATCAGCTCCTGTCTTTAGTTTCCTGCCGTCTGAGCTCCTGTCTTGAGTTTCTTTGCTAATGAATAATTATGTGGAAGCATAACCCCAAAAAACAAAAGAAAAACAAAAACAAACAAAAACCAAAAATATACCACCTTTCCTTCCTGTGGTGGTTTGAAAGAAAATGGCCCCCATAGGTCTACAGGGAGTGTCACTCTTAGGAAGTGTGGCCTTAGAGTAGGTAAAGCTTTGTTAGAAGAGGTCCATGACTAGGGGATTGGTTTTCATGTCTTAGAAGCTCAATCCAATGCTCTTTCTGCTGCCTGTGAGTCAAAATATAGAACTCTCAGCTCCTCCTCTAGCACCATGTCTACCTGCATGCTAGCATGTTTCCCTCCATGATGATAATGGACTAACTTTCTGACTTACAAGCCAGCCCCAATTAACCAGTCCTAGTTAAATGTTTTCCTTTATAAGAGTTGCTGAGGTCCATGTCTCTTCATAGCAATAAAACCCTACCTAAGAGACACTTCTCACATTTCTTTTGGTCATGGTATTTATCACAGCAATAGAAAGCTGAACAAGAGAGAACTTGATACTGAGAGTGGGATGTTGCTATGACAAAGATGCTTCTTGGAGAATTACAGAAGAACTTTGGAATTTTGGGCTAAAAACCAACAAGTGCTCAAAGCTAGATGAGCTGTTCTGTGGGATCTTGAAAGATAAGTATGTCGAGAGCAATGCAGATGATGGAGGCCTGGCTTGTGACATTTTACAGGGAAGTTTGAGAGTCCCTTGACTCTATTAGGGCTGTTTGCTATTTTGAGTTAAGAATTGTTAGTTCTGGTTAGCTGAGGCTGAAGTATCAGCTGTGATGAACAAGATACAAGAACTACTGAAGCAATACCTTTGCTTTACTGAGACAACTGATACTGGTTCAATGGAGTTAAAGAATTAGCAGTGATTAAGAAGTAACCGGCATCACCAAGAAGAAATCTTCTAGGAAGTGTTTCCTCCGAGTCAGCACATGCAAGATGCATCCCAAAATCCACTAAATTCTGGCAAAAGAACTTAGTTTGGAAGAGTCACTCAGGTGGTTTTGGTTTTAAAGGCATGAAGGAATCATGGAGAGCAGTTGAGGCTCAGCACTGTGTTGCAAGATTTGAGTTCCTTAAGGAAATCTGACAGACTGTTGGTAAAAGTAGTGCATTGCAGTGGAAGTAGAAGACCTCAGTGTTTTCGAGATGCCAGTACCATGGTACATCCGCCAAGCCCAGCAGCAAGAATGCAAGTATGAAGTAGAGCTGACCCAAGCCTAGGAGACAATCTCTCTCTCTCTCTCTCTCTCTCTCTCTCTCTCTCTCTCTCTCTCTCTCTCTCTCTCTCTCTCTCTGTGTGTGTGTGTGTGTGTGTGTGTGTGTGTGTGTGTGTGTGTGCGTGTGTAACAAAAGGCAGAGACAGAGAAGTGACCCTAGCCATTTGGAGGAGCCCAGACACTGAACACTGAGTTACTTACATTTGGGAGCTTTGTTCTTTGTTCATATTGGCACTATGCCCTGGTTCTTCTCTCTTGAGGTAAGAAAGGTATTTACTTTTTTATTTGACAGTCCAGGATTGAGAGACTAAATTTTTAAAGAGATTTTAGGTTTTAAAGCAGAGTTTGGATACTTTGAAGTGACTTCAAACTTTTAATTGTTTGAAATTTTAAAGACTGTGAGGCTTTTAAAACTGGAAATATTTTATATTGTAATGTTCATATTAATGTGTGATCTTGGGGATGAATAAGAAAGGAAAGGTTATGACTTTAACGGTGATGTGTTTGTGTGTCAGGTTGACAAGGGGCCATTTGTGCTGGAGAGTTCTATGTAAAATTTGACACAAGGTAGAGTAATTTGAGAGATGGGAAATTCAGTTAAGAAAAAAAATCTGACTGCAGGCAAGTCTGTAGGGCATTTTCTTAATTAGTGATTGATGAAAGATGGGTCAGCTCATTGTGGATGGATCTTCTCCTGGGTTGGTAGCTCTGGGTTCTATAACAAAGCAGGCTCAGCAAGTCATGAAGAGCAAGCTAATAACCAGCGTTCTTCAGCGTTCTTCCATGGCTTCTGCGTCAGCTTGTCTTTAGGTCCTGTACTGTTTGAATTCATAGCCTTGGATGACAAGTAGCAATGTGAAAGCATATGCCAAATAAACCCTTTCCTCCCCAAATTGCTTTTGGTCATGGTGTTTATCACAGCAATAGAAACCCTAAGACAGAAACATTAAGTGTGATATAAGGAGAGCTTCACTACCATCCTGCACCTCAAGGAAAGTGCAGTGGAAAGTAGCATTTTGTAAAACAAAAAAAACCATGAAACAAAAGAAGAGGAGGAGGAGGAAAGGGAGGAGGAGAGTGGAGGGAAGAGGGAGGAAGGAAAGAAGGAGAATTAGAAGGAGGAGGGTGGAGGGAGGAGGAGGAAGGAGAAGTAGGAGAACTGGAAGAAGGAGAAGAAGAGGAGAAGGAGGAAAGGAAGAAGAGAAGATTTGGTCCATTCAGAGGACATAGAAGACAAGACTGAGGCAAGGACATTTTTAGAAGATAAGAAAAGGCACAGAATCAAAGGACTGAGAGATGGACAGAGGAGCTGGACTATAGCACTTGTGGCCAGAGAGTGTGAGCTCCGTCCAGAGCATCCTCAAGGGCATTAATTAACCTGCAGTGACTGATAGATTTTGTGTGGTGTGACATGGCGTGGTGTGGTGTGGCATGGCGTGGCGTGGTGTGTGTGTGTGTGTGTGTGTGTATCAAGCATGGGAGTTGCCCATGGAAAACAAAGTAGGGTATTGGACTCCGTGAAACTGGAATGACTGATGGCTGGAAAATTGAACTTGAGTTCTCTTCAAAATCAGCCAGTGCTTTTAACCACTGAGCCTTATCTTTAGCCTCAACTACAATATTTTACAGATCTTCCTATCTGTCTAAGATATTTACAGAGAACTCCACAATAATTCATAAAAATTCCTGAAGTTTTAATTTTATGTGCCCAATACCATTTAATTAAGAAAACAACTGAAGATTTTTTTTTCTGTCTCTAATTTCTTCAAAATTCTGGTGGCCTGTTGTTTTTAACAAAATCTTAAACATTCAATTTTACCAATAAAGACTTGGGAGCCAGATGCTGGGGTGAAAGCCTGTTAACCCAGAGAGGCAGAGAGCACCCAGCTGACCTTCCTTCTCAACCAGTGTCACAAAAGGAAACTCCTTCTCCACTCCATCTCAAAAACCCCTCAAACTGAATGTCTCTCAGTTCTACTTCCTGTGCATCTCTCTATCTGTCCTCCTGACTTCCTCTTACTCCCCATGGTTTCTTCCTATGCCCACACCCTGTCAACTGGTTGCTTGCTCTGATTCTTGACCTATTGTTGACTTTATTTAGTCCTGTTTACAATAAACATATAGCTCGTGAATTGAAGGTGTGTGCTAGGGCTGAGCCATATCACAACACAAAACCAGATTTTTTTCCAGTAAACAACACAAGCTTGGGGGTTTCACAGTGTGATCAGATATCCTGCAACAGTGGCCCATAATTATTAATATCTGAGAGTGCATCAAGTAGCCATGGAGTCAGAGGGTGCAGTGATTGGCCAGGGCAAGGCTCACAGTTCCTTCATTTTCACAAGTTGGGGCAACTTCTGTGAATTAGACTCACAAACTTCTTAGAAGCTATCTCCCTCTTTTATTTTGTTGTTTTATTTTACCAGTGTATTTGAGAATGACATCGTTTACTACCACTGTCCTTTAAACACAATTTAAGTTGTATTTTTACTTCCTTTAATCCATGTTCTAGCTTGTCACTCTTGGAAATTCAGTGCCATTTCCTGTCACATCTCCACAGCAGAAACTTAGAGAATGAGAACTGAATTTCTTATAATTTCTGCCAGCAGCCTTTTAGTTTGGAATCTACTAATGAAGACATTTGTGCAAAGGTAGAAAACCAGGATCAGGAGATGGTATTGCTAGGAAGGGGTCTGGCTGGCAAAGGATAGGAACAAGATTCTTCTAGATTCTTCTTGGTAACACTTAGACACTGAAGATGACTGAAACCAGAGGCAGTATCTTTCAATTTTTCTATTTCCTGATTTCCTTAACACTCTGAGGCTTCCGTGCCCTTTCGTCACCAGTTTCCTCACAGATCTAATCTTCCGTATTGAATTCACTCCAGGGTAAAATGTCCAGAGGATCTTCTGTTTTTCCAACTGAGATCTGAGCAATAGATGCTGTTATTAGTCAATTTGTATTTATAAACCTGAATTCAATGTGCGTAATGAATCAATAACTATTCTCCCTTAGTAATAGTTAACTAGATGCATGATTTTCTTAGTATATATTTTTAAATTCTGATGTTAGTCATGACCTCTGCATCACTAATATAATGCTGATAGGTTAAAAACCTCAGATTTTTAAATTATAATGCAACTTTAAGAGTTATCTTTTATGTATTCTGATCAGCTTTTAATATTTTTTAGAGTATTTATTTTTATTTTGTGTGTCTGAGTGTTCTGCTTGCATGTATGTCTGTATACCATGTGCACGCAGCACACATAGAAGCCAGAAGAGGATGACAGATCCTCTTAGAACTGGCGCTAGAGATTGTTGTTAGCTGCCACATGGGTGCTGGAAAATAAATTTGCCTCCCCTGGAAAGGCACTCAGTGCTCTTGACTGCTAAGCCATCTTTCTAGTTCATATGTTGAAATTTTAATGACCTCCCCCCCAGCTCATGGATTGGAAACTTGGTCTCCAACCCCTGTGCTTCGCAGAAGGCACTCCTGAATGCCCAGCAGAATCCTCAAGGGCATGATCCTGAAGGAGCTCTCCATGCCTGGACGCTGCTTTTTTCCACGTTCCAGGTGCCATTAGGTAAGCTACCTCCAATACCTCATCACAAGCCCCCAGACCATTACCCAGTTGGTTGCGACTATGGAAGAAATAGCCAAAAGTAAGAACCAAAATGAATCGTCCCTCCTTTAAAAGTAATCAGTGCAGGTGTTTTGCTGTAGTCATGCAAATCTGAATAAAACAGAAGAGCATCAAGCATCACTCCCAAACATACAACCATATATTTTCTCTTCTTAGTCTTACCCTCTTAAAAATCTTCACACCATGGGTCTTGTGTAATTCATGTTTTTTGGACTGGGCTCATGTGCTCTGTCTGTACAGGTTTCTACTTCTTGTTTTTTAAACGCGTAAGTATTCTTGAAGCTTCAACTCAAATGTCTTTTTCCTTTCCCCCCTTTATTCTTACTCCCAAGAGCTCCAACTAAACTGAAAACGGTTTAAGCTGGATTTAAAACCATATTATTTTCTAGGTATTTGCTTTGTCCCGCACTGTCACTAGAAAGAAAAATCTTTGAAAAATGCAAAGAACTGAATAGATAGTCATGGACTTGAAAGATTGTCTTGAAATAGGCACTCTATATACCATATACAAAAGAAGGAAAAGAAAAAGGAAAAAACCCAGAGAAGACCAAAAACTATTTTTTTCTTAAAGCAAAAGTAAAAAAAAAAAAAAAAAAAAATCTTCAAATTGATCTAATGCATTATTAAGTAGCCTAGGGAAAATTTTGACTTTGCTCTTGTTTTGTAGAAGGAGAAAACCACTCAAAAATTTTTCTTGTTTTTGAAAACTGATGTTTTGTATATGTACTATTTTCACGCTACAAAAAATGCTAAAGCCTTTAGGCATGTGTACACTTATAAATATAACATTAATACTCAAATATACAACACAGTTTAACTATGCTGTGCACCATAAGGAAGGAGAGTCAGTGAGAATGCATGGAAGGCTTGCAGAGAAGGCCTTTCCTGGAAGCCTGTGAGGTGGATGAGAGAGGATGAGACCACCTAGAAGGCAAGTGGGAAACTGTTTCATTAACCAGAATGCCACGGAGACTCTCAACATGGACACAAACGACCACACCCAAACTGAAACAGCCATTGATAGACCAAGGGGGCATGTCTTATAGACAGTTTAAATGAGATGGAGGACAGGAGGACAGAGAAGAAGAAGGAGGGATAATTAAAGACCTTTGATAACACCACTCGGAAACCTACTACTTCTCGATGAATCCCGGGAGCATGCAATGAACATATAAAAATGAGTTTAAATGGGATTGCCCTATAACAGGGGTGGTAGGGACAAGGACATTGCTTCTCAACAGACACCATGGACTATCAAATAGAAGGCTCAGTGCCAGGGCATGGGTTAGTTCTTTTCAGTTGGGTTGTTAGTGGGATCCTGTGATTCTCCCAAATATTCCAGGCAGTTGCAGTTGCATCTGATTGCTATCCAGAACCGGATGACAAAATTCTACTGCTGAAAACACCACACACCTGAATCTCAGCAAATGGAAAACTGCAGCTGGTATTGACCTGGAAGTGTCATCCATACTCTATAGCTATTATAGTGCTGGAAGGTACTATGGTATTCATGCTACTGGAGAAGAAAATAATCAACAAGCTATCCTTTCTTCCTGCATTCTTGACAAAAAATGCTATCATATCATTTTTATTCCTTTTTATACAATGTATACATTTTAGGGTGGTCATTATAAAGATATATTGGTACATTGTGTATAAACTTTTCCTTTGAAGTTATATTGATTTACAGGAAATTTGAAAAGGATATGGAAATTTCTTTTTTTTTTTTCCACTGAGCTTCCCCTGGTATCATCACCGTAGTATATTTTGCAGAGATAAGAAGCCTCCATTGAAGCCATACTACTGCTAAAACTCCCAAGTTTATTTGGATTTCACTAAAGTTTTCATCCTATGCAGGATTTCTGATTGGCAGTGGTTTCCCAGGTCTTCGTTATCGTCCTGACTATGACAGTTTTGAAGAACACTAGGCAGTTGTTCTGTAGAGTACCTCTCCCTTTGGGATGTTATACCTGTTTTCTGATGAGATCAGTGCTTGTGTATTTGAAGAGGATACCCTTCCTGTTGTAAACTTGCAGGGACCATAGTCGGTGTGACCCATCACTAGAGGTTTTGATCTTGATTTCGAAGTCCAAGTAATGTTCAACAGATTTCTCTTCTCATTTTTCTATGTGCCTTCCATATACTCTTCTTGGCAAACAAGTGACTACGTAGATCCCACGCTCAAGGGCACTGAAGACTAGTGAGGAGTACCTAGGACCATCTCCTGGAGAGGAGACCTTCTCCAAAATTTATTTTGAATTCTTCTGCAGGGAAGATATTTCTCTTACTATTTCCCTTTCATCTATTTATGGGATTATAAACTCACATATTTATCTTACACTTTGGGTTATTATAATTTTGATTGTTGTTGTGGCTCAAAATTTTCAAGCTTTGTTGCTTTTATCTTAAGACTTCTCTTTCCAGGGCCACTCTCTTATCAAAATTGGCTCTGTCCTTTTAGCATAACACTATTAACTCTGGCTAGGGACTTTGTGCCACAACCTCAAATACTCCAGTCACAGAGGTCACAGATTTTCCTCTTCATGCTTAATAAGTCACTATAGTCAAGCTCACATCCCTCCTCAAAAACAGGACTGGTGGCCTCAGAACTCTGACAACAGGCTTCATAAGGCTTTTTCTAAAAAGGAACAATTTACTGGAGAATATAAGGACCAAGTCCCCTACGGGTCAACACTTCAGAAGGATCGTGGGAGCTCGCGGAGGAAGCCGGAGACAGAGTCCCAAGGTAGACTAGTCACCGCTCCTTTGAGCTCTTTGGTTTCAGGAACAGTCTCAGACTGAAGACAAGTGATGAATTTGGGTTCATAGTGAAGTTAGTTGAGAAGGAAATGAAGACAGGTTTAACAGGAAAGATTAGTGGACTTTCTACCTCTGGGCACTAAACGTCTGCTTTGGTCCTCACTAATCAGTTTTCCACATGCCTCTTGCCATTTGCTTTACTTAGGATGAGCTCCTAGAGCTCAAATTGCTGCTCTGTGCTGGCTGCCTTTTCTCTCTCTCTCACTGCCCTCCATTTAACCCACTTCTTTTTTCCTAAGTGCCTGTGCATAGAGGGCTGGTCAAGGGGGAAATTATGTTGATTAGGAAGCATGGTCCAATTAAGTCAGACATGATGGGGAAATTGCTTTAGAGTCCAAATATATACCTGCAGGATAGAGGTCCTCTTTAACACCTGCATAAAGAGTGTACAAATTTCAGAGCATATAGCTCAGGGCAAAGAAAATAGAAGGCTGATAAATTTGCATGTATAAGTGATTAGGGACAGCTAAACAATAATATGTATCTTGGCGGGAAGGGGAAATGATGTGGATTTTTCTCTAGACCTGTGATATTTAGAAAACATCTGCTTTTTAAAATAATAGAATTAGAGATACAAGGCAGGCTAGGCTATTGATAGTCTTTAGCTGTTGCCTTTCATGTTTATTTCCCCATTTACTCCAGCCCAAACCCACTCAAATCTTCACATGCAGCCCCGCTCATGGCAATTTCTGATCAGAGTTTCCATCTGAGGAACAACACCTGAGTAGAGTTGCAAGTCTTAAATGACTTCAGCTGTAAGAGCTGGGACAGCAGAGGGCCAGATGACATCACAGAGAGACCGCTTACTGAGAAGTAGCTTTTGAAATGCTCTGCCTACCTCCTCTGACTGCTTTGGTAAGGTTTTCATAGTGGTTGACAGATTATGTAATCTACCCACCCAGTGATAATGCTTTCTTCTTTGGTGTAGAGAAATTGTTAGGGCATTTCTATTTCAACTAGTCTCTAGTTAATAATCAATAGTCTTGTTGTCTAATGAAGTGATGGCCTTGACACGGGCCTTTGTGCAGTGTTAAAATAACATTGATCGCTATCATTATCATATGCCCTTGATATACCGAGTAAGGACGTGGATATCAATCTTAGAACAGAATAACATTTCATAAATCTTATAGAAATAGCTGGGATTGTCCAAACTGGAATATACTTCTTGACAGCAAAGTGACAGAGGAGCCCAAGACACAGATCATTTATAATTTATCTCTAAGCCCAGACTGAAGAAAACCTCAAAAGTAGCATTTAGTATAAAAAAGTGTTTGTCACAAATCTCACAGGAGCACCTCGTGTTCAGTGGGTTTTGAAGAAACTTTAGGGATAGAAGGAGGAAGAGGCGATTTTTTCTTTTGGCTATTCCCTTTCTACAGCGTTTTGGATTTTATGCTAGTTCTCAATGACCTGCTAACAGAAGGCATGAAGTAGGATGGGCCAGGCTAACATTCAACACGCCTGAGGAAGTGCCGGAGCAGAGGATCTCTTGTCTAATATGCCATCTTTAAGCTAGTCCTAGATTCAACCTTTCCATTGAAATGAATTCAAAATGTCATCAATACTGAAGCCAACAGTGTTGACAGAGAACTGAAATTCTGCCTATAGGAAACTGAAACAGGGGGATTGTGAGTTTGATGTCAGCTAGAGCACACAGTAAGTCTGAGGATAGCCTGAACTACAGTGTGCAATCCAGTCACTTCCCAGTCTGCACCAGTCTGCATGTTTTCTTCTTAACCAAAAAACTGAAAACTAGACTCTCATTGGGAAATCCTAGTTATTCACGAACTTGTTTTGAATAAGTGGGTGTTGAGGGATTGTGGTTGGTCCTTATTGCCAAATAACAAATAATTCAGAACCAGGAATATTGGATCTAAATTTGAAGGTAAGATACTTTTAAAAATAACACTCCTTTCAATAAAACAATGCACTAACGGCTCATTGACTCTGTTGAGCATCTTTACCACAAATATGAAGAGACAGCGTTCAGAGAAGATGACCTGTTCCTGATAACTCTCCAGACTGGAGTAGCTGCTCAGTGCTGTGTGGAGATTCTGGAGACGGGTGTGTATTCACAGTCATTATTTTTGTGCTGCAGAATTATTCTTGTGCTCTCAATAGAATTTGAGAATGGGTCAGCAAAATGAAAGAATGTAACAGTTCTTTGAAGTGCACTGAGTTTGGAGACGGAGAAACTCACATAAAAAGGGAAAAGCACAGGGCCCTGACAAGATGCAGGCAAATGATAGAGCAGCAAACCTCACTGTAGACTGAAGAAAAACATTTCTGCTTTACTCAACTATATTTTAAATTTGTATGTATTCCATTTTTACTTAATGTGTTTACTGTCAATGTATTACAAATGTAAAGATCCCTTAAAAATAAAAGTAAAAAATAAATATGAACTTTGATTTTTTAAAAGGCAAACAGAAATCCTGCCTTTTAAGAGACATAGAGGTCAGAAAAGACCAAAATGCTGGCACACTATATGTGTTTATGTATTTCTACATTGTGGATATATGTGTAGTATGCATATGTTGTGTGCTATGTGTTGTGAATGTGTCCATTTCTTGTATGTTGTGTGTCCAATGTATTTAAAAAACTCTCATTAGTGCTACCATTAATATGCCTCACTAGAGAAAAACATACATCCTCATGTAAATTGAAGGTAGACTAGAAGCTTGTGGAAAAAGATTAATTACTAAATCTATTTAGATATTTAGTCAAAATATCTGATATCGTATATGTATTCAGCTAGTTATTGTTGCTAGAAGTGATTTCGATTGGACTCAAGCAGTCCATGTCCAGAGCAATTCTATTTCTCTCCAAGATATTTTTTTAAAAGAACTATTGTCTTGTGATTTTCGATAGATGTTTTTGAATGTTCTAATTGGTAAGTCTAGTAGAATTAAAAAAAAAAAAAACCAGGAAGCACTTGTTTAACAACACGTAATCCAAGAATGGAGACAGGGAAGGTCAGCGTACTCACATGCACATACTGCGCTGTTCACGTCCACCGTCTTGTGGGGCCCTCATATTTGACTGAAGACACCTTAGAAGGAAACGATTGCTATTAAGGTTTGGGCAAGCGGGACTCTCACCTGACTAATGCCAGAAGCCACTTCCAGTACCTGACTTCAAACCCTGAAACAGAGGAGTAAATCCCCTGCCTGGGTACTGCTCTCTCTCCTTCACTTGCCAAAAGTGTAAATATTTTTAGAAATATATTATTTACAAGGCAGGAAGCTTTTGGGGGGACGCGTTGGGGTATTAGAAGAACACAGATAAATGTGGTAGCAGGCAAAGCTTTATGACCACTCCAGACTCAACTGTCATTGCTTTGGTACTTTCTGTCAGTCTGACTAAATCCTGTCATCCCTCAACCCGGTTTAAATTAACAGGTAATTTGTAAATGTCACTTCAGGTTAGGCCGCTCATTTTGTTTCTACTCTACCAATGCAAAGTCTAGGACTAATTTTTCTTGTCTTCTTTTAATAGGATTTTCATTTATAAATAGAATTATGTTCTGAAAATAAATTACAGTAAGTGATGCAGGAACGGTGGCAGTACCACTCTCTTAGAATTTCAAGCACCTCCATCAGAAAAGATTAATAAAAACACTTCAAAGGCTAAATTCCATTTAAGCAGAAGACAGCTTTTGGTTAATATTTAATCTGAGTAACTGAGATCTTGGTGGAAAACATAATTTTTTAATATCTAAATTAATTTTCAAAACAAAACCATTAATTTTGTTTGGAGAGTTTGTGCAGTGAGAAACTTTGAGTAATATATTTGCAGAGGGAAAAGTTAATCAATTAATTTCTGTGGTGAAAAACAATAAAGTTGAATGTTGTATTTGTTCTAAATGAGTTTCTTCTTATCTGGTCAGGGGTAGGCCTTGAGAAGTCTTTCTCCTAGGCTGCTCCACCTCCGAATGGAACAATCTTTTCTTGAAGTCTCTTCTGGGAATGTGACATCCATGTCTCTGGTCTTTGTGCTAAGGTCTCGGCAGGAGCCTGAGCTCCTTCAGCTGAGACTAGAAAGGATGCTGGAGGGAGTTTTCCCGTGGATACTTTAGGCATTGTCACTGTGGCAGGCCCATTGCACTGATGGATTCTTTCTTTCAGAGGAGATTAGAATTGGAAGCTGTAGTGGAGAATCAAATCAGGCTAAAAGGGAAAGCGAGAGGCCTTTCTAAGTCACATGAGAAGCAGCTACCAGATATTGATTGATGGTGGGAGACAAAGAACCTATATCTGTCATCAAGTTTATCTATATCTGCATCTTTATTGGTGGAAGAGTCAATGTGACCATTTGTGCCACCTTACCAGTTTCTTCATTTACTAGCTCTCTAGCTTAAGGCACATGCTTTCTTCTGAGTTGAAAAAAATGATTTGAAAATTTACCATCTGTGTCTGGTCTATATTAGTGACAGACATGTAGCTGCAGTGCATAGGGCACGCGCTAATCCTATTTTGTGAAAGCTACAGACATAACCTAGGTCATCACCTTTATTGCTTCCTAGCCAGAGCTCAAAACAGCTGGGACTGGGAACTTTTATCTTCCTTCCAGCCTATAGCTGGGTAGTACCACCTTAGCAGGAAGGTAAAGGGATTGTCTAACGCTTAGCATCAAAGGTTAATTTAATAGAAACCCCTATTTCAAACCAAGCTGCTCCATATTCCAATACCACCTTCTCCCTCCCTATTCTGTTTTGGGACTCTTCTTTGTGGACTCTTCTATATATGCTGCGCATGCTATGTGGAGACATAGGCATTCAAATAGTGTTGGAACCAGGTTTCTATCAAATGTCTGCTCCACCTCATGTCTTGTGTGGTTCAGTGAACCAAGCGTCCTGTGGGCTTTTTAATTCCCCTAAGTGGCTGTTTTCCTGCTGGACATAGGCTTTTAATATAGTCATGATCTCATTGTGGAAACCTGGAAAACAGGAACCATTTGCTCCCCGATTCATACTTGCACATTTCTTCCAATTTATTTCCTAAGAGCAGCTTTTTAATTTAGATGTTATTCTGATAAGTATATACATTGTTATAGAATTTTAAGTACATCATTTCTCTTTCAGAATTTTTCACAGTTTATAGCTATGATATTTCTAAAAGAAAAGGGTTCTAAGGGAAATAACCCATGTCCGTGTTCTATGCATTTCGTTATGTTGATGGGAGGATTTCCAGTCAGTTGTATTTTTATACTAAAACCCACTTTTTAAAAGACATGTTATAGAAGAAACATTTGATCCTTAAATGATTGTCCCAATGTTTGTGACTCCATTTGCCAAGTGTGAGGCTTCTCTCCTTTGGGCGCCCACCTGTGGAAGGTGATCCCTGTTCCTGGTCAGATGTCCTTGATCAATCAGTTCTAAAGCTTATTCGTGTACAGAGGTGCTTTCTTTAGTAGACGATACTTACTGTAAAATATGTGTTTATGGCATAGAAGATGTATTAGGTGACCCCACACCTTCGAGCAGCCTGTAATTGTCATTCTTTTCATAATAGTAGATTGTCTTTGAGTTTTCATTAAAACTAAAATGTTAAAACAAGTAATGCTTCAGAGACAATCTTGGGGGCTGGTGAGACTCAATCCCAACTTGGCCACGGCTTACCACAGAATCTTAGGGTACTTTGCAGACCTTCTCTGTCCTCTGTATCTTTGCTTCTAGCTAGAGGTGGTAAGGGGGAGATGCGGCATTGCCTTTCAGACTTCATGAAGTTGACTTAAAAAAATCTTTGCAAAATCTGAAGCATATGTTTAAGAACAATAATAATTATGACTCAGCCTGTTTGCATGTTTTTTTTTTTTAAACATGAAATAATAATAAAGCAGACCTGCTTCTTATTTACACAGCCCAGTACTTTGAAATTTCTCATGGCGGAAAAGCAGTTCTTCATGCACATGGCCTATGAATTATCCTTGAAATAAAATGTTTAATTACAGTTGACATTTCTGAACCCATTGCAGGTGGTGCCCATCTGAGGAGTGACATTGTTTACAACACTACAAGGTTCCAGGCCCGGTGTCAGAGATTATAAACCAATTTCCATCCCTGCTTTAATGCTGGTTTAATATCAGAAGAAGAACTTTACTGTGTAAATATTAAACATTTTGTTTAAATATTAAGTACCAAAGGTCTTTTCCTTTTGATTATTAAAACAGGAAGAGCCCCAACTTTGAAAGAGGTGCCTTGTTGTATTAAGAACATGACTGGTTCTTTACCTTCAGGTTAATTATCACTGGCCAGAGATACAGGCAGAGGCAAAATGTCAGTTGTCTGCCTGGGCCATGGTGAAATTTGGTCATGAAACTACAGTGGCTAACCAGGCCTCTATACCACGGAAAGTTAGCCTAGTAACATCTGTCGATTTTTCTCCTATTTGTTTTTTCTTAACCTTAGAAATAATCCTATGATAATTAACTGAAAAGAAACAGAAACAAAAGAAATAAAATGCTTGTCCCTTGCTGTGTGCAGAGAGCATGTGACCAACCTCAAGGAAATTATCCCCGAGTAACTCAACTGCAGCTCTTGGAGGATTTAATCGCACCCAGTTACATAGAAGCTAAGCATCTGAAAGATCGTCAGAAAGCAATTCTTTATCACATGTATGAGTTTGTCCACTGAAAATTAATCAGGGAAATGCAAACTTTTAAAGACCTGTCCCACAGACACATACTGAGGACATGTGAGGACTCTGCTCTGTGGACTGACAAGTCCCACACAAATGTACTGGGAACTACTGGGAGCCAATTCACAGCACTTTCAACAGTGCGGGAATTGATATCTGTTCTTTATTGTGTAGTAGGTAAAATATGAAGCTTTCCTCCCTCTCCTCCCCTCCCCCCCCCCGTTTTCTTAAAGATTGTCTTAAAATTCTCCTGTGGTACATCCTGCATTCATTACTCACCCCGAGACATCTAGCTGTTGAGTCTGTCCTGCTGAAAGACTTATAAAAAAGCAAACACTCTTGGGTGCTTTGGTCTTAAGGTTTTGGTATTCAAAATAAATTTAACACCTCTAAATATGGAAGTGCCTGTAGAATTCTGTCTGAGACAAATCTCTTCAGGGAATGTTTCAGAACAATGTGGTTTTCATGGAAAAAAAGGCAAAAGTGCCTCAGTGTATATTTTCCCTTTAGAACTATTGAACCTGTGCATATTTACCTAGAAGAATGATGAAAACAGTGCAGGCTGCTTAGCAAGACAAGCGTTGAATTGCTAGGACCTAACTGTACTTTTACAAAACATCTTAGACTATTTAATCAGTTAGCACGTGTTTACTGAAGATCTAGCCGAACCTTCAGACACTTAAGACAAATCTGAGCGGGGCAAGGGTGGTGCATGCCTTTAATCTCAACACTTGGGAGGCAGAGGCAGGTGGATTTCTGAGTTCGAGGCCAGCCTGGTCTACAGAGTGAGTTCCAGGACAGCCAGGGCTACACAGAGAAACCCTGTCTCGAAAAACCAAAAAAAAAAAAAAAAAAAAAAAAAAAAAAAAAAAAAAAAAGATAAATCTGATAAGTCAGGATTAATTTAATAATGAAATTAAAAGAGTTTTGCATATGAATGGTAGTAAGATCACACTGGCGAGTTCGGATAAGAACAGAGTTTCTAACATATCACGGCCATGACAACGAGCCCTGAGTAGCTTGAGCTGGTGAGTTGGGATGTCATACAGGACCGTAGTAAGGGTGTTTTGATTAAACAAGAGGCAGGCGGTGGCATACTGCCTGAGGTCATGGCGTCAACAATCTATTGGTCACTAGAGGAGACTTCAGTGACAATGAATATGGGAGGATATCACATTTGGAGATTATTAGTAGTTCTTTGAAAATTATGTTTCTCATAACTTAATGTCATATAAGCAGTGGAGAATGCGCCACTGTAAGAGAGCCTGGGGTCTGGGGCATCCAGGATTCTGGCGGTCAAGTTAACTAATGTTTTATACAATAGAAGTTCTCTCTCTCTCCATGCATCTCTAGATTTAACAGGCCAGTGATAATGACCTGCCCATTAGGTAAGACATGTAACATGTTTTGAGCTACCTATCTACAAGAAATGAATTAAAGGGATTAATTTTTACTGCATTGAACTCAACTTTTGTTTTCCATTTAAACCCCTAAAGTGAGAAAAATAGCTGTATTGCCATCAAATATAAAGTCTTGTTTTGATTCTGTAGACTCTGGTATCAATCCCAGGACCTAATGTTTATTAGGCAAGCACTCCCTCACTGGGCTAGCCGTGCCCCCAGCCCTAAACTCATCCCATGCTAATCTTTTTCTCATTTACATGTGTGGCTTTTTAATATCTTTCCAGAATTTCCCATTTGAAAGATTTGAAACCCTGCTTATTCAACTAGAGACTTTAATATGATTCTCTATCCAATGTCTACTTTTGTAGACCATCAGGATCTTTCTGTAGTTGACATTTATTTAGTTTTACATTGTTGTTTCCTCAAGTGTGAAGGCGCTATAAAATGCAAGAAATATTTTGATAAAATCTTCATATCTTCTGACATTATCCTTGAGCTACTTTTATTAGAAATATCTGTTGAGTTTATAAAGTCAAATTGTCTTTGAATTATCATCATATGAAAATCTTTCCATGCACCTGGAGATATACCATAGTGAAATACATCTTCTATTCTTCTACAATCTATTTGGGAAAATGTGACATTTAGGCAACTGTCATAGTTAAGTGGCTTGTTAGTGGTGCAAATGGCCAGTGATATAAATTAACTTGGAAATATGTCTATGACACAAGAAGCATTTTCAAGGTTTTATTTCCAAATGTACTTCAAATGAAGAAGTGTTCGAAATGGGCCCAGAGAGATGGCAGAATTATGACCAGGAAGGGACACAGTTCCATTTTGGCCACTCCATCTGGAATTGTACAGAACAAAACCTTGGGTCATGGCAAGAGGAAAGAGAGAAGACAAGGATGACCTTGGAAAAGTGTGCTTCATCCATTTCCAGCATACAACATATAGGAGGGATGGTTAAGAGTGCCATGAAATAGAAAGGAAATATCTACCTAATAGTCATCAGTAAGGTAGTGGTACAAGAATTGAAGAATAAACTGGCCCACTGTCTCTGGAAGAAATCAACTCTTTAGAATCATTCTGTGGGGTTCTAGTTCAATTCATTTCAGGAAGATAGCCCTCATCTCTGTGTTCTGGGCATATATTACTCCTTGGTCTGAGGCTACTTTCTCCAACTCAGAAGAAGGAAATAGATCAGTCAGCTTCTAGCACTGCTGGGAAAGACATTGAATTTTCCCAGGTGTCATTGAGAGCTATGCTTCAACCACAATTCTGGGCTCTTTACATACCATGTCATTCTTAGAAAAACTTAAATAGTAAAGCCTTGATAATGTTGGGGTTTGGGACATAATCAATCTTCCTTGAGATTGCTGAAGTAAGAGTCACTTTAAAAGATGCTGATTGTCTGGTCCTTAGGGTCATATTAGTCTAATTACAAATTATCACAATGATAAAGGGGCATCCTCTTTAAGAATGAAATTTTTTCTCAGCTTACAATGAGAATAAATTTTTAAGAAGTTTAGAATCAGTCACTTTTCAGAACAAATCCCTATAAACAGCATTCTTGTGATTGTGCAATGATTCTTCCAGAGCAATACAAGTACATTAGAAAACAAAGTATGCTCTGCTCACAACTGGCTTCATCTCTGTTATGTTCCTTTTCCTCCTTGCATGGTATATGCCACTTCTGAATTTCTCAAGAAACATGCAAAATGTAGTATTTTCAATGTTTTCTAAACCAGGATGCGTTAATAAAATCACCTGCATTTATTGACTAGAAGAAATACATGTCTTCAGAGCAGCTTTGCTTAAGATTTGGAGACTCAGACTCTGATGGTTCCCAATGGAGATGTTACGAACATCTCATGCAGAACATTTTTTAAAAATTGTGGTGATTATAAAATAATCACCCTAACTCCCCAGGAAACTTATCAATAAGATTTCATATGCTGCAGAAATTCACGTATTTTGTTTTCAGTATGTACCATTTTTGATTTAGCTTAAAGCAAACTTTCAGAATATATTCTAACATATTGTAACAAACTGATATTATTTTAGGATGCCAAGTCTCAGAAGTCTAAGACTGACCGGCCTCCCCCCTTCAAAGGACCACGTAATATCAAAAATGTTTCCCTGGCTATTTCATTGTTCTTCATGCACAACTGACATAAATCAAATTTTGTTTCAGGAATGATTTCAAATAGATCCATTCTGTTCTCCTGACATTTTAAACTTGCTTATGTAAAATTATTTCATCTATTTTTATTGAAAGGCACTGAACATTTCAAAAGTCATGGTATCTCCCTTGGTATAGAATGATTGTTGAATCAAGTTTTAAAATGGAAGATACTAACATAGAGAGTTAGACTAGCTGAGACTGGATTCTCTGTGGCATCGCGGCTGACAGTTACAGAAGGATGCAGAGGATGCACATATGAGAGACAGTGCCTATTTTTTTAACCTGGATAGATGGGAAGAAACCTACATGATCCTTCATGATAATCAACTCTTATTTTAAAATACATATAAGTAGTTGCTTATCAGCAGATCCACAAACCATTCTCCCAGTGTAAGTAACACATTGCAGCAAGTGCTAAAGATGAGGTAGGAAGTCTACTTCCTTTAATTTTTACATAGGGAGGAAAACCTAATATGAGAATTACTGATTTGTCTGGGCTGGTAATTTCCGCAGTGTACTCATATGGCAGTAACTTATATCACAGAAGTTAAAATCACGTGTATTATCAAGGTGTGATGGCAAAGACAGGGCTCTAGTAGATAGGTGGCTAGAGGCACTGTTCATTTGGAGAGGGACATAGGGAGATCCACTTGTTATCGTCCCTAGAAGGGATGAGTACTCCTGTCAATTTAGTCTGTGAATGGCAGCGAACAAATCCCTACATTTTTAAAGAAAGTACAATCACTTATTATATGCTCCCAATTCTAAGCATTACAAATTCAGAAGTTTCTGTTTATTATTATTCCAAATCTAATTTTTAAATTATTTTATTTATTTACATTCCAGTCATTGCTTCCCCATCAGTGCCCATTCCCACAGTTCTTCATCCCATTCCTCCTCCCCCTTGTGTCTGAGAGGGTGCTCCCCCCCCCACCCGGCTTTCTCCTTCCCTGGGGCCTCAAGTCTCTTGAGGATTAAATGCATCTTCTCCCACTGAGGCCAGACCAGGTAGACCTCTACTACACATGTGCCAGGGGCCTCAGACCAGCCAGCCCTTGTATGCTTCTGGTTGGTGTCTCAGTCCCTGGGAGCTCCCTGGGGTCTGGGTTAGTTGAGACTGCTGGTCTTCCTATGGGGTCGCTCTCCCTTTCAGCTTTTTCTATCCTTCCCCTAATTCAACCATAGTGGTTCCCACTTCAGTCCAATGATTGGGTGTCTGCTTCTGTCTCAGTCAGCTGCTGGTAGGAGCTCTCAGAGGAGAGCCATGCCAAGCTCCCATCTGTAAGCACATCATAGCATAGTAGTATCATGCCTTGGTGACTTCCCATGAGATGGATCCCAAGTTGGGCTGGTCACTGAATCTCTTTTCCTTCTGTCTCTTCTCCATTTTTGTCCCTACAGTTCTTTTAGACAGGAATAATTCTGGGTAAGGAATTTTGACTGTGGGTTACCAACCCTATCCCTCCACTTGCGGTCCTGTCTATCTACTGGAAGTGTACTCTTTGAGTTCCCTTTCCCCAATGTTGGCTTTTTGGCTCACCCTCCTGGTAAGACCTCCTAAGAGTGTCTTACCTCTCTAGTATCTGGTACTTTCTAGAAGGTCCCCCCAACTCTCCCCCACAAGGATGCTTATTTCCATTCTTTCTCTTGGCCCTTTAGGATTCTCTCCTGCCCTTCCCCCATATCTGATCCTATTCCCCTTTCTCCACCCTCACCTCTCCCCCAACCAGGTCCCTCCTTCCCTCTGCTTCCCATTATTACTTCCTTTGCCTTTCTAAGTGGGCTCTTATATCTGTTTTGCATTTGGAAAAGTCTACATATAAGAAATTACATCTCATCCTATTAAAGCTAACACCAAGGCTCAATCCTAAGGGGTAACTTCTCTTCGTGCATGGCAGCAGAACATGGCTGTGCAACTCCTATTACTACTAATAACAGCCAATTACTAGACACTGGGATGTAGCTGAAAATGTCTCCTAAATATAAACAACTGACTCTTATCAATCAAACTCAATATCTGACAAAATGTAAATCCTCACAGGACCAGAGATAGAGAAAATTTGAATATTAAAAAAGAGAAATAATTATAAAAGATTACTTGAATTTTGGAACAAATTGACATTGGTTGGGAATTTCATTAAACATAGAGAGTTGGGAGTAAGTACTGAAGGAATCATTTTGTAATAACATGGTAGCCTTCATTGGTGCCTACAGAGAATTTGGGTGGCCTCTTCATGTGTGCACTGGAGGACTGTACACACATGTGCAATGGACGATTCTCTACCCCTTCTATGTAATAGCTCTTCTAAGACCTGCAAAGGAATGTAATCTTGAGGTAATATAACACACATCATTTCTGATACTTTGTTTTTAACTATCAGCTTGACATAACCTAAGACAAGATTTATTGAAGAATTACCTAAATCAGGTTGGCCTATGGGCATGTCTGTGGATAATTGTTTTGATAACTAATTGTTGTGGGACTACTTGGATTGTTGACTTCTTGACTTATACCACTGTGGGTAGTACCATTCCCTAGCAAGGGGTTCCTGAATTGTATAGGAAAGGGGAAAGTAAGCAAACAACTGGGTATGGGTGCATTTCTTTCTCTCTGCTCTAGTCTGTGGATATGAGGTGACTAGCTGTTTTAAGTTTCTGATGCTTAAAATGCTCAGCTATAGTGGAATGTAACCTGGAACTGTGTGCTATACTTAAGCCAAATTCTACTCAAAATTGCTTTATTTGCCAGGCTATTTTTTCAGAGCAATAGAAATTAAACTAAAACACCATTTTATCAAGTTTATTCTGGTAAACTCATTCTGCTTTATTTGACTCTCCTATCTCTAATTTACTTAGTAGATGGTGCAAATAGACCTCTCAATAATATTTCACCTTAAAAACCAATTCTTAAGAAAACTTTACCTAGGTAGAAGTTGACCTTAGACAATACTTCAATTTGTCATGAACTTGTGCCATGGCCTATTTGGCAGGGATCACTCTCTCCACCCACCAAATTCCCTTTCCCAGCTCTGCAAAAATGACTTCAGTTCTTCATGCTTCAATTCATTTTTACCATCAGACATCCATTCTTTTTAATGGCTGAATATAAGATCCTTGCTCAGATTTGAGTCTTTGGGAAAATTAGGAAACCTTTCTGGGGTTCATTGTCCTTTTCGACAAAAAAAAAAAAAAAAAAAAAAAAAAAAAAAAAAAAAAAAATGATCCATTATCTGTCTCATAGGAGTAAGAATTAGAGAAAGAATTAGAAGAGTTAATTTATGCAAGAGTTTGGGAACAACTATGCATCTAGGAAGTACCAGTAATGTTGCTAATTATGTGAAGACATTTTTAGCTTTATCTTAGTTAAGGTTTTATTGCTGTGAACAGACATCATGACCAAGGCAACTCTTATAAAGACAACATTTAATTGGGACTGGCTTACAGGTTTAGAAGTTCATTCCATTATCATTAAGGCAGGAGCATGGCAGTGTCCTGGCAGGCATGGTGCAGGAGGAGCTGAGAATTCAATATCTTGTTCTTAAGGCAAACAGAAGACTGGCTTCCAAGCAGCTAGGACAAGAGTCTTAAAGTCCACACCCAGAGTGACACTCTTCCTCCAACAAGCCACACCTACTAAAGCAGGTCACACTTCCAAATAATGTTACTCCCTGGGCCAAGCATATTCAAACCACCACACGCCTTTTTACCCTTTCTTGCCATAGAGGAAGATCTTGTCTTTATGTGTTTGTTTGTTTGTTTGAACTTGTCTTACTGCTTAAAAGAACGAAAATAATAAAAATTGCAAAATAACTAAGGAAGACTAGACTGTGACTGTAATCAGATACAGATCAATGCAAACAAAGCTGAATTTGTTTGACTATAAGAGGGAGAAATGGAACCAGAGATCCTAAGGTTGCAAGGTTAGTTTATGAGGTGATGATTTAAGTAGAGAACACAGAGAGAGGTGAGATGGATGGAGGATGGAAGAGATGAAGAGATGGAAGATGAGGGTGAGACGTGCAGGATGGATGAAGGATGGAAGAATGGAAGATGAAGGGAAAGTAGTCTGCATGCGTGTGCATATGCTCTCCCAGCTCAAGTGCATGGGACTCTCGAGTTCAGCAACTCCCTCTGACATTAGTCAGGAACTAAAGTCCATGTTTCAAGTCTCCTACTCTCTCTCACTCTTTCTTCTTACTCTCCTCTTCTACCTTTTATTCCCTCTTTTGACTTCTTGTCTTTCTCTTACTCTTTAGCAGGAAGCTTTTGTATTTGACTTTGCTGAAGATGTGTGCTAATCATTTTCCTCGAAGACCAGGAGCACTCTGTAGATACAGACCCCTGAATGGTCTGCCTGCCATGATTCATAGTGTCCTCCACAGAGGTTTCTGTCATAGTCCACCAGAGATACTGATGCTAAGATAAGCTCTGCTGTCTCACATTCTTTTTTGACACAGCCTCAATTTGAATGCCAGGGTAGGCATGTAGATCACCATGTAGCTCAGGCTTGCTCACAATTGTCCTGCCTTAGTCTCCTGAATGTTGGCACTACAGGACTCAGCCTCCACATCCTTTTCAGATACAGGGCTTATTTGTTTGTTTGTTTGTTTATTTGTCTGTTTGATTTATGGGAAAAGCATAGGGGCATGTACATGACATGTCTGATCAGATTGTGTCAACAGTCAAAAGTAGAAAGAGAAAAATGTTTGTTTTGTTTATTCCTTTCCAAAACACCAAATCATAGAATGGTGCCCTCCTACATTTGGGGTGAGTCTTTCTATTTCAGTTAAGGCAATCTAGTCATTCCCTTATCTACATGACAAGCTGCTCAGATTTTGTTTTAAATGACCACGTTTTAGAGAGATTTTGTTTTACTTTAACCACACAACCCAAGAACTCACTTCTGTTCTCTGTAGCATTTAGAATGCTTTCCTGTCTGTGGCCTTATTTGTTTACTTGCAATTTTGAATATTTATGAACCAGGGGTTCTGGTTTGTATATGATAAAGATTGCAATGTACGGATTGCCTGGCTGTTCTAGGAGATATGTCATGTTTCAGAGTTCTCCACTGTACTTTCTGCTCCATCATGGTGTCTCCCGGAGGCTCTTGTGAGTTTAATGAGCTCATGGTCTCTCTCCTCTCTTTGAGATCCTGCAATTCTCTCTTTTAGTAACTTGTAGCCTTCTTTCATTCTTATAATAATTATTTATGGCTCGTTTAACCTCCTTAGCTCAACTACTAAAGGTGCTTTGGGTAAGGGGTGGATTTCTTACAGAACTACAGAGCCCATGGTTGACATCACAGCCACCCAACATGTTTCTTGCCATGATTTCTCAGTCTTAGAGGAGACTTGCCTCAGGTTCTCTTACTGATACAAGGATTAAAACCTACAAACTCTGAGTCCCCTGTCCGTGGTTTAGTGTTTTGAGTCATACTTCATTTGATTTCAGTAATGAGCCCTTAGAAAGCTGTGGAGGTCATCCCATTTGCACCTGTGTGAAGTTTGGATTCATCCAGCTGTCAAAGCCTCTCAGAGAACATTTCTGTGTAATTTGTTGTATTGAAAATGAAATTAAACTGATGCCATTATTCGCATTCCTTAGACTGGATCTGCAGTGTTATATGGACAGAAAAAGTCTATAATCATCACATGTGTACTAAAGTGACATTCAGATGCATCTGTTTCCTCTCCTGGAGTCATCTGCTGGAAGCCTATTGAGTAAATGTTAATGAATTTGGGTATACCTCAGCTACAAATGGATCAGAGCTTCCTAATGGAACATTACAACGACCTAGATCCACTTGGCTTAGTCTACTGATTTAAATTAGGTTGAGCACCAAAGCCAGTAAAATATATTAGAGAGGAATTAGCTGTACAGCAAGAGCAGTTAAAAGATGTTCTTAGAACTCAAAGAAGAGGAGGGAGAATAAGAATGTCTTTTTGCATCCATCCAGCCTAGAGCTTCAGACACATATTTGGAGAGATGGGCTGACAACTCAGTTGTGTGAGTGGAATTTGCCATGTGACCTCCATTAATGTCTAAAGATTGCTCCTAGTTGAATCTTTAAAACATCATGCTAAAAGCATGCCGTCAAGTGCCTGCCAAATTTGGTTTTAGAATTCAGATGTTTTAAAGCTAGAGGTGAGGATTAAAAAGAAGAAGAAAAAGAAGAAAAGAAAAAAGAAAAACATTGGTTTTGCTTTTTTAAAAAAAAGTTGGATTTTAAAAAATTTGTTCATTATTTAATAAAACAGTGTGCACCTGCCTTTCAATCCCACTGAAATTTCTAAGTGGGATCTTAAAGTGTCTACCCTTCTTGGTCTTTAACATCTACCATCATGAGCTCTACTCAAATCTAATATATTTAATTAATTCTGGCCTGTTTCTATTACCGTTTATAGTCCAGATGTTTTATTGTTTTATTTCCCATGTGTCAGCTCCCCATCATGAAAAGGTAAATATTCAAGTGTATAATTTGTAAACACTATATTTTTTCTAGGCTTCCACTGTAATTTAAAATGTTTTCCCCATGAATCTAGCCCATAGTACCTTCTCACTTACTCATCTGCTTAGAAGGTACATTAGGTCAACCAGCAACTCATATAGAAAACTTAATTTTATCTCCTCCCCTCCTCTGAAGGATGCTTCTGTTTGAAAAATAACATAAGTAAATCAGAGATGGTAATACTTTTCCTCAGATAATTTGTACAGTTGTGCATGAAATTAGTTGTGCTACATTTCCATTGCTTCTTCAGTAGACACAATCTCACTAGTGATTTGAAACCAAAATCTCTCCTTCCCAACGCCGTGTTCTCCAAGAGCTTTCACTCTGCTCAGGTCTTCTGCAAAAATGATAACACGTAATGCCCATTCCTAAAGACTTCAGCATGGCTGTGCAGCCACACCTCTCAGATGGGGACATGGAAAGAATTCCCAGCCTCTGATAGATTTCTTCATGGTAAGTTTGGCTAAATCAGGAAAGTTCCATGGAAAGTCTTGTAAATCAGCCAACTTGATTTTATATTTAATATATGTAGACAGTTACTTCAAATCTTACATCAAGTTCTGAACATGAAACCCAAAGGAGGGTAGCTAATCCTCGAAACGTTTCAATTGTCTTATTCCACCTTTCCTTCAAATGAGATATAGCAAGTGAAGTTATTTTATGTGGGGATTATGTAAAACAAATAAGATTGCAAATTCTTTAATAAAGATAGAGAGATAGAATACTGGAAGAGACAACTAGAGTTGGTGGCATTTGGGGACTGAGGTAGAACTTTGTGTAATAGAAACTCTGGAACCTATAAGGGTGACACTAGTGAAGACTCCTCCTCATAATGAGGGACACAGAGCCTGAACAGGTCATTCTCTGTAACCAGGCAAGGCTTTGAGAGGAGGAACTGGGACACCAACCAGGCACAAAACCTCCCAGCTGCAGTTTGTCATGTCTGTATGATGTTCTGGGACTAGAGTGATGTACTGGGAACAGGGCTTAGCGTAATCATCATCAGAGAGACCAGAGAGACTTCATCCAGCAACTGACGGGAGCAGATGCACTGTCCCACAACTAAATATTAGGCAGAGTTCTAGGAGTCCTGTGGTGGAGGAGGATGAAGGATTGGAGGAACCAGAGGGAAGAAAGCCACCACAAGAACACGGCCCACAGTCTCAACTGATCAGGACTCAAGTGGGCTCACAGAGATTGGAGAGCCTGTATGGGTCTTACCTAGGTCCTCTGCATGATACAACATTGTGGGAAGTCTATTATAAGTTACAGTGCTCACATAGCTGCCTAGCACCTCTCAGAAGTGCCAGGCATCAATAATGTCTCCATAGTTCAAAGGCAGCAATAAGAACAAAAGAATCAATGATTCTGAAACCTATGTTATAATTGCTACCCAAGGGGAAAATATTCAATCATGACCACAGCATCCTTTGGAGCTAGCCAAGAGGATGGAGGACAATAGGAACTCAGTCAGATCATCCAGGCTAGCTGAGACCCATAAAGATATCAGAGGCCCAAAAAGCCCTATATCACCTCCAAGGCCTACAGAGAAAGGAGAGTATGCTATTCAAGGGCAGTGATTTCTGTCTGTCTAGAAATCTGGGGCTCCTTTTAGCCCTTGGGGTGATAATCCAAAAGGATGATTAAAGACTTTTTTTCTGAGGAGGAACAATGGAAATGTTCTGGTGGACATGTGAGCAGCTCTGAGATTTCATTCCACCAAATTCTCCAAGTTAAACATGAGCAGATAAAGTCAACTGGTTGCTCACTCAGCCTGCCTCTTTATAAGGAAGTCAAGACTGGAACATAGATAGGTTTTCCTGGAGCCCTGTAGATTCCTCTCTACAGACATTCTTGCTACTCTCTCATCTGACTGGATTAGGAATCAGTTCTCCTTATTACTTCTTCTGAATCCTAAAGGATGGGAGAAAACCTCAGGGTGGTAGGGACCAAAGAACCTTTCTTTAGAAGAGTGCTTCTCGCTCTGCCTAACGCTGCCACCCTTCAATACAGTTCCTAATGGTCTGGTGATCCCCCAACCATAAAACTATTTTTACTGTTACTTCTTAACTGTAAATTAGTGACTGTTATTAATCATAATGTCCCTATCAGATATGCAGGATAACTGACAAGCAATCTCTGTGAAAGGGTTGTTTGTTCTCAAAGGGGATGCGACCCACAAGTGAGAAAAACTGCTCCAGAATGAAATCTTCTTTAAAAGGTTCTGCCCTCCCAGAGCACACTTTCATAGTGGGTGGTCATGCAGTTCAGTAAACCTATACTTGACCTTGTTCACACTTCCCATGCTATACCCAAAGTCCCAAGTCTGGATTCTTCTGGCTTGGCAAAGCAAAACATAAAAGTTCCTATGAATTCTCAAAACACAGTCAGAAAATATCCGAGCATCTGGACAAAATGGGATTCATTTAAAACACCTGTTTATATTTGAGTATTTTTCAAGCAAAGAAACACTCTCCTTTTAGCTTCTACTGAATGTAAGTAGCACCCTGCTCATTGAGATGTTAGGTTCCTGGATTTCTCAGCATTGGTTAGAATAATATAAATAAAATAACAATTCCTTTTGTAAGTAACACTGCTGCGTGCACTAAGTTTGTGGGAAGCTGAGGAATTATGCTAAAAGCTCTGGACTTTGAGTTATAAGAACTGTGATTTTCAGATTCAAGTTGGCCACTTATTAAAAAACTACCTGTCTATGATGTCTATGATTACAATTAAATAAAATAAAAGATGTGCCCACATCAAGTGAGCTATACAGCACCGTACAAATGTAACAGTTTATTATTTTGCTCAAAATCTAATAGGTATTTGCACTCACATACTGAAGTCATTTATACTTATATGATATCTTTCCTATATGATAGAGATTATGCCCAGATTGGAGATGTTTATTGATAAGCTTCCTATCTAATTCTTGTCACCCATTTATTTTAACAAGACAGCAAACCTCATCGCTGACTTGAAATTTGCCTCAAATATTCAGCTGATCGTGTAGACTCACTGTTTATGGTGGAAAAATCAAACTAAACATTTATAAAGTCTTCTGCAGAAGATTCCCACTAATGAAAGCACCATTCGTGGCGTGCTAAAACATGCGCACACATAGGTATTGCCCCATTTATCAGACATGAGAGCTAATTACCTCATACACCACTATATCGCTTCCACTCCCTGCATTTCAATTCCCAATATTAACACATAGGTGGTCAAGCTGACCACTGAATAGCCTGCATGAGTATGAATGCATTAAATAATTTAATGTCAGAAGAGTTTATTAAACTGCCACATTCTAATCAGCATGCGTACCTGCCTTCATTAATTTTGCACTGGTCCATGGTGTGTCTCCACAGCCAACATGAATAGCTCTGATGTTAATAGGAGCTCTTAACAAACAGGGCTAGTTAATCAAGGGAAATTTACTATTAACCACATGGCCGTGCATACTACAATCTAATTACAATCAGATTTAACCCTCACCCTGCCACACCCATTTAGACATCTTTCTTATTACTTGTCAATGAAATGCCAGAAAATAAGGTATCATTATTTCATTACAGTGAGTGATATCTGCATCTGCATATGATTAGGGACACAGAGGGTTTTCTGCTTGGTAACGTTCCATGTCAGATATTTCTAAATTGCATTACATTTAAAGATCACTGTAAAGAGAGCCCCAATTCTGTCAACTAATTATTTTTTTTTATTTTCTAAAGATAATTAATGCTGAACAGACAGTTGATCCAAATGAACACCAATACTGTAAATCTGTTCAGGTAGAATTCAGCCTTTGGTAAGCTAGAACCTTTGCTATGTCAACAGTATGCATATGATCTTCTTGTTCAGTCCCCCTATACACCCAGATCACCCAAGGCATTAGCAGTAAATGTGAGTTGATGAGACTCCCACCATGTAACCACACTGTATTGCTTAATACGAGTGTGATGGAGAAACACCTGCCGTGATTGACTGATTCACATATTTAAGAAAAGCAAGTCCAGGTTCAAAGAAAATCTTATTTGCTTGCTTTTCCTTCTCCAAGTTGGTATGGTGCCTGGTTTATTCTTTGGAGTAATATGAGTCTGGACATTTTGTGATGGATTTCCAGTTTGGTATTTATGCCATTTTCAGTGAAGGGATTTGAGTACAGAGGAGAATATTGAGAGTGTAGAACTGCAATGCTCATACTAATGACTTTTTGAAGACAGAAGACATGACAAGGTTTTGCCAATATTTAGGTTTATGGAATATGAGCTAATACCAAGGGAACTAGAGGGTTCTACCATGAGACTCCTGGGAATTCTTGTTTAACAAAAATGAAACATTTTTTGGAGCGGAGAATACTTTACTTTATTGGAGCAGACCATCTTCCTATGCTATAATTTATTTCATTTCAGGTCAAGTTATCTTGTGTCAATGACATAGACAGTTCCATATGTGTTGACTATAGGAACAGTTGAACTACATGTTTGTCTAAAGAGGGTTTGGGTACAGGATTTTATTCTGCATCTTAGCACACTAATTCTTCATCGTATTATATTTTCCCAATGGTCCCTGGGTTTATAAGTAAGTTGTAAGGTCTTGCTAGGAAGCAGCTGTGACAGCTACATTTTACTCTGTTTCATGACATAGCTATCTCACCTGTTGAAACAGGGGCAACCTCAGAGGCAGAGTTCATCAGATGGTGTTCTGTTTACAGAACAATGGTCCAAAAGAGTTTACAACTAGAATACAGTCATGGAAGAACCTTTAAAATGGGTTATGATATACAACATATCAATGCACACATCTTGCCACAAGCCTGTATACTCCTTGAGGTAATTATAAATTCTTCATTTCTTTAACTATACCCTCAGGAGCATAATCCAGGGTTGGAGCTGGCAACATGGCCAAATAAGTTACAGACCACAGGGGAACATCTATGGCAGGAGGTCCTCAAGGGCCCACATCAACCCCTTCCACAGATTCTGACTTACAAAAGACACACTGAAGAATAACGTTCATCTTTCTGTCTTATGGATGGTGAAAGAGTTAGGTAAGATCAATGTCAAAAGGAGAAATACCATCTGAATTTTACACAATAAAAACAATGTGAGCATGCCATATAGTTTCCAAAATGCCTGACTATAAATGAATCTTTTTGGAAACATTTTTGCCTGGCTTATATGTTGTGGTTTGGGTATTTTGATCTACATATGTTTGTCTTGTTACCTGGACAAGCTTTGCAGTTAGGAAGAAAGCACTGCGCAAAGTGGGAGATTTGAAATCTGTTTCTACTCTGTTAGTTCCCTTATCTGTACAGAGAGGGAGGTGGAATAACTCATCTCCAAGAGTTTCTGAACATGTTCCCTTTAATTCTATAAGGTAATAGCACCTAAGGGACAATACAGGACCCAGAATTCCCTGCAGAAGTGCAGGAATCTCAGATGAACACTCAGGTGAATATTACTAATAGATGGGAAGATGGCTTCTCTTCTGACTCTCCTTTTATACGCCTTGTATTTGTAATTCTTTATGTTTCATGTTGAAAAACAAAGGGCATCTAATCCCCAGTTTTTTGCTTTTCTCCCAGTCCTTGCAGGATGTAAGGCTCTACACCGAGGGATAATAGTGCAATAGTGCTCTATATGACTCATAAATATAATTTAGTCTGGAAATGTCATATGATAATCCCACATAAAACCCTATTCATCAAAGGCCTGAGCTGTCAGGTCATGATGGTGCTTTGATTATTTTACACTTTATTTGCACAGGGAACAGCCAGAAGGCATATTCTATACACGGTTTAAGAAAGAAAACGGCTCTAAAATTGAAGCTTTATCCTTTTCACAAATATGGCTAATTCTGAAAACGTGAAAGACCAGGTAGGTTGAATTGAATGGACAGTGGTAAAGTACACAGAAACTATATGTATGCATGCATATAGACACACAATATAGACATCGCACATTATGGCACATGAGAAAAAGGTTTATGGTATTATATAAACAAGGGAATAACAAAATAAAAAAAAAATAGTGTTTAGCCTGAGAAGTAGAATTTGTCTGGAGTCACAGAGAGTGTTCAGCAAGGAACACCCACAGCAATAACTTGACGCACCACTTGCTTAATAACCCCAGAGGTTTGGGACCAAGGCCCAGAGAGGAAGAACAAGGGGGTGGTGAGCTTGAGGTAAAGATGACAGTGTCACCTGCCATTCAAGGAGAGTGGGGACCACAAGAGAATATTGATTTCCCTCACACCCCTCCACCAAGGTGTATATAGGCTAGCCCAGTGTACTGTTGTTATGCTCTTGAGACAAGGATAGGAAAAAAGTATGTGGGAAAGATGCCAATGTATTTGAGATTTCAAAATACAAATGGAAGCAAACAAAAACTTCTTTGGTTTCTTTTCCTTACATTTTCTTTTTGCTCTTGGCGACTTTTATTTTGATCTTTCTCTTGGGAACAGATAGTAAAGGAGTTTAATGTAGAGCCCAGAACCACTGCATCTGTGGGTCACTCTTTTCCGTCCAGGACACTGCTGGTTTATTCTGTATATCGTTCTAAAGTTCCTTGGATTTCCCTGACATTTCCAGGTCCCAGTAAGAGACGAGGGAAACTTGAAAACAGTCTACAATGTATCTACCAGGAGGAGGAAATGAGCACTACATTTCATGCCATAATCATGTTGTAAAAGGCAACTTCTGGTGGAATAGGTTGCTAAGGTGTGAGCTAAGATAAAGCTTTTTGCTTAAAAAGAAAGCAGGCTTCAAAAATACCAAAAGCAAAAACTGTAGCACAGATGTTAGTAAATGTTCTACAAGACGCTTTTGTGTGACAGTATGTCAACCTAATTGTTAAATTTAATATTCATTAAAACTTCACTGTTTGAAAATAATGTGTGAGTTTTAAGTTTTCTCACTTTGTAAAATTTTCACCTCTCCACCTTTATAATTTTTGAGAGCTCATAACAAATTGTGAATCAAACCAGTCACGTGGAAGGAAATTATTTCAAAAGCAAATTTGCAAATATCATTTCAAAACTATAAAGTAATATTATGTGGGCCATGTGTGTGCTTTTAAACAGTGTTACCTTGTGGGGCAGCCTCGGAGGCTTTAAGTTCAGATTTGGCAAAATCCAGGGTAAAGAGTCAACTGCTTTAACAAAGTCCCTTCATCGAAGCTACCGACTTAAAGGATCATGTCCTGAGTATTTCTCTCAAGGTGACAGGGCATGTACTCGCCACTGAAGGCATCAAGCTGGTGATGGTGTGTGACTAGCTGAAGTCCTTGCAACAGGTCCACTCTCTGTGCTGGCTCCAAAAAGCTGAACACTCTGCACTCCCTGAAACCCCATTAACGATAATGATACACTACGCATGCTCACACTTGGACGTTGTAGACTCTTCAGTGGGGCTATTGCAAGCTCGTTCTACTTTTGCAAGAAGTCTTACTGAGGTTTTCTCCAGCATGTCTTGATGAGAATACCTCCCTCCGCATCACTCAGCCCACTCCTATTCTGCTCCACACCCCACCTCATGAGCTGCATCCCTGATGCCCACCCCCAGCCGAGTAGGGAAGTTGGAAAGGTGTTCTCTACAGTAGCATTTGACCACCGCCTGTAGCAAGCCCTTTCCTGGCAGGAGCTTTTCCTCTCATTTTGAGCTTCATTTTAGTTTAATAATCTAGAATAAAATAAATGGTTGGGCTTATTATCTATGTCAGGCAATTAAAGAGAGAAAATGGTGTTGCTTGATTACATCAAAGATCCAGTCTCATTCTGAGACCCAAGGCTAAGCTAGACACTGCTGTGAACTGTGAACTTTATGTAGAAGTTCACACGTTTGAACACACCCCACCCCACCCCGATGGCAGTGCTATTAGGGAAGTTATAGAACCTTGAGGTGGTGGGGCCTCCGTGAAGGAAGTGAGTCACTGATAGGGTAGGCCTTGATGGCACTGCTATAGTCCAGTTCCACTTCCTGTTTACTCTGCTTGTTAGCTGCAGATACATTGTGACCAGCTGGACCCAGGCTACTGCCAATCCACAGTGAGGGACTGTATCCCCTTGAATGGTAGGCCCAAATGAGCACCTCCTGCCTTGATGCTTCTTGTTTAATCACACTAAGGAGAAAAGAAACCAACATAGACAGGTGATGTTTTGAACACTTACTTTGAACCCCCACACATTTGGTTGCTCTTAAAACTATATTCTTCTGAATTGTAGTGTGCTCTAGCCTGGAATGTTTTTTGAACCACACCAAGTGGATAATTAATGCTTCTCCTAAGAGTTTTTCACACTTGAAAACAATCCCCTCTCCCCTCCCTTGTCTGTTCTCCTTTCTCCCCAAACTTTCCCTCTACTCTGACTTGCTTTGGTGCAAACATCTAATTGAAATCCTTGTCCTTTTCTTGTTCTCTAGCTCTACTTTCTTCTAGAAAAGATTCATTCTTTAAAAATCATGATAGTCTGACAAGCTGAGGGCAATTACCTGATCAATATCAACCTGAGTGAGAAGCCCATGATGGATGCCCCTTGGGTTGAAAGGAAAGGTGCAGAGACATTAAATTAAGCCAGTCTCATCTGGACAGTCACCAGACAACGCTGAAGCAAGGTAATTGACCTTTAAAAGAATCAAGAATGGTTCGTATGATCTCGGTCAGTATGAAGGAAAGTCTGGGACAAGGTAGTTATGGAATTTCCATAATCACGGGGTTTTGCAACAAAGGATTTTCCTTGTGTCTTTTTGGATCTCCAACTACAAATTAAGAAAATGTAGTGAGCCCACTTCTTCTGTCCCAGTGGGGTGGGTAGGGGTATCCCACGGACAAGGTAGGCATGAGACACAAGGGGAAAGGAGGTGCCACAGCTCTTCTCACAGGACACCTCCTAACCCACATTGCTCCAACTTGGTAGGTTAAGGAACATTGTAATTATACTTTAGCTTGAGACTTCTTCTAAAGCCAAACAGCAAATCTCTTCAGATTATGTTGTCTTTGGCTGTTCCCGCAGCTAACAAGGCAGTAGATCTTAGATATTTAGCTATCATTACTTCTACTCGGCCCAAATCATCAAAATTAATGGCATGCGCACTCACAGGATATAATAGAGCCTCAATTCCCAACGTATCTCTACATGGGGACCTCCACCTAATGACTGTTTATAGCATTTAACATTTGGGTAGCTAAAGGAATGAGAAATGTATTTTATTTAAAGCACCTTGCCTTCCCTAACACAATATATTGGGGTATATATCTCAATTCTTCCTTTTGACTTAATCCAATGATCGATATCCTTTCTTGCAGTTTGCATGTGAAATGTCACACAGGCTCACGTGTTTAAACAGTTGGTCCCCGGCTGATGAAATTGTTTGGAAAGGCTGTAGAACTTTTTGGATGTGAGGCCTTGCTGAAGACTCTGTCTCTCTGGCCCAGTTCCACCCCAAGTCTGTCTTTTTGCTTTGAAACTGTTGAGTGGTATAACTACCAGTCCCTCTCTCTGTCATGCCAGCTTCAAAACCACTCTGTTGGAATGCTTCTCATGCCTTGAGAGACTGTACCATCCCAACCAGTAGCCACAATAAACCTTTCATCCTCTAGGATGCTTTTTCTGGCACCCTATCATAGCAATAGGGGAAAACAAACCAAGCAAAGCAAAACAAAACACTAATAAATCCGTGAAAACCCATAAATGAAATATAACACTGAACATTTAGGAGTCCTGGCATGAAAACCAGAGGACTCTGAAGAAGCTATCTTTCTGTTAAGTATCCTTGGGCTTTAGGAGCATAAAGTGACCAGGATGGCACAGTCCAGTATGGCATGGTAGGGGCTGAGCATCTGTATTTTCTTGAGTATCCTCAGGGGATGCTGAGATGGTGGTCCAGGGACTCCATATAGAGGACGAGTTGCATCCGGTCCTCCTGTCCATCATCTCCTGGCAGTGTCGAGTTCAGCAGCTTAAAGTGATGAGAAACAATCACTTTTACAAAGGCTACCATGGAAATGGACTGAGGCTCATTCCGTCAGGTAAAAGAGTCCCAGGTTTGATGTTTTGTCAGTAGCTTATTAAGAACTGCCACTTCCCTTTCCTTTGCTATGGTCCCTTTGCTTTGTTCCAGGCCACGTTACTTAAACATATTTCACATGTGAAAGTGTTCATAGAGACAGCCAGGAGTTTTTGCTTTCACCCTTTACTATCAAATATTGCGTTCCTCCTTACATACAGCTGACATGAATAACCCAGGTTTTCCAGTTCCCTCCTGAGCAGAGGGCACTTTATTGCCAGGAAGAAAAGACATTCATAAATCAATCCATTTCATTCAAAATCAAAGCAACTGTTCTTAGGATGTTATCATCTCTATTCTGCTTCTTGCTTGTTCTGCTTCTGGGCAGCATTGCTACATCTCCTCCCTATTTCGGGATCTTCAGTTATAACATATATGGCCATTGCTATGCATTGTACTTCCGTTAAGCATACTATCTAATTAATTTTGAGAATATTGTTTCTGATTTCCATTATGTAGATTGTAAAGTTTATACAAGTTAGGAATTCCATTTTTAGAGTCATACACAAGCTGTAACTATACAGCGACTGACTGGTAGATGAAATATTGTCAAATTTATAGTTCTATTTCCATGTGTTTACCTGTGTATACACACAAGGAAGGCTAGAGGAGTCAAAATTCATGGTGGGTAGAAATTCAGATCAAATGCACATTCACACATACTCATATATGATTCTTAACATGTATTTGACTAACAGTTACTCAACATAGATCTTAAATTATGTGACAATAATAACTAACTCTTGCCTATTCCTTCCTGTTTCAAACTCTTCCATGAATATTAACCATTGATATTAGTGGAACTGGACACAGGGAAATTGGAGAATGTTGCTAGTTACAGAAAAAAGCTGAATAAGGAAGACTATGAATATCTGTATCGGCATTGTTCTGAATACATACTGTGAGGGACTTACTACTTTGGACACAAGTAAATTGGTGTTTATTTTTTTAAAAAAAAAGTAATAAGTACTACCTTTATAAAGCATTATGATGCATATACAGTTAAGTGCTTTGCCATCATGTCCCTATTTCTTCAAAGTAGTCCTAATAAGTACGGTGTCAGGATTCATTGCCTCACAAGTAATAAAAATTGTATCTCAAACTATTTGGAACATAATCAACTGGAGGAGATAAAACCTTGGAGAAATAATGCGTTACCACTAATTGTTCAAGTAATAAAGATATCATAAGCAAAATAAAAATATAGCATTAACAATCTGACCATTTAAAATAATAGATACCAAATATCATAATTATATTCACATCCTTTAATTAGTTTTAAGCCAGTTTTATTTTACTATAAGGTTTTCCTTCCCGAAGAAAGAATGACTCTTTTCAATATGAATTGTACTTTTATTTTTTCTCATAAACTTTCTTGTATTCTCTTTTCAAGCTCTATTTTAAGATTAATGAATTTTAAGCATTTTACATTTTCAATTAGATTTTTTCCTATGAAACATAATATTTGGAATGGGGGGGTTTCTGCATAACTGTTGGGCATCAGTAACCTCAGAGCATTTTCTGTAAAATCTAAAAAAAGAATTCTCAAAAAATATTTTTATATAGAAATACGTAAATATTTTGGGCCAACTGTTTTCACATGTACCATGTCTTAATGTCTTTCTTTGACAATTATTTTTCAAGATAATACTCTTCAAGTGAGGTTATATGCATGCTTTGGAAGATATAGACACTTATAAATTACCCACTTTTTCAACTTCATTAAATTCCAGCCTAATAAGTTACAAATAGGAAACTTATCATAGGGTTCACCCAGTCTTATTCTAGAGTCCAGGCATAAAATATCAGAGTTAGTCTTCATCTGTATTTGAGTATTCATGGTTTTATCAGTTCATCTCCTCCTTTGCTTTGCAGGAATAAATATCATCATGCTATTCAGATACTTTGAGCTCCTAATTGCAATTTCCAGAAAGATTCAAAAGCCAAATTCTGTTGAGACTCCACTTGTTTTATAATTTAATTGAAGATTTTTAAGAAATTTGACAAAGATATTGTCAAAAAATTTGGTCATGCATAAAAATACATAGTACTGTCATGGGACAAGAAGATTGATTTAAATGCAGTCCTTCAAAGATTTAGATATTTCTAAAAATTTATTTGATGATGGAAAGCACAGAAAGAAAAGTTTAAATCCTTATGTTGAATTTTTTTCCTATTTTCAACATCAGTATTTTCATGTTTTGTTTGTCTGTGTGTTTGGTGTGTGTGTGTGTGTGTGTGTGTGTGTGTGTGTGTGTGTGTGTGTGTGTGTTGTGTGTCTGTCTGTCTGTCTGTCTGTTTGTTATGTGTGTATAGTGTGTGGGGTGGGTGGAATGGGTATTTGTGTGGGGTGGGTGGTTTATTTGTGTATGTGTGGTTTGTGAGTATGTGTGTGTATACACATTTGTGCGTGGTGTACACACACGTGTGGTATATGTATATAGTTACAGCACCTATTTTCCTTGATTGAAAATCCCAAGGTTTTTGGACATTTTTTACAATTTCTATGTACATCACATACATTCCAGTTACATGTTTATTTCACCAAAGTTTTAGTACAATAATAGCTATATTTTAACCAGGATTTTGTGTTCCTCTGAATTTTTATAAACATAGTGAATAATTGTGACTTGATGTTTTACTCCTCCATTTGCAATAGCCTTCACAATAACTGCAAATGTCTCATATTTTTAACACAGTAAACTTCCAAAGTTTTCCATTGAATCAAAGAATTGATTGATAAAATCAAACCATCATGAGACTGAACTGATTTTCTACCTGGCGTAAGAAACTAACATCATTGTTGAAGAGCTCAACATGTGGACTTCTCGGCTTCACTTTTCATGCATGCATAAAACAAAAACAAAACACAACTTGGAATGAAAGCAAAGGCAGTTTAAACAATAGCCCTTTGATCCAAGTGAAAAGCCCTGGTTCCCGGAGTGATTTGTAAACATACTTTCCGTAACCGTGTCGGTTAAATTAGCGGTTTGGGGCACAGCCTTTAAAGTAACCATGAACTTTTGAAATAGACATTGAAGCAATGTCAGCAGATTTACATCTTCTGATTTTCACATGTCAGTTGTATAGCCCCAAAGTAAATGATGGTAAGGTGCGTGGGCAAGCTAAGCATTGATATAAGAGATGAATAGTGGGCATTCTCACATCTATGTAAGATGCTTTTTGGCATGTGTTTGTGTGTATGTGTGTATGTAGTATTTGCATTTTTGTAGTTATGTTTACACGATTTTAGATGTACATGTATACATGTGGATACAAATGCACTCATGTCCATGTGGAAGCTTCAAGTTGACACTAGGTGCCTTTATCTACCTTATTTATTGAGGCAGAATCTCCTGCTTAACCCTGAGCTTACCACTTCTGGTTAGGCTAGAGAGTCAGTGTGATTTAAGTGGGCATGAGAGCTAGGCAAGTGGGGAGGTGGAGAAAAGCATAGCTGCTAGTTCACATAACCTTGGAGGCCTGGACAAAGGTTCTGAACTTGAGCTGGTGTAACTCAGTAAGCGTTTTGGAAAAGTATCATTCTGGTGACTATTAGAAATTTAGCCATTTCAGTGTTGACTGTGCAGTAGGAATGGACAGCAGCGATGCTAGGAAACCATTGCTACTGTCAGGTAGAGGTGATGGCGATTGGATTGAATTGAAATATGCACATGTAGTGAGAAATTCCAATTTGGAAAACATTTTAAATGTGCATCTGACAGGATGTGCTTATAGTGGGAAATGAGATTTTCCAGGATAAATCAGGATTTTAAGGTGTACTTCCACAAAGTGTCCCTAAATGTAAAAAGTAAATTCAAAACGCATTGTGTGTCTTAATTACTTATCTATTGCTGCACTAAAATACCATGACCAAGACACTGCATAAAGAAAGCATCAGATAGATATCTGTCTTAAATGAAGTCGTGTATTGTCCTGTTCCAAACCCCAGGCCAATGAAAGACATCTGTATCATTTTGCCACAAACTTCACTGGGAGTGTTGTGGACATAACACCAGAGAGAGTCAGAAAACACATATTAGGCTTGACTATAAGCAAAGCAGTTTATGGGCTAAGCTTCAGCTTTGGTCTTCACATGGGAATCTTCTGTTGTGTTCTTTAGCTTTTCTGTTCTTATAGCCCAAAGCTCTCAAACTTAGATGTTCCTCATGTCTTAACCCCCCATGTAAAGAGATTACAAGTGTAATTGCATACACCCAAGAAATAAAAGTGACGATTTAAGACAGATTATTTTACCATAAATATTTAGATCAGATACTGTCATCCAAAGAGCAAGTCTGATGTTTGTCAAAACCATCGGAATTAGGAAAAGATGTCACATGTGAGTCTCCTCTGATCACGCAAACTTTGGTCTTCTTCAAATTAATTCAAAGGATAAGAAACAGTTGATAACTCACCTTATTTACTCATTGGGAAGTCAAATGGATTGTCCCCAGTGATCTTCCCTTTTCAAAACAGAGTGAACTTCACTAACTGTTACTATAAAGATCGTTTAGGGTTTTTTTGAGACTATTTTATTTTATCATTTTATTTGTGATGCACATTCTATTTCTAGCCAACTACTTCTTTAAAACATAAAATGCTGATGTTTTCATAAATTGTGCTCTATAGATATTAATTATATGATTTTGATCACTTAGGAGAATTGTTATGAAATTAAATGACTCAAGAGTGAAAGCCCATTGTGTAGCAGAATCTCCGCTAAGAACTATGCGATCCTTAGCCCTGGTGGTTCACTTGGTTTCCAGTACCAGGCATAATTTTTCTTTGCCCCCCCCCCCCCTTTCCTCCCTCCCTTCCTCTCTGTCCTAATCTTTCTTTGTTTCTTTCATTCTCTTGCTCTTTCTGTTTCTCATTCTTCCTACTTTAATTCAGTCTCTCCCTTCTCCCTCTTTCTCTTCCCCTCTCTCCCTTCCTCCCTCCCTCTCTCCCCTTCTCTTTCCATGTTTCTTTCTTCCTTTATAGCCTTCAATATTCTGTGTATCCTTGAGGTTTCTCTTGACACTTTTAGTTGTGCTCAGACAACTCACTGCTCTGTTTTACCTTAATTTGCTGGTTCTCATCCAGTGGGTGTCAGCCTCTTCAGGGGTCAAACCTTGCTTTCACAGGGGTCACATATCAAATATTTACATTACAATTCTTAATAGTAGCAAAATTACAGTTGTGAAGTAGCAAGAAATAATTTTATGATGGGGAGTCACTGAAACATGAGGAATTATATTAAAGGTTCGAATCACGAGGAAGGTTGAGAACCACTGATTTTGTTGGTCAGACTCAGACCTCACAGCACCGGCAATGGCTTGCTCCATCTTGTTAAATAGTCCTTATGGTCTCCACCTTTTTGCCGCTCAGCTTCTGATAGTGGGTGGTCCCCAACTGCAGCACAGGAATATGTGTTGGAAATATGACCCTCAGCAGAGAATTAGCCAAATGACATACAGATAAGAGGAATAATGTGAGAGGAGCAGTTGGCAGAGCTCAGTTTATTTTTAAATGGTAAGATTGGCTTAAGCACCTGTGTATAAAACTTAGTGGGTTTAGCGAACAGAAGGTTGTAAACTGGGGGGGAGAAGCAATAAAAAGAGGAGATTCAGAGTGTGAAGGACGTGTTTATAGCTTGGGGAATGGATGGGATCACGGAGAAGTGGGTATAGGTGGAGAACCTAGCTATAGACTATGTCCCAGATCCCTCCTCCCAGTATGTGTGTGTGTGTGTGTGTGTGTGTGTGTGTGTGTGTGTGTGTGGCCTATGGTACATACATGCATTTGGATGTGCCCTGTGCAGATGCATTCAGAGGCCAGAGAAGAACATCCATCATCTTCCTGTATCATACTCTTCTTTATTCATTTGAAATAGGGTCCCTCACTGAACTGACAGTTGTTTTGCCTACCGTGACTCACTAGTGTGGTCCTGGGATCCTCCTGTCTTGTACTTCTGGTGTTACAGACATGCACATCCATACCTACTTTTCTAAGTGAGTGCTGGAAAGTTGACCTCAGATCCTCGTGCTTGAAGAACAAGCACTCTTGCCCACTGAATATCTCAAGTCTCATAAAAGTAATTTTTACATAATAAATTTACTGTAATAGATTAAAATGATTACATACTTCTTAGAAAATAAAAGAAACAACCCTCTTATGCTCTATAAACTATTTTTTTAAATAAATTGTATAAAAAGAACCAATTCAAGGAAGGATTGGGGTACATAGATTGCTTTTCATTTAGCCTTTTCAATTTTCTAAATTATTGTAAAAATAATAGGTCACTAACTTGCTATTTTATATTCACTTTTAATTCACTTATTTACTAAAAAAGTCAGACAAAAATTAAATGTTATTGCATTCATGGTCTCACATGGATAATGAGAAGAAATACATGTCTGCAGAAGCATTTTTAATTTTATTGGAAATTTCCCTATAAAAAGTGACATTTCCTCTTCTTTTTCATAAGCTCTAAAAATGGTTTTCCTCAGGCAAACCTATCATTGACACCTCAAGTGCTTCGCATGAGTCAGACCCTAGCAATTTGTTCAGCACACTGCTGATGCATGAGGACATGTGTGAGACAAAGGAGCAGAGACTCAAGCAAGCCAAAGACAGACAAAAGCTGACACCAACGACTGTAGAACATGATGTGGAGAAATACAGGAGATGAAGGACCTGGCAAAGAAGTACAGAGGAAGAAACCACTCAATAAATCTGACAGTGGAAGTAGCCCACCTCAATGATTCCAAATTCCATCTCACTGATTTGACCCTCAAGAGCTTCTTGAGCAAAACTGAGGGCAGAAAAACCAATGAGGGAGAACAACTTTCTGACATACCTTTCACACTATAGTCAGTGCCAGGAGAGAGGCAAAGAGAGGGCAAGTCAAGTAGCTGTGATGAAAATCTGTCCTCCAATAGAGCAATGGACATAATGCTAACACGTGATATCTACAAGGGACCTTTAAGCAGGGATCTTTAGTGACCATAGAACATCCATGAGGTAGATGGACTGTGTCTAATGATCTTCACTCTTTCCACAGGGGTAATAATATGTGCAAGGAAGCAATTGTGAAATGCTTTGCAGTTATAAGGAAAACATAAGAAGTCCTCTGGTCTGTCTGATGCTTTGTTGTATACACCATGATGTGGACAGTGTGGCTGTAGCGTAAAGAAGGTCTGGTGTTGCTGGTATATTTCTGGTGTGTATTTCCTGAGCTCCCCAGGACATAATCCTTTAAATTTCATGTCTTATTCATTTCTTTACTAAATATTAAGAGATATTTGGATTTGCTACAGAACGTCATTGAGCGTGCTCATAGTGGATCAGAAAAGAATTTGACTGCATAGAACTCATGGTCCACAATAATATCTTCTTCAAAACCAGCTGAATGTGTCTGGATAGAAGGCAGACTAGCAAAGGGCAAGTCTCCAAAGCACAAGAAGTGTGTCTGAGCTTTGAAAAGTGCTGGCCAGTCTTCCCACTTGACTATAGTCAGAGCTCATTATCAAGAAGCCTAACCAGAAGGAGGCTGTGGGGTAGCTACAGTTAAGTGTTGGCCTTACAGGCATGAGGTCTCAAGTTTAGTGCTTAGCACCTACCTACAGCCAGGTGTTGTGACATCTGCTTGTATTCTGAGCATTAGGGCTTGCTGGTCAGTCAGCTTAGCCTAATTTGAGAGCCCCTGACATCAGTAAGAGACCTTGTCTCAAAACGTACGATGGAAGGTCTGAAGAGCTGCTTCAATGGGCAAGAACACTTGCTGTCCTTGCAGAGGGTCCAGGTTTGGTTCCCAGCATGCATGGGAGTTCTCACATTCATCTCATGTCCAGGAGAGTAAATGTTCCAAAGGCTTCACATGCACACATAGTACACATACATATATGAAACAAAACGTACATGCACATAAAATAAAAACACACAAAACTTTACAAAAACTGATAGATACTAAACAATAACACCAAAAGTTGTCATCCGACCTCCACACACACATGCGCATATGCATGCATGAGCACTCCCTGTGTGTAGGCTCATCATACCCCTAAAACACAAAAAATCAAATACACTGTCCGCACAGTTTCGAGAATGGCCCAGGTTATCCAATTTCTTTAGAGAACTTCTGCATTCACTGTTGTTAAGCATTTATTTATTTATTTATCTTCATTTCTTAAGAACTAGATATTCTGCCAGCCTTTTATTCTCCAGGGACTTTAAAGTGAGGTAACTGTTCACACACAAATATGGGCATACTCTCCTTGTTGAGAATTAGAATTCAACTTGAATGACAGTTGAGCCCTTTATCACTGATGACTGAGAACTGGTTTCCTGAGTATCTGATGAAAGGATGTGTAATAAATTCAATACCACATCCTGTTACATAAATTCAAAATAATATATTCATGTGTCTATTTGTCAATTAATTGACTAGATTGTATCTAGTTATGCCAAACAATACGAGTATTAGTATTTTAACAGCATATTATCTCTCAGTTTCATTAGTTATGCTACTATTTCTAGCAGCCACATTAATAACTAAACAATACATCTAGTTTTCTACTTATTCTTTGTCCATTGTATAGAACATTTTAATAGATTTTGATTGTCTTGTTTCTTTGGCCCTCTGTCTCATCAGTGCATTGTCATTAGATATTTAATAAGTTACTCATGAATTTTATTGAGACCTAAGGAGATAAGTGAGAAAATTAACAAGCTTACCTTTTTACTACTTTCCTATATCTTTTACCAGATTCCCAAATCCTATTAATTGTATTGTTAAGTTTTTATGCTCTGTGATTGTCATTGTCTTCCCTCCTTTCTCTATAAGTTATTACAAATTGAATATAAATAAACTCATGTAGTATCGTATAAGATACTACTTTTAGCAGAGTGAAGTGATTGTATCCACAAGGAAGCAGACATCACCTACATCATTGAATTGCTCCCTCTTGGAAGAGAATGTCAAGTCCAAGCATTTTGCAGGCACATGCAACCTTTTGTCATAAAAGTACAGCATTGTCACCTATAAAATTATCATTAAAGAAAGATATAACAGAGTTACAAAAACTCACAAAAAATCTCACATTGAACTGTTTATCATTTTTTGTAGGGCTGCATTCACATCTGTCCACAGCTGCACTGGCCCTCGGGCCTTAAGTCAGACACACTTGATAGTGAAGAGGACCTTTGTGCTGAGCTCTGCTTTTTTCACTTCTTCACAGTGAGTTTGTTGGTACTGCTCATTGCATGTGTTTATGCTAAATACCTTTATTTTCTTATTGAACAAGACTCTATATCACCACAGAGAACTTTCAATGTCAGAATTATGCAATTTACAATATAGAATTGATTTGCCTAGTAAGGAAATTCTTTACATTGCACTCATTAATTTTAATTATTAAGCCAATCACACACTCACATTCTTTTTGCATTGCCCTATGATAGATACTACATTGTGTTTAAATTCTCTTATACTTTTAAAGATTCTTGTATCATTTTGCTAGAATGTATCCTGGAGCAATTTATTTGTTACTGTTTCCAAAGAATTCTTATGCAGAAGACTAGGTAGGTCACCAGCAAACCTTCTAAGCTCTCTCTGTTCCCCAGACAGGAACACTAGCTACAGCATCCCTACCCCTTTCCCACATCTCCTGTGGATCCCACAAACTAACCCCTCTTAACCTCCATGCTCCAACTCTATGCTAATCCAAACCCCCAATTCAAGCAGTCGTCTCTGCTCAACTGTAGGTCATGCCTACCAGAAAACCAGATGGGCTACCTGCATACTTTCTCTACTGTCTCTGTTCTCCTAGACCCAAGCCCTGAGTCTCCTCACTAGCAGTGAAACAGATCACCAACTGTTGCCTCCCCTCTGCCCTGCCCATGTCTCCTGTGGATCCCAGGACCATCCCCTCCTGACTTCTGTCCTTCAACTGTCCCTGTGTCCCAGCCTCCAACAGCAGCAGGCACTCCCTTTGAACACACTAGCCAAGCAAGTCAGTAAAGCAGGCAACACACAGAGGTCACACTCTGAAATTCCAGATACACATAACAAAGTCAAACCCAGAATTCAGCACCTAGGCCTATTATCAGCCCAAACCCAGATGCCTAGATGCCACCATAAGAACATAATCAAACAGCCAGGACAATTTGCCTCCACTACAACCCAACTATCCTACTGTAGCAGGCCCTGGATATTATAACATAGCTGAAGCACAAGAAATCAACCTTAAAACTAGCTATGTGACAATGACTGAGGTCCTTAAAGAGAAAATGAGCAAATCTCTTAAGGAACTACAGGAAAATATAAACAGTGGAAATAATGAATAAAACTCTTCAGGACCTAAAAATGGAAATAGAAGCAATGAAAAAAAAAAAGCAGAAACTGAAGGAATTTCAAAACTGGAAAATTTAGGAATGTGAACAGGAACTACAGAAGGACATGTTACCACCAACAACAACAACAACACCAACACCACCATCACTACCACCACCACCACCACCACCATCATCTCTATCACCACCACCATCATCTCCACCACCACCATCATCTCTACCACCACCATCACCACTACCACCACCATCACTACCACCATCTCCACCACCACCACTATCATCTCCACCACCACCACCACCACCACCACCATC
>CM052704.1:112753960-112904230 GCA_028551405.1 Uromys caudimaculatus
CCATCACCACCACTACCACCATCACCACCACAACCACTATTACCACCACCACCATCACTATCACCACCACCATCACCACCACCACCACCACCACCACCACCACCACCACCACCACCACTACCAAAACCACCACCACCAACAACAACAATAATAAAAAGTAACGGGAATGAACAATCGTTGGTCATTGATATCTCTTCATATCAGTGGCCCCAATTTCCTAATAAAAAGTCACAGATTAACAGAATAGATGCCAAAACAGGATCCACTCTGCTGTATCCAAGAAAAAAAATCTCAACATCAAGGATAGACATTACCTCAGGGGAAAGGTTGGAAAAAATATCCCAAGAAAATGAAGCTAAGAAGCAATCTGGTGTAGCTATTTTAAAATCTAACAAAATAGACTTCAAAACGAAACTGATCAAAAGAAATGGGGAAGGACAATACATAATCACCAAAGGAAATATCTACCAGGATGACATTTCAACTTTTTAACATTTATGCGTCAAACACAGGGCACTCACTTTTGTAAAAGAAACAGCATCACAGCTTAAATCATATATTCCTCCTCACACACGATAGCAGGAGACTTCAATGGCCCACTCTCACGAATGGACAGGGCATTCAGAAAAAACTAACAACTAAAAAGAGAAATACTGGACCCAACAGGCATTATAAACCAAACAACTGAAAAGATATTTACAGAATATTTCTTCTCAATTCAAAGACTATACCTTCTACTCTGTACCTCATGGAACTGACCACATACTGGGATGTACTACAAGTCTCAACAGTAACTTCTAAGAAAATTGAAGTAACTCCCTGTATCCCATCAGACCACCATGGATTAAAACTGGATACCAACAACATCAGAAACAACAGAAAGGTTACAAACTCATAGAAACTGAGTAAGTCTCTACTGAATGAAGAATGTGTCAAGACAGAAATAAAGAAATTAAAGATTTTCTATAATTCAGTGAAAATGAATACATAGAATAACCAAACTTATGAAAGTGCTACAAAAAAGGGAATTTCATAGCACTAGATGCCTGTATTAAAAAAAAAAAAAAAAAAGGAAAGGTCTCATACTAGCAACTTAACAGAGTGCATTAAAGAACAAAAGAAGTAATGACACCCAAGAGAAGTAGATGGCAAGAAATAATCAAATTGAGAGCTAAAATCGATAAAAGAGGAACAAAAAGAACAATACAAACAGTCAATAAAACAAAGAGTCAGTTCTTGAGAAAATAAGAGATGACAAACCCTTATCCAAACTAAAAGACATGGAGAGAAGATCCAAATTAACAAAACCAGAGACAAAAAGGAGGACATACTATAGACATTGAGGAAATCCAGAGAATCATAGGACATGTTTTTAAAAATCCTATATTCTATCAGTTGAAACTCTAAAAGAAATGGATAACTTTCTTGATAGGCACCACTTACCAGAGTTAAGGCAAGATTTAGGCAATTTAGTTAGACTGATAACACCTAAGGAAACAGACACATAGAAGCAGTTATTAAAAGTCTCCCAACCCCCCAAAATCAGAAACAAAACAAGTAAAAACAAACAAACAAACAAAAAACAGAAAAAGATGGTTTTGGCACAGAATTCTACTAGTCTTTCAAAGAAGAACTAATGATAATATTCCTCAAATTAATCCACAAAATAGAAACAGAAGGAACATTGCCAAATTCATGAGGACAGAGTCACCCTGATACCAAAACCATATAAAGAATGAACAGTGAAAAATAATTTATAGACCAATTTCCCTTATGAACATAGATGCAAAAATAATCAATAAAATATTCACAAACAGAATAAAAAAACACATCAAAAAGATCATCCACCATGATCAAGTAGGCTTCATCCCAGAGATTCAGGGATGGTTTAATATATGAAAATCAGTAAATATAATCTACCATATAAACAGAGAGAAGAAAGAAAGTAATTAAGTAAGTAAAAAACTATGATAACATGATCATCTCATTAGATGCAGAAAAGGCCTTAAAAAAAATCTACATCCTTTCATGATAAACGTTCTGGAGAGATTAGGGATACAAGAAACAGACCTAAACTTAATAAAAGCAATTTACAGCAAGCCTGGAGTCAACATCAAGCTTAATAAATAGAAATTCAAAGTAAATCCACTAAAATCAGCAACAAGGCAAGGCTTTCAACCATCTTCATATCTATTCAATATAGTACTTGAATTTTTGCTAGAGCAATAAGACAACTAAAGGAGATCAAGGGGATACAAACTGGAAAGGAAGAGTGACCTGAAAATTTCCACCAGGGAACTCGTGTAGCTGATAAACACTTTTAGCAAATTGGCCGGATAAAAAAATAACTTAAAAAACAAAAACAAAAACAGTATCCTTCCTACATACAAATCATGGAAACAACACTCTTCACAACAGCCTAAATAAGACAAAGTATCTTGGTGTAACTCTAACCACGTAAGTGAAACGTTTGTATAATAAAAACTTAAAGTCCTTAAGAAAGAAATTGAAAAAGATATAAGAAGATGGAAAGATCTCCCATGCTCATGGATTGGTAAGATTAACAGAATAAGAATCGTCTTCCTACCAAAAGCAATCTGCATATTCAGTGCAATCCCCATCAAAATTCTTGACACAATTCTTCAAACATCTTGAAACAACAGCTCTCACCTTCATAAGGAAAAAGCAAAAAACACAGGAGAGTTAAAACAATCCTGTACAATAAAAGAACTGCTGGAGGTCTCACCATTCTTGATTCCAAGTTGTCCTACAAAGCTACAGTAATAAAACCACATGGTGTTGGCATAACAACAGACCCACTGATCAATGGAATTAAATTGAAGACCCAGACATAAATGGATACCTGAATTTTGATAAAGAAGCCAGAAATACACCCTGAAAAATGACAGCACAAATGGTTCTTGTCAAACTGGATGTCTGCATGTAGATTAATGGAAATAGGTCCATATTCATTACCTTGCACAAAAGTTCAGTCTACATGTATCAAAGATGTCAACATAACACCAAACACACTGAACTTGATAGAAGAGAAAGTGGGGAGTAGTCTTGAATACATTGGCACAGGAGACAACTTCCTGAACAGAGCACTGATAGAGCAGGCACTAAGATCAACAATTAATAAATGACTCTCATGAAACTGAAAAGCAAAGTAAGGCAAAGTAAGACAAAGGACACCATCAATAGGTCAAAATGGTAGCATACAGAGTGTGAAAAGATTTTCTAATTCCATATGTGAGGGCTAATATCCAAAATATATAAAGAACTAAAGAAACTAGACATCATTGAACCAAACAAACCAATTAAAAAATGGGGTACTGCTCTAAACAGAGAATTTTCAACAAAGGAATTTCAAATGTCTGAGAAACACTTGAAGAAATGTTCAACATGCTTAGCCATCAGGGAAATGCAAATCAAAACTACCCTGAGATTCCATCTTACACCTGTCACAATGTCTAATATCAATAACACAAGTGACAGCTCATGGTGGCAAGGAATTGGAGCAAGGAAACACTCCTTCATTGCTGGTTGAAGTACAAACTTGTACAGTCACTAAGGACTACGATACAGCAGTACCTCAGAAATTGGGAATGGATGTACTTCAAGACACAGCTACACCCAAAGGACACGCCATCCTACCACAGGACATTTGCTTGACTATGTTCACTGTGGCCTTATTCATAATTGTGAGAAAATAGTTAAAACCTAAATATCCCTCAACAGAAAAATCAATAACAAAATGTGGTACATCTACACAACAGAATACTATTCAGCTATTAAAAACAAAGCCATTGTGAAATTTCTAGGCAAATGAATAAAACTAGAAAAAAAAATCATCCTGAGTGAGGTAACCCAGACCTAGAAAGACAAATATGGTATGCATTCGCTTATAAATGAATATTAGCCAGTAAGCAAATGATAACAATATACAATCTGTAGATCCAGAAAGATTAGGTAAAGAGGAGGGGTTTGGGTAGATTCATGGATCTCCATGGCAGGGAGAAATAGAGTAGATTTTGAGGTGGAATGCAGGCTGGTATAGATGGAAGCGAGAGGGGTCAGGTATACAGGGAGATGAAGTGTAAGGAAAAAGTGCAAGGAGAGATGGCTGGAATTAGGAGGCGTTTGTAGGACAGTGTGGAAACACAGGGAAACGGGATAACAAGTCTCAACTGTCCATCTCCTGGAGCCATAATACTTCCAATGGGCTCCACATGGGTCACATTTCATTGATTTGTTGGCTGAGGTAGGTCCTATGGAGATCTCAAACAATCCAGACTGATGCTAAGAGAAAGGATTATTCTCTGCAGACTGACCTTGAAGCCCCATTTCAGAGGACAACATCTACACAGCTCATTGAGTATGGAAAGGTTAAGCTGGTATATGAATGGAGCCTTCACCCTATGTTCAAGCTTCTTTGGTATGCAAAGGGACTCTGCAGGCTACCAAAAGACAAACTGGACACCAACCCAGCCACCAAACTTTCGACCTACCTTCTAGATGTCAAGGGCAGTGGTGGCACAGAACTTGTGGAAGTGGCCCACCAATGTCTGATTTAACTTGAGGCCTTCTCCAGGAGAGGAAGCCCATGTCCAACACTGCTTGGATGACCAAGAACCAGAGACTAGAGAACCTGAAGAGCTAGATTAGAAACAGACACAAGCAGTCAAAAAAAATCAATGAAATAATTTCTAATGATATTCTGCTGTACTCATAGATCAAAGCCTTGTCCAGTCATCAGCAGAGAAGCTTCATTCAGCAGCAGATGGGAGAAAGTGCAGACCCACAGTCAGACATTAAGAGGAGAGAGGGTCTAAATTGAAAGTTTCTATTGTGTTCTTCCCTCAGAGCTCATGGATTCCCTTGGAAGAGAACACAGAAGAGGTTTAAGAGTCTAAGAATGGAGGATACCAGGAGAACACGGTTCACTGAATCACCTAAGCAGGGCCCATATGGGCTCCTAGACAGAAGCAGCAAGCCAGAGGCCTGCATGGGCCTCTACCAGGTCCTGTGAGCCTGTGTTGTAGCTGTTAGTTTGGTGGTTTTGTGGGACTCTTGGCTCTGGGAGTTGATGGGTCTCTGACTCTTTTGCCTGCTGTTGGAACTCTTCCTCCTATTAGGCTGCCTTCTACAGCTTTGGTATGAGAGTTCTTGCCTTATTGTATTTTGTTTTGTTGTATTTGGTTGTTGTCTCTTGGACGCCTGCTCTTTTCCCATGGGAGACAGAGGGGGAGTGGATTCTGGGAAGAAGCGAGGTGGTAGGGTGCTGTGCGGAGTAGAAGGAGGAAAACTGTGGTGGGGATGTATTGTATGAGAGAATAACCGATTTTCAAATATACATACATATATATATATATATATATTCATATATATATGCAATTAAATATATACACAGATACAATTATATATGTATGTCTATCTCTATTTATCTATATCTGTATTTATATCTCTATCTATTTATCATCTATCTAGAGAGAGAGACAGAGACAGAGACAACAAGACAGCTTATGCAAGATCACCAGCAGAAATGGTTGCTTGACTACAGGTTTAGTAGTGCCTGTTGTTTTCACTCCTGATTTAAAAACATGAAGCCACTCTGATTCTTGATTCTTAGTAGATGATTTCTTTCCAGGATTTCTGCTTTCTTATTACTCCTAAACTGAAGATATGTCTAGTCTATCGGTTTCTATAATCAGTTATGCTTTTACATTAGATAAATTTTCTTCCTTTGTTTCTTTGGTCATATTTCTCATCTTTCCTAAAGAACCGTAATGGACTCTAATGGCCTATTTTAGCTGATTGTAGATGATACTTTAATGAAGACTTGTCAGATCACTCAAGCTCATTTGCAGCTATGCTCATTTACTCCTCAGTTCTTTTCTTCAGCGTGTTTTACTTTTGAGAAACCTTGATTTCAGAAAATATGTGCCTGATTTTCTGATTACTCCTCTTTTAGAGTGAACTAATCGTGTTTAGAGGTGTTACATATTATTTTTGAATCTCTCCTGGGATAGAGTTAGGGCTTCTGAGTTTTAGGTCCTCATTTGTCACATCCTTAGCTCCATTTTCCTGGGGCTCTATTTGTATCTTTCCATGCTGATGGCAAGCTAACAATTGACATAGACCAATGAGGACCCTATAATGAGCATATGTTGAAGACAAGGCTTCTTGGTCAATCCTGCACTTGATTTTCCATAGGACCCCTCTCTTCTTAGAGAGTCTGTTAGTAGGCCATGGCTCAGGTACTCATCCTTAATCGACTAGGTAGGGAACAGGCAGGCAGGGTCAGAACTGCCAGCACAGCCCATCAAATGGGCATTTACTCTGTGGTCAGTGCATTATTGTCTTATTGCTGTGCCAGCCTACAACTCTCTGTTCCACTCACCTGAACACATTTCATGTTTATTCTCATGTGAGTTTAGCCCCGTCTTTACCTCTGGCCTCTTCTCCCCAGTACCAGAGCCTCCTTCAGGACCTTATGATGTAAATATAGGGCTTTGTTTAGAAATCAGTTCGCAACAATCCAATTAGGCTGCCTATTTGCTGACCTTTGAGAAATTCCTCCCTAAGTTGAGGGTGCCTTTTTCACATACATAATTACAGCTCCTGAAAGTCTAATTTGTTATCAATAATAAGAAGCCTAATGACATACAAGGTAGGGAAGGTATGTCCCAAAAATTAAAAAAAAAAAAAATTGAAGAAATCAAAGCAGCTATAGAAACTTTCACCAATAGGTCAGGGCACAGAAAGAATATCGAGGTGAGCATCTTTTTAAAAAAGATCTGGTCCAGATACTGGAAACTCACCATCTTCCACATGGGATTTTCCACACTGTAAATGATGAACTCTCATTCCTTTTCTACATTCTGATAGAGAAGTCCTATCTACTCTGAGGAGTCACTTGTTTCTGCACAGTTTAATTTTACTATTTTATGGACTTGTAAGTGCTAAGAGATAAAATGTTCTAACATCATGCTTGAAGGAGGAACAGGTATACTATTTTGATGGAAGAATTTTCTTTAATTTTATTTATTTATTTATTTATTTATTTATTTATTTATTTATTTACATCATGTGTGTGTGCGTGTTGTACTGGTTGGCCATGTGGAAGTCAGAGGTCAATCTTGAGTGTTGTTCCTCAGCTGTCTTACACCTTAGTTTGTTTCTTGGCGCAAAGTCTCTCACTGGCCTGGAACTCACAGTTAAGCTAGGTGAGTTAGAACTGTAATTACAAGTATATGCCACCTGCCTGGATTTTTTATGTGGATTCTGGGAATTGAACATAGGCCCTCTTGTTTGTGTGTCAGTTTATTGACTGAGTTATAAATCTCATATGGTAAATATATTTGTAATTATATTTTTCTTCACTGTTTTTGTTTGATAGCTATCTTAGTTGCTATTTTATTGCTGTAACAAGATTCCACAACTAAGGCAACTCTTTTATTTGGTTTTGCTTTTTCAAGACAGGGTTTCTCTGTGTAGCACCAGCAGTCCTAGAACTCAGAACTCACTCTGTAAGATGGGCTGGCCTCAGACTCACAGAGATCCCCATGCCTCTGCCTCTTGAGCACTGAGATTAAAGGTGTGCCACACCCCACCCCCATAACCAAGGCAACACTTATAAGAAAGAATTTAGTTGGAGCCTCAATTACAGTTTTAGATGGTTGGTCCGCGATCAGAAACAGACAGACACAGCGCTGGAGAAGTAGTTGTGAGCTTTATACCTTTGTACCTTGATCCACATGCAGCTAGCAAAGGTGGGGGGAGGAGAGGGAGAGAGGCAGACACACACACACACACACACACACAGAGAGAGAGAGAGAGAGAGAGAGAGAGAGAGAGAGAGAGAGAGAGAGAGATACATATATAGAGAGAGACAGAGAGACAGAGAGACAGACAGAGACAAAGACAGAGAGAGACAGAGAGACAGAAAGACAGAGACAGACAGACAGCCAGGGCCTGTTATATGGGCCTATTCTTTTAAAGTCCACACCCAGTAACATACCTCCTCCAACAAGGCCACACCTCCTAATTCTTCCCAAACGTTCTACTAACTGTGGATCAAACATTCAAATATATGATCCTATGGGGGATACTCTCATCCAAACCACCATAATAGGCATATCTTGCACAAACCATGAAACCATATGAGTCCAAAATGTCATGAATTTTTATTGTTGTTGTTACCTACTATACACTTGGTAATTAGCCTGACTTAAAGTAGTTCCTTCAAAGAGTATTTGGTGATTCAATACATGTTGACAATAAACGATCACACATACACACACACATACACACACATACACACAGACACGCACGCGCGATGCAACAACATGTAAAGAAAAACCCTCCATCAAAATAGCATACTTGTTCTTGGCCTAACAGAGGTGCCAATGCAGAAAATATCCTGTCCTCTATGATATAGACCAGTCTTACCCCCAAAGAAGCTGCTGCAATTAGCTTTCAGAGCTTAGGCTCTTCTGGATACTTTTCCTGTGAAAGACATGGTCATCTCCAACACCAAAGGCTCCCACCACACCCCCGCAGTGAGGAAAGTGAGCATGGCTGTTCACCCAGTCTGTGGGAACGAAGCTCAGTGCTTCAGCATCAAGAGCTGACCCAACACGACAGAACAGCAGATGCTTGCTCTTGTCTTCTAATTAGAAAGGAGCACACATGGGTAATATATAATAACCATTTATCAGTGTGTTAGCAGAGCTATTAGGTGACACGATGAGAAGTGCGAGATGGACGAAGTTGTTATATATTTGGTTTCTTGACTGCCAGAGTCTTTAAAGTCAGTTTAGTATCGTATTAACGTGTCCATTATGAACCCCATTTCTTACCTTAGTCATTTTAAATCTCATCTGTCTATAACTTAGTATATGTTATTAGCCCAAAATCAAACATTTTATATCAACTATAATTCGTAGTTGTTAAACTGGTTTTGACTTATTGGTCTCACACTAAAACCTTAATAGGTAGAGTAATTGGTACTCTTACCTAGGGGGGGTGAAAGGACTCCATGGATGAGTGCCGTTTCCAAATACCTGCAAAGCTGTGACCTGAGCCCCTTCTGCCCTCTGCTGCATCTCTCTGCCCCAGCAGATTCCGCGCTTCCCCACTTTGATTCCCCAAGCAGTCCTAATTACTTCCAAAAAGGAGCCTGGCATACCTCCGAGGAAGCCCTTTCCCTTCTCACAGGGGAATCTCTCCCCAGAAGCAGCCAGCATCTATGCTGTTGATATAAAACCACGGATTTTCAAATGCTCTTACTTCATAGAGGCAAATCTGAGAACAAGTTTAGAGAGACAGGTGGGTCGCCAAGGGCTCTGAGCAACCTGCGGTCCAAATCCTGCTTCACACATATCAAAGACATGGGCTTCCAACACCTTTCACTATTTGCTTTCCCCACCATAACAGCCTCACCTGTGCTTGCACTGAGCAAAGTCAGTCTGACTCCTCCTCCCTCCCCAAGCAGGCTCCTAGGCACAGGTCTCCTTGAATTGTAATCTCCCAGGCTAACGTCAAGCAGGCCAATGCGTGTCTAAGTGCCAAAGGATCAGATATCATGTTGCTGGGTTCATGAACCTGTTTATCCTCCCCACCTACCTGCAAAATCTCTGGTGTCTCCTGGATGTCTTTGAGTGCTTCTCCCCTCTCTAATTGAGAGAAGCGAAACCTTCTGGGGTGCAATAAAATTGCTTTAGGAAGGCAAGAAACAGATGGAGAATAAATGGGTTCAGGAGCCCCTGGGAAACTAGCACCACTGTAGAAGGCCATCCGGCAGCGGGGCATCTTAGCAGCAAAGGAATGTTTGATTTTGGTCTCTTATAATTTGCACTGGAGCAGAGAAGGTTTCAAGGCAAGTTGTCAGAGGTTTTCTTGTTGGTATAACTGATATCTAGGCTGAATCTGGATAAATCCAGTTGTTCCCTAGTTCACTGGTGGCTGAAATCTGTGTGCAGAGAGAAAAGCAGGCTGTACATCTGATTCTAGGTAAGGCAGTATTCTTCTTCTTTTGAGGACTCTTTTGTAGTTAGAAGGCAGTCTTCAAAGAAGTTGAGAGCAAAGCCAAATCCAATACTGAAAGCTCTCTCATTCTGTACAAGTCTCTTATAATCCCTCAGCATCCATTTTCTGAATGCCAACATGGGCTAGTAAAAGCTATGGCAAAGTGTCTGGAAGCATGCGTGCATGGAAATTTGGGGCAACAATTAGATGGGGTTCATAGCCCCGAGGTCTGCAGTTGCCAACTTCCCTGCTGAGAAGGAAGGAATGAATGAATCACTTCGATCAGATTAATTTTGTCATGGAGTCAAAAGTTACAATAACTGATGTTTCATCCGATGGGCTAATCCCAAACCACCACAATGATAACCAGTGCAGATTAGGTACCCACTGTGCACTGGGTATTGTTCTAATTACTTGACTTGATTCCTCTTTTAATAGCTCATCTCTCAAAAAGCTATGAGGAAAGAAACTGTGTTTACCCCCACTTTACAGATGAGTGAAGCAAGATATGAAAAGTTGCAAATGACTCACCAACCACTGATGGGTGGAGCCAGGCTGAAGTCTTCAGAAGTCACAACGTCCTTCACTAGGAAAGGCTGAACCTGAAACAAAGAAAGGACATTTGTTCTGGCCTCTTGCTCTTGCTATAAGTATAAATCTAGCCTCATGGGGAGCAACAGGTCCAATATAGTTTTACTGATACATGCTTTGTGCTATAACTTAAATACAATGGCTTGGGGCAACTGGAAACACATCCGCTGAGGTTTACTGCCTGGTAGTCTGAGATTTATAACCTACATATGGTGGTGGTATGTTTTTCGAAGTTCCCCTCATGTATATTTCTTAGTGAGACAGTGAGTCTCTCAAAGGTTGGTGTATGGCTTTTTACTTTTTTTGCACAACTCCTGCTTACAACCCTTTGGGGCTCAGTAAATGGCTTTGATTGACTGCCTGAATTACAGAGACTCGGCAGGATCCTCACAATGACTAAATTTGCAAAATGCAGAAGGACTTGAGGTCATAATTCAAGTGCTTTGGAATTTTACCTTAAGTCTTTGAACTCTGTACCTTAACTTGGTTTTATGATGCCAAACTGACAGATACATACTGTGAGTTTTTGTTTGTTTGTTGTTGTTGTTTCTTGAACACTCATCATCAGTCAAGACCAGTCAGTGCTAGCTACTAGGAGGGCAAAGAGGAGCTGGCTGTTATTACCTTGCAGGAGCTCAGTTCATGGAAATGAAATCAAATGATAGAGCAACAGAAGAGTGGTACTCCAGAGGGAAGGCTCTGCAGTGACTCCTGGGAGGAGAGCACACGAAGCCAAGAGAGGGCAACAATTCTTTATTTGCCGGTGCACAGAATCAATCCTGAGTTGATCCAGCCATCTTAGGAGAAAGCAGTCTAATTCCTACACAGATACATTAATGGAGCAGTTTACCACACCTCCAAAATATCTCTGAGCAATTTAAGAAATCCAGGACAGAGGCTCTCATAATATGAGATGGAGATTGTGTGTGCAGGAAGTGTAGCTTGAGGTTTTCAAAACTGCATATGGAGCCTGGGCGGTAACTTCCGTCTGCATCCCTAGCACCTGGGGGCCAGGAAAGAAGATGCTGACTTCAGAAGCCAGTGTGGGTGACTTTAAGGTGACCTGTTTCAATATAAAAGCCTTTGTATTCTGTAACTCTCATATTGACTACAAATGACACTGAAAGAAAAGGGGAAACTGAGTCTCAGAAAAAGTAACATGCCCATCACCATGAAGGTGGTAGCAGTAGGGGCAGAACTTCAAATTCTGAGTTGATTCTAAAGTTAATGTGTAAAGTGTGTCTCATTTGAGAAATGACCAAGCCTCCTGATGTTGCAGGTTCTTGTTTATTCTTCTCTGGGAACAGTGAATTCATCAAAAAATCAAAAAAGCAACTGAACATTAGAAGTTTACTTTTATTCAATGTCTATCAAAGTTTTGCAGTAACTGCCTATTTTCTTTTTTACCACAAAGTTTTCTTTTCTTTTTTTTTTTAACTAGAACTTTTCAACCTTCTGTGATCTCTTTATAATTCCCCTCAGAATGCATAATTGTGCTCGATCAATTCGTTAGAGGCTTTTGAAGTGTTAAAAAAAACTACATTAAAATTATTTTCTTTCAGGTTTTATGTTAATGAACATAGGTGCTATTCAGAGCAAAGTCAGCGTGTCAAGGGAACTTTAGTTAAAGTTATTCATACATAAACTAAAAAAGGAAACATCTTTAGTAGAGGAAAAATACATTTAATGAGTAAGTACGGCACACAATTCCCCCTTTCAGAAATGTCAGCTCACATTGAGCCTCCATTCTAGATATCTTACAATTACTTTGTCAACAGAAGCTAGAGTTGTGATGGATGACACGCTGGTTCTTGAAACCAAACTTTCCGTGAGTTACTTAGGCTGAAACTAAGTGCTTTTACATCCCACTCTTATTGATGAGAGTGGTTTTATATTTATCACCCTGTCATTTCAGTTGACTGTATCAGGCTCTTCACTGGAAGAATATGGACACTAATGGAGGTGTGTCCTCCGTGCCCTAGAGGGTCACAGATTCATTCTTGAACACAGCCAGGACACACACAGACTGCATGGAAGCTAGCACATAGCTTTACCCATTTCAAAAAAAGGATCAGCAAGGAGCATCTTAAAAGGTCTTTGGAAATTGTGTTCTTATTGGCTGCCTGTTGACCATGACCCATCCTTGTATCGTTGTGCACAGAAGCTTTTTTGGCTCCCGCTAATGGAGTGTTACTATTTTGAAGACTCCCCTATAATAGGAAGAATTCTACCAGGACCTTGGCAAGTCCAGGGCCTGATTGCAACACTTTATTTATAAGAAATTCTGTCAAGAATCAATAATAGTCTTGGGTCTCAAGTTCTTTCTTTAATAATACTTTGATATGATTTGTCACAAGCTAGCCTAGAGTATCCACCAGATTTTATTACTTAGCTTGCAGCATAGTGTCTTATCTTTGAGTCATGAGATCAGCCACAGGGAGACCTTTAAAAAGCTATATTCTTTACTGTTTGGTTATTACAGAAAGTCTATATTACTCAATAATACCTTTTATAGGGTGTGCTGTCACATCCCCACATAGATGGTTAACCCCAATGTACATATACTGGATGCCTGGAGGCCATTTTAGTGACATGGACATTGTTTTTCATGATTGGATGCCTGATGTATCAATAGCAAGGAGAACAGAAAACAAACAGAACTCTACAGGAAATAAGAAGGAAAAAAATAAACCTATCACCAGAACAAAAAACTGAATTGTTGACTTATTTTCCCAGGCTGATGTTTTTGACTAGATCTCAGGCTAACAATCCATTTTGATAGATATTTGGTGTAGAGTCCACAGTGTTAGGCTTTTATTACATAAAAGCATTGAAAATTTGGAGAAGTCAATTTAGATGCCTCTCTCACACGGGATCGGCTCCTTGGGTTTTGCTGTGTACATCTCAATAAACATGACCCCACGACATCAGAAGCAGGCTGTAAAGCAGTGCTATAAATATGTTTTCTACTGCTCAGCCGTGGAATTCATATTGTTACAGCTAATGCCTGTTGGTAAATGCTTGTATTGGTCCATGCTGTATTTACAAAACTATATATTGTCAGCCGAGAGTTTTGTCTCTCCAATCTGTTTTCCTTTGGAGGGGAATAACAGAAATGTACTGATACACAAACTATAGGCAAAACACACACATACAGACACCCTGAAACACATTCACTTGCATATGTACACACAGAACAAGATTTTAAAATGGTAATCATTTTAAATTTTGAAATTAGAGGAAATGAGGGAGAAACATTCCTTGGGAAGTTATTATTTTAGATCTTTCATCTGTCTCCAAATTGGTGCTAATTTTCTGTGTAGATTTAAGAAAATTATTGGTATGTGAGCAAACATTTTATTTAAAGTTTTTTTGTTTTGTTCTTGCAGCAGTGGCTGCTATTGCTCAAGAGAGTTATCCTTAGGAAGGAAGCTCATGTCCCTAGCAAGACCCATCCTGACTTTCTGAAGCCATAGTCTCAGAATACACTGGGTCACCATTGCCTGGAAGATATCTTGACACCATGAGCTGGCCATGTTCAGCATTGGAGAGAGGAAGCAATACTAAGAGGCAGTGATGTCTGGCTTGACAGGCTATTGAGCAATTTCTCTGTCTCTCTCACAAGGCCAGGCATGCTTTCTATTCCAGAGCCTCTGCCTGATTCTCAACACCTTACTAGTCAGGTGCCATCTCTACTAAGAACCTTTGCTGTGCTTGAGGGCAGAGAACTCTGTCTTCCCAAACTGTACCCAAACACAGTGAGACTATGCAATAGCATGTTTTGAATTTGACCCAAGACCCCTTGGTTTCCCTGTGGGATCATGTCCAAGAACAGAGGAAAGGAATCCCATTTGCTAAATACCATCTATCCTAAGCTGAATACAAGATTCTGTATGGCTGTGCTTACCCGTCTTATCTATTCCAGCAAAACATCATACCTGCAATCCTCTGAGGAAACTTGCATTCAGAGGTTAGAGAGGTTGTTGTACATTGGTGGGAGTGTAGGAATTTACCGACAGAACAAGAGAGGTCAGACTCAAGAATTTACACAGGTTGTTTAAAACATGCCACCAAAATTCCAAAACCACAATGAGAGCTTCTTTTATGCTTACATGTGTGGCTGTTCCTTTGATTTCTTAGAAGCCTGCTCTCCAGGCCCTTCACCACACCTAGGTTGCTCTCTCCCAAGGCTGCCTATGACAAGCCTGTCACTGCTGACATACTAGAGATTCAGCAGTGAAACAAGCTGCCCACTGTCTGTCACTTTTGTCATTGTTCTGATAGAAAGTCCCAGGCATCGCTCTTCAGGATTGTTCTACCTGTGCACAGATCCGAGTGATAGGATGAAAACCATCTGCAAACAAAGCCTCCTGGGCAAGCCTGCTGTTTTCACAAAACTTAGACAACTCAGGTGGGCAGAGGCCACCAACTGAGGGTCTATTAGTCACTTTTGTATCTTTGTGACCAAAATATCTGGCAGGAAAACTTAAGGTAGAAAGGGTTGATTTGAGCTCATGGTTTCTGAGGGCTCTGTCAGTCATGACTAGGATGGCATGGTAGAGTTCATAGAGAACATGTGTGAGAACTCCTCATAAGGACTGGCAGACCCGGAAGTGGCCAGCCATCCCATAGTGGCCTACTTCTCTACCTCCTAAAGATCCCATTATCTTCAAAGTAGAGGCAAGTCTAGAGATCGAATGCTAAGTAGCAAGTTGTATGCACCCCCACACACACTGAAAGATACTGATGGGATGGAACCCCACTACTTACTCTCTTAATACATAGGAAGGATCTTGCTCCAAATAACAATGGGTACAGAACTCTCAACACACCAGCTATCTCATCACTCCTCCAGTCTCTCACATCTCTCTCTCCTAGAAACCATTTTCTCATTCTCAAGGCCTGTCTTGCTATTGTCCTCTGTGGAAGCCACTCAGCAGCTCCTGGATCAGAACTCTACATCCTTTGGACAGACAAGTCTGCAATCATGGTGGTTACTGGGCTTTCCAATTTTCTGCCCCTCCCAGTGCACCTTTGTAGATCAACCTTAGTTCCTCTCAGTTTGTACAGAAGGCAAGAAGTACAAGTTCATTCTTCTAAAGTATAATGATTCTGTAGGCTCTTCTGAAGCTCTTGTGATGACGCTCTCAGTCTGGTCAAAGAGAGAAAAAAAGAAATCTGGTGAGTTCAGTGACGGTTGCCTGACTCTAGTGATAAGTCACTGGCAAACTTAAATCTATAAACTTTTCATGATAAATTGCAACTATTATCACTTTCTCATAGCTTTCTCTGAGTCATAGAACAAGGAGAGGGAATTCTCTTGTGGGCTTTCCAGTTGAAAAAATGTAAATAAATAATAATAAATGTAAATTTTTCTAGATGTAATTGTTTAAATTAAGTTATTTGACTCCTGCTCAATTGCAGACCTACAGTCTCTTCATTCTGTGGTAATTGTTGACAATGAATGACTTGGGACAATAATCAGTCATTTATTGACTCCAAAGTCATAAAATGAGTCCTTGTATTAGGTGAGGAGTTGGGAAGCCAAGAACTGGCATTTTTTGTGAATTCAGGAGGATTCCTCTACTCAACATGACATCTATTCAAAGGACTCCATTGTTATCCTAGGAAAAAGTAGAGAAATTCATAAAGGAGCTGAAACACATAGCCCTTTGTGGTGTTTTACTGATGATTCAGCTGACCTTGTTTGCCACCCAGTGTGAATCTTTCTTAGATTTTTGTATTTTAGGAACAGGGGCTCCATTGGCAAATGATGAATCCTATTGACAGTGAAAGATTTTTATGGCCACTGATGCTCACAGGAAACTTCAGAAGACCAAATGGACTAAGGTCATGATTCATTTGGGCATAATTTCAAAGGAAACTCATTCCCAAACTGATGACTCTGTTTCATATATATAGCACATTTCACTCTCTGCCCATCATTCAGAGAAAAGAATACCAAACCCAACAGGAAATTGACGGTTCTACAGTATAAATAAACTTGGACTTTGCAGATTGTTTGGCTCTGCTCTCTTTGGTTGGGATTATGAAGGAATAAATCATCCCTGGCATGACAGGGGTGATATGCTGTTATGAATCAACAAATTCGTATGTCACGTAGAAAATGTTGCTTTTAGCAATTTACATAGAGAACAGTGAAGGATTGGAGCACATTAATGAATTAAGTGGCTCTTGTACATTCTAGAAAGATGCTGGGAAATAAAAATTTCCGGGACAATAAGCAAAACTAAAGAATCGTCTGAGGGTTTTTTTTTAGCAGATTCCTTAATGTGCTGTTTATTCACTTGCCATTTATTTAGAAGAATCTGAGTATAGAATTCCAGAAAAAAATATTAAAGACTTAGTAGGAAAAGTGAAACATTTTAAATCCTGTGTTATATAATTTTGCCTTAGAAGGAATGTAATATGCCTGCCAAACCTTAGAAGGAAGATACTCACAAGAACAAAGACATTTATATAAAAGTCATGAAGTTGAGGGAAGAGGAAGTTAGACCCAGAAGAATGATCCTACATTGTAATAGCCAGAAATTTGCTACTGAAGATCTTGTTTAAATTGCTAAGTTGATTGCTTTGACTCTACGAAATTGTGAGTCAAAATAGGATAGCAGGTTTTGGGTGTGTGCATTCTCTGTGCATTTTGATAAACATTCCATATTTCCAGACTTCATATGGGGGAGGAAAAGTTGTCATGTTTTTGTAGATGGACAGTTGACATTCATTTCATTTTTCTAGTATCTAAGTGATTTCAATATTACTGATTTCTCTATATTTAAATGTTAGGGTAGAATGATAGAAAGAGTTTGCATCATACCAAACACTGAGGTGCCCACCATAATCTTGTTTAGTTACATTTGCTTTAGGTTTAGTTTGTGTTTGTTCATTTCAGTCCTACTTAGAAAAAGAGTACTTACTGAGATTTTTTTAAGTGCACGTGCAATGCAAATTACATGTCACCATGCATGTATTGGTTATATTTTAAATGGCATTTATATCATTGTTCATGGTTATACAGAATCTCAGACAAGTTAGCTTTTTTTAATAATGAGGGCATTGAAATACAGTAAAATTGGAGAGCATTGGGATTGAGTTGAAGTACATCCATCTCTACTTCCGGATCCCAGGGTTTGAATTGCTCTAAGATATAAAAGCAAGATGTAAAGTTCTCTCCACTCCCTGTTCTGATACTACTCAAGTTGATTGTGCGAGGAAAGGAGAGCAAACAAGCACAGATAAAGTTGGGTGTGTAAAATAACCTGGATCTCAGGTTTAAATGAAGGGTGGTGTGGCTGATGGTTTTTTCTACACTACTTCTACAAGTGGTGATACCTGTCCTAAAAGAGTAATGGCACTTTCTCTAAACCAAAATCAATCTAAAGGAACATTATGTGCAATGCTATTGTTACAGCCAGAGATTTGTTACTGAAGATGTTGGTTGATTTGCCAAGTGGATTGTTTTGACTCTGTGATTGTGAGTCAAAATATGATATAGCAAACTCCCAGGTTCACTAAGAGGAGATGAGGACTGGGAAGGGCAGGTACTGTGAATTTCAAAAGTAAAGGTAATTGTTGGTAATATGAAGATTGAGGCTACCTCTCTCAATCCCATGCCAGCTTAATTCCCGTGCTTAACTCCAGATGTTGGCAGAAGATGGAATTTTGAGGATCATCATTCATAGATTAAATAACTACAGTCCTGAAGATAACAAACGTCATATGTGTGTGTTTGTGTGTGTGTGTGTGTGTAATCTCTTGTTTTTAGGTATGTAAACTATATACAAATCAAAGAGTCACTGGTCATAGATTTGTTTTAGTACTATTCAGTATACATTTAATCTAATTTAGTAAAAGTATAATGAAATTTCACACTAGTATGTTAGATGTGCTTGTTTATTTTTAAATAAAGAATTAAATCTTGGCATAATAGTTACTATTTGTGGGCACAGAGTTCCTTCAACACATATCAGAGTTGATTGATATTTTGATTTTATAATCATCAATGATGAAACCATCCCTTGGCATAAATATGTATTACAAAATGGCCATTTCAGACCGTTGAAAATTCTGTCATAATCTAAACCAAAATTCAGTAATTTATTTTAATGAAATTTAAGATGACATCTCAAACAGTAATTTTTGACATGATCTCACCGTGTAGCCCTAGCTGACCTGAAATTCATAGATCAGGCTGGGCTAGAAGTCATAAAAATCCTTGTGCTTCTGCTTGACAAATTCTTGGATTAAAGGCATGCAGCCAATACCTGGCAGTCAGTAATTATTAAAACCAAAAACCTCAACACAATACAATCAAGATATCAACTAACTCATCACTTGTATGCTGAGGAATGACGGGAGAAAAATATTTCTTTGGTTTCTGTAATTAAGCCATTATATTTCTATAAGAGCCAAACTTTACATGTACAGTTAAATAATTATAATTTGTAATGTACAATAATGGTCTTTAATGTGAACTGAGATGCTTCAGAACCAGTCTGTGGCATAGCATTATAAACAGCACAGAGTGTACCACGTGGTCTAGTGTATGTGCAAACAAGGCTGTGCTGGACTTTTATGACCCAACACAGGCGAGCACGAACAGAAATACCTGACTCATTGCTTGTTTGATATTTAGACAAACTCTGGCTCTTGTGATCTGAAAATCACTCTAGAGTTGGAGAATCTGTGCTTCATGGCAAGGGTCAGTGATAGCTACTAAAAAAAGCAAAAGATGCTCTGTGCCGTATTAAGAAAATAAGTTGTAGAAGAAACGGATGTAGAACTCAGGGAGGTGGCTCACTTGGGAAATGGTTAACATGTGGGCACAAGGATCTGAATTTGGTCCTCAATACCCACATAAAAACCCTGGCACAGGTGACACACACCAGTGATCCCAGTGTTGGGGGGGTTAGAAATAAGACCTCTGAAGCTGGTTGTCCATCCAGTCTAACAACTCAGTAGTGATCGGTTCAGTATGGGTTCCTGCCTCAGACAATGAGGTAGAGAGAGACTGAGGAAGGAACTGGACATCAACTTCTGCCCCCCCCCCGTGTGTGTGTGTGTGTGTGTGTGTGTGTGTGTTGCCCGCACACGTGCACATACAATATACACATGTACACAATAAGGAATATGTATACATATCTTCATCACACACACTAAAAGAAAATAAATGTAAGCATAATCAACTGGGTTACTTGTGGAGAAAATGTGTATGCTTAGCAACAATATTACAGACATGAACTTCATCCTAAATTGATAAACTATAAAAGGTATAAAGCATTACAGGAAGGGAGCAAGATTGTGTGCAAGCATCTATGTGTAGAAAGGGCAAGCCTTTAGTCTACACTTGTCAGAGATCGATGGTGCTTAATCCTGGTCCGTCACAGTTGAGTTGGGTGGGAACAGACGCTTTCCCTTGCTCTGTAAGCTAGCAAGCACAGGCAAGAGACAAGGCTTTCTGCTTATTTTCATACGGAGTCATTTTACAAGTGTTTACCTCCTTAAACTGTGGAGTTACATTGCCTTGCTTTTTAAAAGGTTGTTTAAAAAATTGTTCATTAGTGCTGCTTGGCCACCCCTTTTTGTTAGACTCCAATTTGTGATGCCTCAGGGTTCAATCCCAAAATTGCCCTTAAGTAATCCAGAATGGGTTAACTTGGTGCTTCATGCACACACACACACATACACACACACACACACACACACACACAGAGAGAGAGAGAGAGACAGAGAGAGAGAGACAGAGAGAGAGAGAGAGACTCTTACTTGCAGGAAAGTTAAAAATGCATTTCCCTTGTACCACTGCTGTTTTCAATTCTGAGCCAGAGACGACATGTTACATAACTCGGGGCTTCAACAAACACCTGGAAATCAGGCTGTGTGTGTCGCTCAGATGAGACCAGACATGAAGAGATTGGTAGTGACAAGTGTTGTCACTTTTCTCTCTGACAGCAGGCAAGTGGCAAGCTGTATATACAAGGCCTGATACCACACTCTCAGGATCAGAGGGGGGAAAAAAAGAAAAGAAAGTAAAAAATAACATTTCAGCAAGAGCTATCTGGGAAAATAATGGCAAATTACACACAATTTAGCATTGCTTTTAGCTTTTTATAAAAACCCAAGAACTGTGTACTGAGCAGTTGAGCCCTAATTAAGTCTCCTCTTGATCATTTGCATGGCAGACCCAATTCTCAGGGTGTTTTCTTAAAAGGCATCATATCAGCCTCTAATTCAACTGTTCTTTTTATTTCAATTCTTTATTTTTCCCCTTGGGTAAAAGAGAGGTTTAATGTGAGTCACTAAGAATTAAAAAACAATTACACAATGAAAAAAACAGTTCAGATGAATTTTAATTAGAGCCCAAATGTAATGGAATTTGAACCCAGTACACCAGAAATACATAGCAAGAACTTCAGCCATTAAATCTCTTTGATGAAACTCAATGGGAATTTAGAAAGATTATTTTGCTGCCTGAAGATACCATGTTTTTTCCATTAATGTCAGAGAAATATATTGAGGAACTAAAATATTACTAATAAAAATAAATGTGAAGGTTGTAAATTTCAAACAATGGAAGATACAAGTCCATACCTGGATTTTTAAGTGAGTATGTGGCATTTCATTAAGATTAAAGCTGAAAACACAGTGTATTATGTGTGACCTCTTTAGAAAAGGAACCTAAATAATTCCAGGGTTTGTCATTCTTTGGAGCATAAGAACAGTAAGTCAGAGTCCATGAAATGGTGTTGTAGGCTGAGAGACTATCATGGAAGTATTCCAGACAGAGGTCAGATGTGAGGCACCACATGGTTTCCCAGCATCCCTGCTCAATTCTACTGACTTACAGTGGTTTGCTTTACATCTATAAAATGGGGACAGTGGAATGCACCAATTTGAATCAAAGACTATGACTAAGCTGGTTAATTCAAATCAAGACACACATCAAATTTTTCCCCAAATGGTGAGGTTTGTTAAAAGTGAGGCTGAATTCCTAAAGGGATTTGACCTTATTAGCTCCTCAGTAAGTGGTTCCATGCTAAACCAATAGGCCTTATAGCCTTGAGAGATACCCCTGTCTTTCATAAAAGCTCAGTCAGCCACTGGAGGGAGCCAGCAGGACTCACACAGTATAACTGAATATGATCAACCAGTAGGGAAAGATAATTTTAAAATGGCATATAAAGATGACAGAATTTGAACAAAATCCCTTTTATTTATTTATGCCAAAATCTGTGTGAATGTAAAATGTCATCTCCACCATGCTTTATTTATGGTGTGGCTTTTCTCTTAAAAAAGAGAGAGGGGGTGGGAGAGAGAGAGAGAGAGAGAGAGAGAGAGAGAGAGAGAGAGAGAGAGATGGCTAGAGGCTGTCTTAGACCAGCCTGGTTCAGATGACAAAAGACAGGATGTCAAAAGAGAGAGCAGGTCTCAGTACTCACCTAGCTGGTGGCACCCTCCTGCCCTGACTTGGCTCAGTTGCCTAGTCTGGGCAGCTTTTAAAACCCTTTGCTTGCCACTTCCTGCAGCTAGAATTAAGCCAGTGCCCTCTCCGTGGATAGAGAGAGATGTGCAACATGTAAAATTCCCCAAGACAATTTTTATTTATAGCTGTTGCAAACAATGTTTATACAAAGTTTATTAAATATGTCACCCGCATTGATTTATCCCAACCAGTCTCTTCAATCACTAATATTTATGTGATGGGTTCAGTTGCAACAATTATTTTATATGCTATAGAGTATGTTATAACTAGGGATTCACCCTGGCAATTATATCAAAGATAAAATGCTTCCTGAGGACCTCAGGGCAGGCCAGAAAGTATATTATTGGACACAAGGTGGTTTAAACTGAGTACCACAGCACTAAATTTAGAGCAAGGGATGTAGACCATCTGATGCTTAAAAATTAAAAAAGGTTTCTTGGGGTTCCAGGAGTCCCCTCATTTATGGGAAGGCAGTGATAGAGCTTGCATTCATTTTCTTTCCCACATCGAGACCAGAGACCTGGAAATGCTTCCGTGTCATTTCTGAATTTCTGTGAGCCGTAGCTCTCAGCAGCATTTACCTAGTGTCCAAAGTGGACAGAAGAGCTGCTCTTAACTTGCACAAACATTGATAAAGGGAACCAGACACATGTTATTTGCAGCAAGGAACTGGCATCTGCAGAGTGGCAGAAACACTGTTTTAAAAAAAAAAAAAATCACTAAAAAGCCCAAGATAGCCTTTGAAACTGTAAGATGACAAAGCCCAACAGGAAGGGGGGAAGAAAGAAACTTACTTAAAACCCACAGTTGAATGCTACTTCTGTTTCCTACCAAAGCCTAAATAGCCTTTTGTTTGGCAAAATTAACTTGACAGACACACTGTGGTTCAGAGTGTATGGCCTGGGGCAAGATAGGAAACAAAACAAAGAGGCAGTTACTATGTTCTGTGAAGGAGCTGACTGTGTTTGGGGGTTGCTGTCCCTGGAGGAAGAAGAGGGAGAAAGTTCTGGATGTCTAAAGAGGAGAGAGATAACACTGGAACAGTCAGGTAGGTGCAGCTGATTACAGGGCTGGGGGCTGTGACCTTGAATTGCATGCCCATGTTAAGCTCTTTCTAGAATGTTCTGTCTTTAAAGTCACTCTTTTGGTCTTAGTCCCCAAGTGTTTTACAAATTGAGAATCCAAACAGAAATAAACAGTTTTAGAAAAATAAATCACAAGTGTCAACAAACTAACCTATTACTGTCGAATCAGGAATACAGGGGCACAAGAAAGTAGAACTGCTCGATCTGAGTCCTCACTGACTTCTAGGATAGCTGAGAAAGCCAGAGAGGACTTTCATAAAAGGCTGGGCTTTCACTTGGAAATAAAAAGGGAAGAGAGTGAATGCCATCACCATCAACATTGTTGGCGCACAAACATTCTCAACTCAAAGGGAATAAGAAATTATTTATTACGGAGCCAAATTTGAGTGATGATGGCCTCCAAGTTCCGACCCAACATGGAAGCAGTTTCATGGTACTTTTGTTGTGACAGAACAAAGTTCCAAATCAAGGCATTAAAAACAAAAACAAAACAAAAAACAAAACAAAAAACAAAAGGTGTAATCAGAGAGGCAGTGTCCTAGTTAGCGCTTTATTGCTGTGAAGAGACACCATGAACCATAGCAAGTCTTACAAAAGCGAACATTTAATGGGAGCTGGCTTACAGTTTCAGAGGTTTAAGTCTATCATGGCAGGAAGCATGGTATCATGTGAGCCGACATGGTGCTGGAAGAGCAGAGAGTTCTACATCCTGATCTGCAGGCAGCAGAAGACTATGCCTGTGCTACAGTAGGCGTAGCTTGGGAATAAATGATCTCAAACCCCGCCCCCACAGTGACGCACTTCCACCAACAAGGCCACACCTCCTGATAGTGCCACTCTTTATGGATAAGCATACAAGCACATGAATCTCTGGCAGCCATTCCTGTTCAAATCACCACAGGCCGGTTACAGCCAGGCAGAGAAATTTCAGCTACAGGCCTTGGATGTTTCCTGGGAGTATAGTTAGCCCTTTCATTTGTGGAGAATAGGGTTTTGTTCAGTTGTTTTTGTGTTTATCAGACTATAAGGTCCGACACAGAGGGGTCAGAAATGGCTGTTTAGAAAGCTAAAAATAGCCCCAAGAAACTGCAATTAGGCTCAGTACCAGCAGCATCTCAACCTCTGAGTGGTCACTGAAGTTTTAGTCAATTAGCCTTCATAGACGAAGCTTCCTTCCAGAACTCCTCACTCACGGCACCTCTGAGCTACGTGACATTGCCACAGAATAAACTAAGTTTTATCCTACCTAAATCCTCTCCTCCAAGCCCACCTTCTTTTCTGTTTGTTTTGTTCTGAAGAGATTTCTATCTCTACCAATAGAGATCTAGAGAATTTTTCCACCCACTGCACCTTTCTCCTTGCATGTCATCAAGATTCATTTCAAGGCCAACAGATGTTACAGCTGCATCCTGTGTGGAGCCGTAGGGTCATGGACCTTAGCATGCTGGGTTGCTCAAGGTCAGTATTCTTTTAAATGTACTGTTCTTGAAAGTGAATCATCTCCAAACACTACAACACTGTGAAGCCAAGACTATTCTGTGAGCACCTCTGCTTAGGAACGCCATTGCTCAGAGCTTCATGGATCTGTGAACTATTAACTGAGTCAGTCTAGCCCTAGGCTTAGAGTTGACTGCAAGAACACAAGGATGGGGTATTTGCATCTTTATAAGGGAAACCCAAAGCCAGGAGAGAGAGAGAGAGAGAGAGAGAGAGAGAGAGAGAGAGAGAGAGAGAGAGAGAGAGAGAGAGAGAGATGCTGCTCCCTCCCTCCCAATTACCTTATCAGCTGATGAAAGACTGGACTTCTATTTGCTCACTGGTGTTTGAATTTTTCCCTTATATAGTCAGAGAGCAGAGTTTTTGGTGAGAAACATTTCACAAAACCTGAAAACTTCAAGAGTCCCTCTGTATCTACAAAAGAAAGATGTTTGTGAACAAAGGGATCTTTCTGTAGCCTTCCTGTAGCTGTCTTGTTTTGAAACAATTAACAAAGACTCCTTATTAAGGGGAGCAGAGCACCACAGGTCCAAATTTAGTATAATTGTGTTCACAGAATAAGATCCCTAAATTGTCTGTGTCCTATAGGACTATGATGACAGCATTTGGGGCCCACTTTTACAGTGCCTCTAAATCTCAGGATCCAATGAGCCAATAGTCTGCATTGCTATCTAATTGCTATGAGTCCTTGACATATGAAATCTGGGTGGAATTTCCTTGGAATTATATATCTTAAGCCATGATAGTGTTCAATGACTTCCAGATGCTTTGATAATGATGGTCCACAATGTCAGGACTCACCACAGATTATCTTCTCTTTGATTTGTCATCATTTTGTATGGAATTTATGACCAGTAGAAATATTAACCTGCCTGTCTGCAGGAGCCTCTGCATGAGACCCTCACCACATACCCAAAAGGAATCATGTATTCTTTCTTTATTGACACAGAGAATTGTGAGTGACTTCTGCCAAGTGCCCACGAAAAAAATCATATCAAGAGCTGTATTACTAATATGCATCTGGTCTGAAACAGTGATTATTCTATGCACTGGAGCCTGCCTATGCTTCCCATAAACATAAAGAAGGAGAAGTGGCCACAGCGTGTCCAGACCTCACTGTGCCACACCAGGAAGGGCTCTTCCTATCCAAGTGTCCCTTGGCTTTTCTGCTGCAGCTCTGTATGTGATCTCAGAAGCTGCACCCCAGACCAACCGCCACAAAACTAATTGTTCATGTGATTTCCTTTCTGAGCCACTGCAGATGTCCCTTTCTGTAACAATTTAATTAACACTTTAAAATAATGATGCATTAATTAATGCCAAATTACAATGAAAATCCCGGAGAATTACACTTTATATCAACATTAATGCAAGTTGAGTTCCTCCTGGATAATTTTTCTTACAACGAATACAAAAAGAGATAATACTAATTAGGCCATCAATTTAAATTTACCATAATTTCAATCCATGTCATTTATCTGTTCCCTTGCACAAAACAATTGTGTCTTCCCATACGTTTTCACAGGCAACAGGGATGTCTGCCTAGCAACCAGACCTGGGCCATCTTTAGGATATTATGACATGAGTTTGAGGTTTGCATGTTGTTTGAGTTATTAGAATCTCTCTCTCTCTCTCTCTCTCTCTCTCTCTCTCTTTCTCGTGTGTGTGTGTGTGTGTATGTGTGTGTGTGTGTGTGTGTGTGTGTGTGTGTGTGTGTGTGTGTGTGTGTTGAGAGAGAAAGAAAAAGGCTCTAGTTAAGTAAAATTCTATGGCTTGAATAAAGTAAAATATGCACTTCTGCAATGTGCATGGCCTGCATCTGATTTGGTTTATCTCTGCTCTCAGGGTCAGGGTCAAGCAGTCTGAAGGCTTGTAACATCCACAGGGCCATTCCTTCCTGAACATACATAAATCACACCTTCTCATCTCCAAAAGCACAGTTTGGACTCACTGCAAGCTGTTTTCGCTGTGTCTAATAGGGGGTGCTCCTGTCCATTGCAGCAAGGAAGGAGGGCTTCAAAGGTTAATTTCATAATCTTTCCTGAAGAAAGACTAGATGGTGACCCCGCAAGTGCAACTGTACTCTCCTGGGAGTAGCCCTTCACATTTGCCTTTCCAATGGAGACTCAGGATCCAGAACATGCTGGATCTGAAAACTTGGTTATTTCTAAGTCAAAATCCCTCCAGTAAATGCTTACATAAAATTATAGGACTTCAACCTTGGGTAGCCTCTGAAGACTATGTTTGGGGGCATTATATTTCATTTATTCTTTAAAACTGCCCTTTTCACTGTTTTGACAATAAACTTCAAGATGATGGAATTTTCACATTTGTGTTTAGTAATCCCAACATATATTTTACCAACCTGCCCTGAATATCATGTATTTGAAGAAGTGGATAATTAGAGTGCATAAACGCGGATGGAAATCTGTTGACTAGACCAAGAATCTTCTAAACCAAGACTCTCTAGCTTCAGGCAGGGAGTGATAGCCGAGTATGGTCATGATCCCTGTATCTTCAGGACATTTTAGTAGCCAGGTTTCTTCCCTTAGCCATTTGAGCTATCAACATGTCCCTTTTCAAAATCTTCATTGCTTTATTTTCCATGTTCTGAATCTGCTCTGGAAATTTCTGCTTGCCCAGGTGGTCTGAAAGTAAGTAGGCAATGGGTCTAAATGAAGTCTGGCAGAAAGAAATTAATTTTAAAAAATCAATAAACTCTGCCTTTGTTTTTATTCAGCTTTAGGGGAATACATATCAGTGACATTTACCTTGGACTGTGCGTCCATGCCTGTAAAAACAGGAGGGTGGCAGAAGAGATCAGGTGGTACAGGTCATCCATTCTGTCTCCTTGGTTGGCTTGCCTGACATGGGGGAGACGATAGAGACCATTGTAAACTTGACCGTGAAATATTGTCTGGCATCTTATAAGTATCAACCAACACATGAGAATCAGGTAACTCAACATATGCTTTCAAGATTCAACTATGGATGTTTTTGGTGATCATTATATTTGCTTAGATACTTAAAATTTCCTAGGGCAATAGCAGAGATTAAAGAACACATATTCAAGAATTACCTCATTACCTCAAGTGACATTTTATTAGAATTATTTTTCTTTCAACAACAGCTCTCCATCCTGACCCTTACCAGGAAACAACAAGAAAAGCCATACAAGCTAAACAGCGAGTTGAAGGTGGGACTGTTAAATGGGCACACAGTCTCATCACCTGTGGGGGGAATGAATATTTCCAAGCCAGTTCTTTTAATGGCCTCTCTCTACAAGATCATTATAAAAACAAGCCACTTAGGTTATTTTTTTAACCTTTTTTTTATTCGATATTTTATTTACATTTCAAATGTTATCCCCTTTCCTGGTCCCCACCCTCAAACCCTCCTCCCATCCCCCCTCCACCTGCGTCTATGAGGGTGTTCCCCCACCATCCACCCACCCACCTACTCCCTCCTCCCTGCCCTGGCATCCTCTACACTGGGGCATCAAGCCTTCACAGGACCAAGGGCCTCTCCTCCCATTGACACCCCACAAGGCCATCTTCTGCTACATATGCAGCTGGAGCCATGGGGCCCTCCATGTGTATTCCTTGGCTAGTGGTTTAGTCTTGGGAGCTCTGGAGGATCTGCTTGGTTGATATTGTTGTTCTTCCTATGGGGTTGCAAACCCCTTCAACTCCTTCAATCCTTTCTCTAACTCCCCCATTGGGGACCCCATGCTCAGTCCAATTGTTGGCTGCAAACATCTACCTCTGTACTTGTCAGACTCTGGAAGAGCCTCTCAGGAGACAGGCTTCTGTCAGCAAGCACTTCTTGGCATCCACAATAGTGTCTGGGTTTGGTGACTGGGTATAGGATGGATCTCTAGGTGGGACAGTCTCTGCATGGCCTTTCCTTCAGTCTCTGCTCGACACTTTGTCTCAATATTTCCTCCCGTGAGTATTTTGTTTCCCCTTCTAAGAAGGACCCAAAGCATCCACACTTTCTTGCAATGAGTATAATTCAATCCTTTTAGTTTCAGACTTAGTTTTAAGTAGCTGAATATTGAAGGTCAAATACTGGAAAAAGAAGCTTCCAAAGAATAATGTCAATCTTCTTTACTTACTTGTAGTCTCAAGTTTGTCTATACACAGAACTATAGGTCCTAGTTATCAAATCTCAACCCTGGAACTACACAGGTATTCACATCCTGGCATTACCCTAGGAAAGCTGCATGTTCCTCTCTAGAATGTTAGCTACCTCTTCTCCAAAACAGAGATGGTAACCCAGGTGCTGCAGAGGGTTGACTGAAAGTGTTTAAGTGTTTTTAAAGACTCCGTCTTTGCTCTGTTGAGCATTTGCCAATTTCTTAGCTGGTTCTGCCAACATGGATGCACAGTCTCAAGATCCTGACAAAAAAGTATGACAGAGATAGAGCCTCTAATTACAAATATGAGGGAGACTGAATGAGAGATTAGGGGAAGCATCTATAATATATAAGACATTGAAAGAAAACCCAGGAAGAACAAAGCAACACTATCCTAAGCAGCAGAGCAGAGATAGGAAGAGGTGGGTTCTGTGTTTGAGAAATTTCCAGTATGGTTGGGTAATGACACACTCCATTTTACAACAGTCTCTTTATGAAGATATCAAATTGGACAAACAAGATTAGGTATAAAGGGCTGATCAATATCTGTATCTCAATGTATAATTCTGGTCATTTGGCAAGCCCTAGTGACTTAGGCATATTGCTCCCCAGCCTTACTCTATCTACGGATTTATCCTAGAGAATCTGGCATGGGTATGAATCAATATTGCATTTTCAGCTTTCAGATTCTATCAAGATGGAAAACAAGAAGGATGACTGGACATTCTGCCCAAAATCAGCCCAAGGGATAATAAGAAAAAATAAGACAATAATAAGGAAATAGGTTCCAGGAACAAAAAGTATGACAATATAGTGGCACAGAAGTATATGGTCATGCAGCAGACCATGGGGGTCTGAGCCATGACTGGATAGATCCACAGAAGAGTAAGAGATATCAATTGGCTGTGAATGTGAATACATGAGCCTTGGGTGAGCATTTTCATTTTTCTTTTTATCTTTCCTGGTACTATGTAGGGACTGCAAATGTCTATCATTTAGTTGTTGCCACAGACTCTGGGTATCTGGATCTGAGATGTCAGATCAAAGTGAGATAGTAAAATTTCTCAAGGAATAAAGAATTGTAGGGGAACAAATTCCTGTACATCAGATTTGTTCACCCAGTCATGTGCATTTGCATCTGACTTCCATGATGTTGGACTCTTCTGTCAGCTTCCATAAGACTTTCTGAAAGGACTTTCTTCATGGTGTTTTGTTGAACTAGAAAGCATGACAATGATTGCATGTGTATTTGCAGCTCTGATCTAGGCTCACACTTCCTCTCTTAGACTTAACTAGTGTAGCTGAAGTAAGACTTTAGTACTTCAGTTCTTCCACTACACAGACAGCAGTGCATAATGGTGGATATGTAGAATTAAATTATTAAAATAAATCCCAGTAGCACGTTCCTGGCTACCCACCCCAATGTTCTAGGTTCCTGAATAAAAGACACACCAGCCTTTATATTTTGATATGGCTTAATCAGCTCATTGGTTGTGTCACTTCCTAACCTCCACTTGTTTAATCCACCTCCCACTGATAATCCCGAGTTATTACTTACTAAATTTTATCTTCCATCTTGGCTGCCCTGGATCCAGTCAGGCAGTCCTCTTGGGCTGCCCTCCCACCTCCTACATGTCAGCTATGCTCTCTGTCTTGCACCTCCTCAAGCTTGGTGTCTCCTCTCCTCCCTCTTTCCCTGCACGGTGGATCTCTTTCTCCCCCTTCCTTTCTGTCCCTAACCTGGGAATCCTAAAAGTCCCGCTTCAGTCTGCCCTGCCCAGCCATTCACTGCCAGCACCTTTATTTACCAATCAGACCAACTGGGGGTAAGTTCCCAGAAGCTCTGTGCAGTGCATAGATGTTCTCATGCAAACAGTTTGGGGGACACAAATTAACGTAAGAATACAAGCAGCCACATGGATACTAGCAGACAAGGATACACACCCGCCATCTGTTGCATTCATCAACTTCATGGAACACACACACACTACTGTGGGCAGCAAACACATCTGTGAACACATGTTTACAACAGACAGATGAGTTATCTAAAATAGGTGTTGGTAAACTGCATGTAAGGACTGATGATCATAAGGTAGAGTTCTTCAGACACAGCCAAAGAAACAGTTAATGAATTAAAAGATCAGACTGAGAAACTCTTCCTGAAGGCAGAAGAAAGAATGATAACATGGTACCCAGGAAAGCAAAGAGGTATGGAGATGGAGGACAGAACTGTTATTATTTAAAGTCCCAGGAGAAAAGAAAAAAATGTGAAGAAGCATTAAGAAACAATGGGGAGAAATTTCCCATCTGTTTTAAAATCTGGAAAATGCAACATAAATAATTATAGAAAATCAAACAAGAGAGGTAAAGAAAACCTTATCTGGGGAGTAAATAATTCAGACTAAAAGTACATTCTACTCCCCACCAGACAAGAAGAGCCACTCCCTTGTCAGCAGGAAAAGACTGGAATGGACAGCAGATTTCTTCAGGGTTGCTTTGGAAGCAAACAAAAAAGTAATGTTAAGTAGTGAAGAAAAAAATAATTTTTGAAAAAATTAATTATGATGATGTTTTCTGCAGCACTGCTTATAATAAGAAAATGTAATAACAAAGTGATTTACATGGCCACAACATGGCAGATTGGCACTCATAATTCTCATGAACAGATATATAAGACCACACACGAAGACATTTGTAATAAGAACATTACCTTGCAAATAGCAGAGATTCTGCACAGGAGCAGGTGAGTCCATGTTTATTTAAATGGAAAGGTTGAGATATAGAAAATATAAACAATGTTTTAGCTTTTCTTTCAGGGACTATGAATAATAATTTTGCATTTTCTATAATACATATCTTCTCTATTGTTTTGCCAATTCTCTTTGGGGGGGCAAACAATTATATTTAGTAAATATAATTCTTCTTTACTTCAAGGAGAAGCTACTAATTGGGAGTAATGTTAGACCCTGGGAAGCTCCTGTGGAGATCTTGGTGAGGCATCATAACTCTGCCTAACACAGTGTCAAGAGAATGGATTCAGAAGGATCTATTGCATTGGAAGTCAAGAAAAATGACCAGGAACTGATTAGCAATCAGGCAGGGGACATGCCAAGCATGTCTCTGAAGTTTCTAGCTTCTCTGCCCTGTGAATTATCAATTCCTAAATTTAGTCTTGAAAGCGCTGTTATTTCTTCCCTTCTGGAGGGATGTTGTGCTACAAAAGGCAGATATTTATACCGTGCATCCAGTGGCTCTGGCAATGAAAGCACTTCTGAGCCAATTTGTAGATTTGTTCCTGTGCCTTCATGGTGAGCCACAGATATTTTATTTTCAAGAAAAACATGTTCTACAAATTTTCCCCAACCTATGCCATTAAGTAAGAGCAACTCAGCTTTATTCATCACTAACCTCTGCCTGAGTTCTTTTGAATACAGGTTCAAAGGCATATTCCATGAATATAGCTTTTTACCATGTGTGTTGAAACCTGCTGGTAAAAATATGTGTTATTTCATACTCCTATGAAGAAATGGGCCAAGGCTAGACAGTTCACCATAGAACGTGGAAGCAATATCTGTGTGAAAAAGTGCTCAACTCATAAGAAGCAAATCTAGTTCTAAAATGCCAAGTACTCTCTAGAAAGATGCCGCATGGCCCTGTGAGGACATTGGTGAGATGAACACCTTTGCATAGGGTCAGTCCACTGTCAGGAAAACATCATCACAAAGTACACGGAAACAAAAGCTATCCTTTTCTGCCAGTCCAGATTGGTAGAATTCTACACTACAGCAATAACTAAGGTGTAGTTAAGAATTCGTCGATATTTAAAGATAAACAATAAGAGAGCGGCTACATAAATTGGCTATCTCCTAAAGTGCATTCGCAAAGCATTTTAATGGGGCTGATGAGATGGTTTAGCAGGTAAAAGTGCCTGCTGCCAAGCCTAACCACCTGTACTTGGTCCTTGGAGTGTACAGGGTGGACAGAGAGAACCAACGCCTGCAAGTTATTCTCTGACCACCACGTGCACGCACACACACATACCTACACCTAACTAATTAGTCAATTAACACAATTTTAAATTTTATTTTATTAATAGTTATACTGTATCTGTACGTGGGTTATGTGCACCAAGGCAAAGGTATCCCCAAACCAGAAGAGTGCACTGGATCCCCTGAAGCTGGAGATCCAGGTGGTTGTAAGCCACCACAGCTCAGTCCCCTCAAGATCAGTATGTGACCTTAGCTGAGTCATCTCTCCAGCTCCTAAAAGAGTTGTTTTTTAAACATACAATGTTATGAAATTATACTGCTAAGTACTATGAAATAACAATGACACAAACAGAGCCATAACGTTTTAATTTTTAAACTGTTTGACATTTAGAAAGAGGACCAAGAATACACACCTGTACTGTGAACAGTGATTATCCCTGTATGGTGCTTATTATTGTTATTGTTGCTGTTCTGAATTTTTTTTATATTCTCTGAAGTGAAAAATCAGCATTAAAGTGAGGTACTTATTTTATTAAAAGCAATTGATTTCTTATATTCCTTCAGAAATAATGGACTATCAGATTAATCTAATACTAAAACATAAAATAGTATACACACACTAATGTGTATACACACTGTACCATTACCATACTACATAGAAAGAGATAGAAAATGATAACGGGCACATATATGAAAACCAATTCTGTAATTAAAACCATTAACGCAAAGTTGCCTAGGAATTGCACAGCATGTGGTCAACATTTAAGAGAAAGCACAAATCAGATTTGAAAAGGACTGGGAAATGCTCAAGTCAGAGCCTCATTTCACTGGTCAGCTTCATGAGCATTTTCTTTCACTGGGAGTCAATGGGAAGCCATCATTGCTCTCAGAATCAAGAGCTACGAGAATTAAATGATTTGACCATTGATGTCAGTGGTTGATTGACGAGGTGGCCATGAAGAGCCAAGGCATTCCGAAAGGAATCTATCTTAATAATCTAGAGAGGGAGTGGCCTAACCCCTGAGTTTGGACTGTGGGGTTGGAATGCAGATGGGGTTTGGGAAGATATTTAAGAGAAACGAATGAAGTAGAGTCAGATCACTTATAGGGAAAGAAGAACTTAAATATACCTTAGTTTTCTAGATTGGGTAGCTGGGAAAGGTGGTGGCTGTGCCGGAGATTAGCTATGCAGGCTTTTGCAGGTCTTGCCACAGCTGTGCCTTTCCTAAATGACTCCATTGATGAATTACTCTGTATTCTCTTTCTGAGGACCCAAGTTTGGATTCATATGTTAGTTTCATGCAGTTTGGGGAAATCTAACAGAAGCCACAGACCCATAAAATGTAGCCAGCTTAAGCCTGCATGTTCTGTGCCCCTTTCATCCAGGCTATCGTGTATAAGCCAAGAACAGAGAAATACTCCTAGAGTACTGGAAGAATTTTAAAATTTTCTACTTTCTATCAGAGACTAATTCTATGTGATTTAGTGGAAAGGTGGAAGGTATTTCTGGTCCAGTCACCAGCTTTAATTAGTTGTTTTTCAGCCAATATATTTTCTTCCTTTCCTTGGGCTCCATATGTTCCCCGCTGAGATAGGAATTTATGCCTTGGCCGAGACATAGTAACCAAGTGCAACCATAGAGCATAGAGCGTGCCGTGCCTTTCAGTAGACATCACATGTGCGTGAGAGGGCACTTGGGAGAAAGAAGCTTACATCAGCTGGAGATAGAAGAGTGCATCCTTCGGTTATTAGAGTTCCCTCGGATTTTCCCACCTCAGCATTCAGTCATTCTTAGAAGTATGTGACTCTAGCCTCTACTTAGTGCTCTTGGGAACTGTCTAGTGCAGGAGATATGTTGATTATTATTGTGTGTGTGTGTGTGTGTGTGTGTGTGTGTGTGTGTGTGTATACATCTATATAATAGTTGTTTATATATTAATGTTTAGTTATTAGTTTATTTCATTGCAATACTTAAAATACCTTTAGTAAACAAGACTTTGTCTTACATAGCTTATGCTTTTTAACCCAATTTTGCCTTATGAAGTCAGATCCCTATCTTGTACATTAGTCCTTTAATTTCTAAGATTTTAGTATTTTCTTCTCCTTTCCTCTAAACAAGGACTAATGTCTCATCTTTAAAATCCTGTTCTGTTTTGTTTTGTTTTCCTGAATGCATGATGGTTTAGTTTATATATCTCTATTTTTAAAAATAAGTTTGTTTAAGCTATGAACACAAGAGCCTTCATCCAAAAATTTTAAACTCAGTAAGTAGCTATTCAAAGCACATTTTAGAGCTAGCAAAACAGCTCAGGGAATAATGTACCTGCCTCACAGGCATGAGGGTCTGAGTTCAGCTCCTTAGCACCATGCAGCAGCCTAAGGCTGAGGAGCACGCTTGTAGTCTGTAACCTTGCCACGCTGGGCCATACAGGCTGCAGATTCCAGGAGCTCTTTGGCCAGGCAGCTTAGCAGGATCAACAACCTCCAGTTCAGTGAGAGACTCTGCCTCACAAAATAAGGTGGAGAGTAATTTGGGAAGACTCCTAATGTTGACCAGTGGTCTTTACATGTATGCCCATATGAACACATGCACATCCACATGAGCACACGAACAAGTACCTGTGACCCCAAAAAGCATATTCAAGAGAGAGCTCGTGATGAATCTCCTTTCCTCAGACGTGTTTTCTGCTGAATTCTTCTAATCAGAGACTGGAGTCATCTATCAAAATTGCGTCTCCTACCGTGTTGGTTCAGGTTCTTGGATAAACAGATGCCAAAACAGAATTTTAAGTGTATAAGATTTATGAAGGCCCTTGCCTGTGTGCATGTGCAGACAGGCGAAGTTGTGAGCCTCAGAAGTAAAAGACTAACACCTGGAAAAGAAGAGGCTAAAAGAAAGGGGTGCAGGTGTGCAAGCACAAGCCCCCCCCCCCCCGCACACAACTAAATAAAAACATGGAACAGCATGGAATAAAGAACATGCTATTTTCTGGATTTTGTTCTCATAAGAAAAAATAATGACATAAATATTCTGCTTTCTCTATAAAGTTCTGAGGCAAAAAGAAACCAAGAGTACTTTTTTTGACCAAATATTTATATATTAAAAATAAAGATCAACTTGGGGAAATAAAATCTCAGAGGCATTTCTGGCAGAATTTGGGGTGAAGGATTAAGAGTGTGCGTCAGAAGCACTGGGGTGAAGTCTTACCTGCTTGGATAGCTAAGATGATTTGTCATGAACTAAGTGACTTAAAACAACAGAATTATGCTTTTGAGGCTTGAGAGGACATCCAAGTCAAGGTTTCAGCAAGTAGATTCATTGTCTAGTAAGCGCTCATTTTTTTGATGCAAAGATTGTATCTCCTCCCTAAGCACTCATGTGGAGGGAGGGACAAGTCAGCGCTCTGGAATCCCTTTCATAAGGCATTAGCTCCAAGACAACACAGCCCTCATTACCTAATCATTCCTTCACAGTGATACCTCCTGATACTTTCATCTTGGGGATCAAGTTTCAGCATCTGAAGCTGAAGAGATGCGAAGAGATGGACAAGAACAGACTGAGGGGAAAGGAGAAGAAAGGAGAGGAGAGGAACAGAGATGTAAAAAGTGATGTCAGCAGACCCAAAGCTGATAGACCATGCAGACAGCTACAATGAGTCTGAACTTGCTGCTGCATGCTGGAGTTGGTATTGCAGCTGGGGACCAATCTGTCCCTGGCTATAATTTCTTAGTTTCACAAAGCTGACTGTAGAGTGCAAGATACAAGTAAGATATGATTCACCTGCCTAATACACATAATTCACATGCAAAATTATAAATGCATGACAAATGCATATTGTAAATATATGTAACATTTAATAATGCATCCATAAACTACAGTATAGGTTTGTGTTCTGTAACTTTAATAACAACTTTTTAAAAAAACTTATGTAAACTCTTAATTCATATACTAGAAGTGTCGCTCAATGTTATCAAAGGGAATTTGGCCAAATGCATTAGGAAGAAGACCGGAGACAAGTTTGCCATGCTGTCTAGCTTACAGACTTGTAAGTGCTCCGTCCAGGAAACAAAGACCTCCTTGATCTGAGCAGTACACTCTTAGCCTCCCCTCTGGTTTTAGCATCAGCCTCATCAAATCCAAGAGGCTTTCACAGATCGTGTCTTGCTACAGTGCAGAGCTAGTGTGTAAATGTCATTCACTTTCTACCTAGCTTCTTTCATTAATAGAATATGGGAAGGAACAAACACATAGCCTGGGGAACCTGAAGGTGACAAGGAGTTTGGGCTCTCCAGGGCACCTTCTCATGAGTAGAGAAAGAAGCCAGTGGACTCATGATCACAGAAATATCCCATTCTCACATTGTCCTGAGACTGATATTCTATGTTCCTCAGAACGTTCTCAGTGGGACTGAGACAGCATCTACCTCCGTGGAGTCCTACACAGCACACCCTTCTATTGTCTTCTCTCTTTTGTCTCCCTTTTCCATTTGTCTTTCTTGCTTTCTGTAATCAACCCTTACGTAAATTACACGGATGAAGACATTCGTTTTGGGTTTTGTACTGGAAGGGAACTTACATTATGTGCCAGGTAAAGTCACCACAGATATCTAATAAAGAATTAATTAATTCATTCATTCATTCATTTATTTATAATAATTTTGTTTATATTTCAAATGATATTCCCCTTTCCAGTTACCCCTCCACAACTCCCCCATCCCATCTCCCCTCTCTCCCCTTCCCTTTGCCTCTATAAGGGTGCTTCTCCACCCACTCACTACTCCTACCTTACCACTCCTGCATCCCCCTACACTGGGGCATCAAACCTCCACAGAACCAAGGCCTTCCCTCCCACTGATGCCCAACAAGGCCGTCCTCTGCTACATAGGCAGCTGGAGCCATGGATTCCTCCATGTTTACTCTTTGGTTGGTGGTTTAGTCCCTGGGAGCTCTGGGTGGTCCGGTTAGTTGATATTGTTCTTCCTATTGGGTTGTAATCCCTTTTAGATCCTTCAGTTCTCCCTCTAACTCTTCCATTGGGCTCCCCCTGGCTTAGTCCGATGGTTGGTTATAAGTATCTGCATCTGTATTGGTCAGGTGCTGGTAGAACCTCTCAGGAAACAGCCATGCCAGGCTCCTGCCAGCAAGCACTCCTTGGCATCAACAATAGTGTCAGGGTTTGGTGTCTGCAGATGAGATGTCTTGTGAAGAAGAAAAAGAAGAAGAAGAAGAAGAAGAACAAGAAGAAGAAGAAGAAGAAGAAGAAGAAGAAGAAGAAGAAGAAGAAGAAGAAGAAGAAGAAGAAGAAGAAGAAGAAGGAGACAAAGTATTACATGAGAAAATGGTGAAACCCAAAAGATATTAATGAATTTGAGGTAGGATGGAGGAAGTGGGGCCCGAGGGAGCCTTCCTTAGGTTTTCTGTCCTCTTTACACTGGAAGCAAGAAATATGCAAACCTTGTTTAGAAAATGCCTTCATTCAGCCTTACTTTTCTATCTTGTCACCCCCGTCTTGAGTTGGTTGCTCTGAAGTTCAAAATACCAAAGCAAACACGCATGCATTTGTACATGAAAACGCACCCTGTTTGTTTTCCTGTTTTATTTTCTCCTCCTCCTCTTTGACACAAGGTCCTATTATGCTCCATGTAGTCCACCCTGACCTTAAACCCAAAAGTTTCATGCTGCAGGCTTCTGAGTACAAATGAATAGCATCTGTATCTACAGTTTTCCTCTAATTTTAAATTTTGATTCACCCATCCCTTATCTTACAAAGATTTTCAACTATAATGTAGGTTTTTCTCTTTTTGACAGTTCCAAGAAAAGCTTAAGTTTTGATCATCTTTACCTCCCTTTCTTTACCCCCCCTTCCCCTTTCTTCCCCACTGAAATCTTTCTTCCAAACAAGGCCTCTTTTTACTTTAAAAATATTTTATTTATTTTCATTTTAAGTGTATGAAGTTGTATGTGCATAAAATGCCCACCGAATCCAAAAGATGGAGTTGGATCCCCTGGAACTGGAGTTCCACATAGTAAAGAACTGCTAGGTGGGTGTTGGGAATGGCAGCCAGGTCCTCAGCCAGTGCTCTTAACTGCTGAGCCATCTCTCCAGTCTCTCCTTCCACAACAATCCCCCAGCCCCTTAATCAGTTGAGATTGATTAGGGCTGCTTTCTTAAACGTGAGTAGGCTTTGTTGTTTTTAACATAGATAACTTAATAGTCACTATAAGACTATTATCACTAAAGAGAGTGCCATCCTCTCCCAAGGCTTCCATGAGCCGTGTAGTCTCTCAGATGCATGGAATCAGTCATATTTACTGACTGGGTCATTTTACTTATTTTTGCATCCTTAGCAAAATTTTCAACCCTAAGGTGCAGTGATGTTTCTGTATTATGCTCTAAGTATTTAGAATGATACTTAAATTTACTTTGTGGCAGATGCTAGAGAGCGCATAGACGAGAATACAAATATTAATATCTACTTACATTGAGAATACAACACAAACATTGCATGTGTATCAGCAGAGACCTGTGCACATGTGTACACATTTGTGTGGTGCTCAGAAGTCAACCTCATTCACTTCTCTTTCATTTTGAGAGAAGGTCTCCCAATGAGCATGCAGCTAACTGACCTGAGTAGGATGTGGCCAGCAAACTCCAGGGATCTTCCTCTCTAGTGCTGGGATTGCAGGTATGTGCTGCCAGGCCTGACCTTCCTTTGCTAAATAAATGCTTGTAATCCAAACTCAGGCCCTCAAACACACAGCATTTTATCAATTCTGCCACAGCCCCCGACAAAACAAAGAAGACATTTTGCAATAATTTTCTATGCCATCCAGATCCAGCCATTTGTAGAATCCAATTTTCCATACTTCAGGGTTTTCTTTCTTTTTTGTCTTATGTTTCTTATATTTGGATAGAAACATTTCTCCTTGGCCTCTAAGTTTGAGGACAACCAGGACTAGATGTGCAGAGCAGGCCAACATACTCCTGACCCCAAAGCTTTTGAAGTCTGAAGAGTAAACTTGAGGGCTGAGTTGTTAGCTTTGGGTATACCCTATTTATTCATTTCTTCCTTCGTGTCCTTGAGTTGGTTATTTTTTGTTTCTCTGACTTTCTTTTTTGTATGGAGTCAATTTGAAAAAGAAGAAGAAGAAGAAGAAGAAGAAGAAGAAGAAGAAGAAGAAGAAGAAGAAGAAGAAGAAGAAGAAGAAGAAGAAGAAGAAGAAGAAGAAGAGTTATTTACAGCTCATCAAGTTAACGGGAACTCAGCAGCTCATGGAACATGGGAACACCAGAAACTTTTGACAGGACCTTTTTATCTAGTGCATTTGCCTTTAAAAAATGAGCATTTGCCCAGAGGAAATTTGTGATAATGGTGTAGACGCAAGAACAAGCAGAGTCAATTGCTCAAATGGTCTGTTTGACGGGAGACTTAAGGGGGGAGAAAGAGTAAGGCCATGAACTGGGTTCCTTCGTCCTGACGCATTAGAGGGAGTTGGCACAACTCCCTCTGCAGCTACAACACTAGGCTCTCCACAATGGATGCACACCGTGCACCTCTTTCAGATACATGCATCCTTGTGTAGAGCTGTGTTCATTACTGGTTATTCAAATCCCAAAGGAGTAATTTCCCTGAGTGTAAACTTTTTAAAGTCTTGCTAATTTCCCACCATTTTTATCAGGAAATGTAATAAATAGGGTGAAGTTGAATATTTGCATAGTGAACTCTATTGTGTATTTTAAATTGGCATTTCATTGTACATCTTAAAAAATCATCTGCTGTTGCTAATCTGGTCATACAAATATTAACCCTTTCGCGGCACTCATTGTAAAGGCTCACATGTCAAGGCCTTCCTACATACTTCCACATATGTGGCATTGACAGAAGTCAATATTTTTGACATGTTTTGATATAAAATTAACGTAGAAGGCAATTCATGGATCTTAAGTACAAAAACACTTCCTGATTTTTTTTTTAACATTCTCTATGCAATTCTAACCCTTACTAAAAAATCAAACCATCACAAAATTCTGTGAACTTACTGGTTCATTCCTACATTTGTGATCCAAGGGTTGAAGTTACCCCTGGGATTTCCATTGCATCTTCTTTCTTTGTTTGAAATCTTGAGGTATGAGAATCCGCCAAAATTGTCGCTGTCTGTTAGATGTCTTGTGTGTGGTGTATTTTAATATTCATCTATGTTGTGTGTCTCAGTAACTTGCTTTCTAAATTGCTAAGCAGTATATTATAATCATGTCATGTTACTATATTCTATTTGTGTATACCTGGTTATTTTCAACCTTGGGCTATTCTAAATAAATCTAAAATCCAATCCTGTAATGTATTGGTAAGCATTTTTTTGCATATCTGTTCATGGGGGAAATCAACCTGCAATTGTGTTTTGTTTTAGAATCTTTGTTAAATGGTATAAGGGTCCTGGCCTTACTACTGACCGAGTTGGTAATCCTGCATCTGTATACATTTTGTAAAGTTTCTTCCTAAGCGTTTGATTGAGCATAATTGAAGCCTTCAAGACTTGGAGTGTTCCTTTTGGAAAAGCATTTGATTGTTGCTTTGGTGTGTTTCTTTATCATGCATAAGATGATTCTCATTTGTTGTTGTTGTTGTTGTCTTACAGCAATTTGAGAAAACTGTAACCTCCCTGGTCCGTGTGTCCAGGCCTTTTCTGCTCTATATATTTTCAATCTGTTAGGTCACATTACTGCTTTATTGGTTCCCATTTTACATTCCTCTTTTTGTACATTTTTGGTAATTGTTATACAGATATGTGTACATATTTATATATATATATATACATATATTTATATTAAACATGTATATATGTCTAATTTTTCACAGTGAGACTAGGATTAATATTGAATCATTTCACATGGAATCCATAAAGCTCACAGCAGTAAGGTATTTATACTTTGTGTGTGTGTGTGTGTGTGTGCGTGTGTGTGTGTATGTGTGTGTGTGTGTGTGTATGTTTGTGTGTTATATGTATGTGTCTGTACAGGTGTGTGTGTGTGTGTGTGTGTGTGTTTGTGTGTTATATCTATGTGTCTGTACAGGTGTGTGTGTGTGTGCGTGTGTGTGTGTGTTTGTGTGTTATATGTATGTGTCTGTACAGGTGTGTGTGTGTGTGCGTGTGTGTGTGTGTTTGTGTGTTATATGTATGTGTCTGTACAGGTGTGTGTGTGTGTGTGTGTGTGTGTGTGTGTGTGTGTGTGAATGCACTCCTTTCCTGCCCCATCTTGATCTCCTTATCATTCTGCCCCATCTTGATCTCCTTATCATCATCTACTTTGCTTCTATATACAACCAAAACCACAGAGAGCTGTAATTGCGTTTTGAGTAGTCTCAAGAATTTTACAGACATTCAGATGAAAGAGTTTCTTACCTTTAACCCATATTTCAGCCTTCAGTGCGCTTCCCTTTCTGGAAGATAGACTTCTCAGCCTCCTGCACTGCTTCTCAGTCTCAGAGCTTCCTTCCCTGATCCTTTTCCTTTATGTCTGCTGACTTCCGACTCTCCTGTATACTTTTCATCCAAAACTGTAGTTTTACTAACGTTTGGTTGAAAAAACTTGGTTGACATTGTTTCTGTTTAATTTTTTTCTTTTAACACCTTTATGATACTTGGTTACTCTTTTGTGGTCTGTAGATTCTCATAAGAAAATGATTTTTTCTTATCATTCCCAAACAATATTAAAAACATGTTTCTTTTCCTTTGGTTCTATGCACTTCTGTCTGCCTATGCCCTGGTCTCTTCATTTCTTTCTCTTTACTGATCTTAGAGGTTTTTACATTTTCAATTTTACTTCTTTTTACCCATTTTGTCAAACTTATTATGTCTTTGAAATCTGTTCTGTTCCAGTCCCCACTGCTTATTCTGAGGGTTCAGTAAAATTTTCAAATAGATTTTTTAAAATTATTGCTTAGGCCAGCAGAATACTGATTCCTTTGGTGTTTGTTTGACAAGGTCTTTTAGCCCAGGCTAAACTCCTGTTGAGAGTAAAGACCTCATATCCTCCTGCCTGTAGAGTTCAGGGATTAGAACAATGAGCCATCAGCCATGGTTCTGTTTCCTGTTTAGATCCAAATGTCATTTAAGAGTTTGTTGCTGTTGTTGTTTGTTTCATGTTTAATCCTGTTTGCGTCCTTCTGATCTATCTGCGTCTCGGGTCTATCACCTCAGGGCTGGCCGGTGTCTGAACTGAGTTTACTGCGGATAGATTCCCTTTGGGTACACTGTTCCCTCCTCTCTCTCCCTTATCTCCCCAGCTGCTCAGATTCACAGACGCCCTGAACCGTACCCACCTTTTCATGACCAAGTCATATTTATCAAATTCAGCTTCAGTATGTTCTCAGGTTAAGATTTCTACAGTTCAAAACTGAACTTGTGGATGTCACATTGCCAAGTTTATTGCTTACTGAAATTCTGTGAACGTCTTTGTTTACTCCTTGTCTCTTTCCTTTTTACCTTGTATTTTTCAAAACTCTGCTATTACTGACTTCTTTTTTAGTTGGCTTTCTGTTTTGTTTTTGCTTTTAACTAACAGTAAAGCTGATGTATTTTGGACTGCCAGTCCGAGAGAACTATTTTTCCTCTCAGGAACTCTAATCCATTTCTAGTTATTTTTATCTTACATTCCAGTTTTGTTTTTTTTTAAGATGCGATGAACTTCAATAACTTTTTATGAGTTTTATTGAGATGTAATTACAGATCATAAAGCTTACCCTTTAAAAGGGTATGACTCAGCATAATGGCAAATTGCAGAGCAATCAGCTGTGTATTAGGTTTTCTGTGATAATCACCAGCATTGCCTTTTCATCAGCCTAAAAGGCAGCGCTACATTAGCAATCATCATTCTAGTTCCTGGAGATCTCTAACTAGTTTCTGGTTCTATGGGGTCACCTGTCTTGAAGATGAAGATGAAAAAATGAACTATGCTTTTCTGTAGTAGGCTCCTGCCATTTGGTACAATGTTTTCAATGTTCATCGGTGTTGTCTGTAAATCAGTACTTCATCCTTTTTTATTGCTAAATAGTATTCCTTTCTATAGCTGAACCGTAGTTTATAGTCCTATTTTTAGCCCATTATGAACATGTGGGTTGATCTGTTTTTTTGTTGCTGTTGCTGTTTGTTTTGTACGTGAGGGGTTTTTTTTGCTAATACGAGTTATATCAATAAAAGATATATGATGTGGACATATATTTTCATGTCTCTTGTTATATAGCTAGGGATGGAGAGGTGGGGCCATATGTTAACTCTGTGTTTAACTTTTGAAGCTTTGCTAAACTTTCAAGAATGGTTCCTTGTTTTACATCCTCACCAGCAATGTAGGAGAGTTCCATTGTCCATGGTTTTTGCAATATTTTTTGGTATAAATTTTGCCATTCAGTGTGTAAGAAATAATTTCTCGTGCTTTTAATTTGTGTTTTCTTTAAAAAAACTAAGGATGAAAATACTTATATGCTTTGTGGTCATTTGTATATCTTCTTTAAAGAAAATTTTACTAAGTCCTTAGCTTATTCTTCAGTGTGGTCATTTTCACCTGAGCATTAATATGCAAGGGTCATTGTACAACCCAGATACCCATTCTTATCATAGGGATCCCGCCAACATTTCCTAACATTCTGTGTGCTGTCTTTACATTTTATCGTTCATATGTTTTATAGAACCAAAGTAACTTTAGAACACTTTGATGAAGTCCAATTTATCTTTTATATATTCACTTTTAGTGACTTGTTTAAAAGCATCACTTGGTTCAAGGACACTAAAGGCTCAGTCTGCTTTCTTCTAAGGAGTCTGACATTTAAATCTTACATTTTTTATAACAACTCATTTTAATTTGATTTGGATATTTGGTATAAGATTAGAAATTTGGTTTTCATCCTTGAAAATATCTAGTTGATACAGTACAATTTTTAACATGATTTTCTCTCATTGAATTATCTTTGAATACTTGTGAAAAATTACTATTTCTATGAGCTTACAACTGGCGTTAATCCTGGCTCCTTGCTTACCCAGGATCTCAGGTCTGACCTGACATGGATAAGAATAGACATGATGAAAGAGTAAACAGGGCTCAAGACACCCCATCCCCACCCCAATTTAGCATTTACACAGCTTTGCCCATTCAGGAGAATCAGGAGACTTTCTGGGTTTGCCAGGACTATGTTAGAACTGTAAAAACTCCACTATGGAGAACCTAGTATTTTTGTTTTCTTTTTAATTTCCTGGTTTTGTGATTATTCCAAGTGACCTGGACACCTCAGAAATGTAATATGTTTATCAATTACCTTTAATTCTTTTGTGGGGAGGTGTATACTGAAGCCCAAACATACTACTCCCTTTGCCCATTGAGGTCTAAGTGATCGCAAAAGGGACTTGAGAATAGAATGTTTCCAAGTGACTCCAAGGCAGGCCTAATGATAGTTCCACAGGAACAGGGCTTGGGGGGAAAGATGCCCTTCCCAGTGGTGTCTACACCGTTGTGTTTCATACTTAACACCTGTTTAAAATGTCTTAGTTTTCAGTGCTACTATAGCAATGGAAAGATGGGGCAGAGTTAGAGCAAACCTAAATGTCACAGAGCTGAATGACACCACTGAAAGTCGTCCAAATTTCTTAAATAAACTCTCCCTGGATGTTGCAAGCATTTGGTAGATTTCCAGAGCATTTAAAAGGACGAATTTGACTGCTGCTTAGCAGCGTTCTAGTTAATTTTAGGAAAAAATAGAGTTTTGGCAAACCTTATTTCACCAATCTTGCCTTCCAATAAATTGAGTATTTATTTAATTTGTAAATATGTTCAATAATTGTAATATAGATACTCGAAATATGTCATAAAACATTTGAAAATAGAAACTTAAAGCAAATGTGCTGCTAAGTGAATGTAAATACAATTTCTATTTTTCCCAGTCTACCTCAATAGATTATCTTCCTAATAGGTTCCAATTGGGGAAATTTCTGTCCAATTTTACTTTCAGTAATGATTGAGATTACAAAATAATACATCAGTCCTGTAACCCTTCTTGATAATAAATTCTGATAATAACTGTAATTGCTGGTATATATTTAAAGCTTATATGACTTATAAGGAATGCAGATTTAAACATTCAAACATAGGAGCCATTAAGACAATCTGCATTCTAAATTAATGAAGGAAATAAACACAATAATTCTCAGACGTTTGGCCCTCACAAGAGTAGAAATCAGAAAAATAAATTTGTGATGGAATCCAGCTTGCTGGAAACCCAGTCTCACTATGCCCAGTTTCCTTCTTTAAAGTTCTCTCTTAAAGATAAAGCTGTAAGCTGAGCTGACAGAGGCTCAGAGGATGTTAGCCTTTTTAGGAGTTCTCACAACTAAAGAGATAGCATCAGTTGAGACAGCATCAGTGCCATTGACTATACTTGCAAGTTGGGAGTGAATACAAAAGTGAGATCAGAATGTTGACAGCCTCTGCTTTGTCCCTGTGGGTGCCTATGGGTAAGTGGCTCTCCCTATCCACGCTACTGTGTTTCTCCTACAGTCCCCCCTCTCCCTAGCTCATGTGCAAAGGAAAGTCTTATTATTAGTACTTACTATTCCTTAGGATATTTAACAATATCCTTTGTAGTTTCCTTTAAACCTTTCTCTCATCTTTATAAATATTTCTGTTCTTCAACTCTCCTAAATTATATTCATTTAGTATGTGAGTTTCCTTTCTATTAGAACACTAATTATTATCAAGATAGTCTACTTTTCCCCCCTGATACGGAAATATCACACTGTTTGCCTAGGCTGTCTTAACATAGTGAACTCAAGCACCCTCTGTCTCCATTTTCTGAGATGTCAGTGCTATTGGTTTCATTGGCCCATTGGTATACTGGTATATTGGCCATTGGTATATTGGCCCATGATCAGTTTTTACCCTTTTCTCCTGCCATCCATATTGAACTCTCTTCTTTAAAAATAATCTCTCAATTCTTGAGATCATATAATTGAAGAGTTCTACTTTTTATTTTGAAATCAATATATTGGTAAAATTGTAAACAGTTGGAACCTAAAAGCAGTACTTGCAGAGCCTAACCGGAAGTCATCCGGGTTGGTTGATATGTATATAGCATCTGTATGGATCAAGCTATACCAGTCTATGTGTATAATTTCAGTCTCATGCTCTTAGCTGTTCTTTAATTTCTATACACTCTGCTTCCCTGCAAAGTTCCAAGTTCACAGCAAGTATAGGATTTGAGTGATTATAAATATGTAATTTCTCTGTGTAGCAACCTTAGCTTCTTGCAAGAAAGACATTTTTAGATACATTTGCTAAATAAGAGACTAATGGGGGATCTGGACTTTTCCAAATTGGGCTTCATTTGTGAGCATACTCTGGCACTCTTCAGCTGCTCTTGTGACTCTGGCATCTGTGCACTTCATTATACCTGTTGACATCAAGGTGCATTGTTGTACTGAAAACAGATCTTTCTGAAGTTCCCTTTTAAATCACACGGCATCACAGCCATCAGTCCGAGCTAGAGAACTAAGATCAACTAGCAATACTTGATACAGCCTGTCCCTTGATGGGACAGCATGTCATATACACACTGTTTGAACTGCATAATACACACATTTCTTCTCACTGGAAAGTTCTCTGCATCTTGATTAGGAAGGAACACGAGTAAGCTTTTCAAAATTGTCCTATGGATAATTGGCTCATAATTGCTTTTTATGGAACTGCTCATCAGAAATCTGTCATTAAATCTTCTCCAGAGATCACAATGCAAGCCATCAGAAATAAACTGCTGTTATTAATGTGTGCACATGAAGATATGTGCTTCTTTGTATAATTTCCTCAACACTAATATCCTGTTTCTGTGAATCAAAGTCAACCTTAAATCTAATATCTCTTTATAGAAAGAACATTGATTAGAGAATGGAAAGAAAATAATAGATTGACAGATTTCCATTTTCCACTTAGGGTTTTAAACACTTTGGTTATATGGAGAATAGTTAAGGAAAGGTGCATGACTTGTGCTTCCTTAAAGAATTGGGGGGCAGAATAGTAAACCCACTTATGAAAGAGCTATATAGACCTCAGGTAAATTTGGATCATTAGTGTCACTGGTGATTTAATGATTCCTTAGCCTTTACTAGCTGGGGTAAAAATTATTATTCCAAAATATAAACCAAGATGGGGAGAAAACTCAGTAGGAAAAGCATAAGCATGAGACCTGAGCTTGATTGCCAGACCTGGCCACAGTGACACAGACTTGTGACCAGAGAGTTGGGGAAGGGGACACTGGAAGATCTCAGGAGTTTGCTTGCTGGCCAGTCTACTCTTATCAGTGAGTTCCAGGCCGTTGAGAGACCCTGTCTCAAAAAATACAGTGGATGACATACAAGGAAAGGACCTGAAGAGGTTTACTCACCTCTGATCTCCACATACATGCATACAGGCACACCTACAAATGTACACATATGCCCCCTCAGAGAGAAGGGGGAGGAAGCAGTGAATCTAGAGCATATTTCCTAAAATGAATCTACCTTAACTAACAGTGATACCAATCTCACTATTGATAATACTTAGTAAACACCTTTGACAGCTAAAGAATCTAGATTCTGTGACCATTCTGTATGTTATGGAATCTTCTAAGAACTTTTTGCTTAATTCTCATAGCAAATCTATGCCTTACATTCTATCATTACTTCCATTTCACAGAGGAAAAAGCAGAAGAAAAGAAGATTATCCAGCTTTCTCAAGATCATAAGGCTGGTCGGGGGCATTATGGGTCTTGTACTTAGGAGAAGAGAATTAACTGCACCGAAAAAAATGAAGAGATGCTGTTCTGGGTAAAAGAACAAACCTTTCATTGTGTGTTTATGTAATGTAGTAATTTGTTAATATAGCTTGCTTTCTGGCTTGGACATTAGATATCAGGCTGTTAAAAAATACCACCATGGTTTCCAGAGAGGATTCCTGATACTGACATTGCACTAGAAAAATGCTTCATAGACTTGATAGGATAGATTTTTAGCATCTCACATCTTCAAAAACAGAGATGATTTTAGCCATATAACAGGTGAGTTATTCATCAGAAATGTGAGAATATGTGAACATGATGTATCATATGTATAAATACGTATATATGTGAGAATAGATGAATATTATATATATATATATATATATATATATATATATATATATATATATATATATATATATATATATATATATATATATATATATATATATTTATCTTCCTTGGAGGAAAGCCCTACTATAAAAACAAATTTGGGAAGTATAATGACAAGTATGTGAGTGTACATTAATTTCCCCCTTATGTTCTTATTGCCAGCAGATGGAGGTCGAAATTGAATTGCTGCTGACTGTTGTCCCTTGTTATGGCCTGTGGAGACATGACAATTGAGGAAGAACTTAAAAGAATACTGAGCAGCAGAGCATGAAGCAGTGGGTGTGACCAGTGTCTGAGACATTTCAGGGCTGATAGTATTTGGCAGGATAAAAATATGCATCCTTGTCTGCAGCCTTGCAAAACAGACCTCACCATCAACTGTGCCACAACACCTGTAATTGATTTGTCCTATAATTTATGTTATTATAAAATATGTGATTTTCCAAATCACACTGTTCTTATGTTAGCCTTCTTCACATAGCCCCTTACAAAATACCTAAGTAATTAAACTGCCGTGAAAAAAATGTCCTTATTTCATTGGAAATTTGGGTACAGAGTATTGAGTCCGTACACATTCACCAGCTTGTCAGTCTTACTTTGATCCCCTTTGGGCTTTGGGTTGGTGTGTTCTACTACTAGTTCAGGTTTTCCACTTAAGAGAGAGGCTGTGGCCTTCTGCAAGATTCTTGAAGGAACTCAGGACTCCAAAACGCTTACAAATTCCTGTTTTTGGTTTATGGGGCAGTGTAACTATACATGTTTACTTTATCGATTGAAACAGAGTATTTTATGCAAATAAGAACGACAGAGTAGTAGGGAAAACAGCTTGGAGGACATTATTACCTTCCCCAATCCTCATTTCTTGTCATGAATTATTAATCATGAGGTAGTACCCCATCTGATGCTTTGAAAGCTCTCCCCCTGGTAAGAACAGGCTAATTGAATTGGAGGAAGTGGAGCAGGAAGAACTAAACGTGGAATGTTGATGGTTGCACCAAAAGCAATTATCCACCCTTCAGCCTTCTCCACCTGTTGGAAAACCCAAGGCTCACTAATTCTGGCACCATGAGGGAAGGGATGGGAAAGGAGAAGAAAGTGCTAAGCCAATGCAATCCCAGCATATTGTTCTTGAGAGTAATTCATTTGGCTGAGAGGTATACGGGGGCATAAGAAGGAGTGGGTGTGGGACGAGGTCTTGCACACCAGAGATCAGAATGTAAACCAGTCCAAACCCCATGCAGTGTCATTGAGCAATGTAACAAAAGCCTTAATTAATGTGACCTCCACCTAGTAACTCCACCTTGAGGACATTTATATTGGCAATTAATGTATATGGAAATATTTGAAATAATTAATATACACAGTAAATATGGGGTCATTATTAGAATATGATAAAATCATGTTATAAGAAATTATATATTTGATACCTTTTTATCTAAAGAAAACTTATAAACCAACAGATATGAATACAGAAGGTAAAATAATCCCACATTCATAAGGAATGTCAGAGTAATGGCTTAGGGGACACATGCTTTAAGTCACACCAGTATATGGTATAAACATTGAGATACAAGCTGAAATGATACACCTGGCCACTGTAAGTGATCAATAGCTGATTTGTCATTTGTTGGGTTTATGCATTTTTAAACTATTTTCCTATAAAAGCAGATGCCATTTTGCCCCTAAATATACAAATGAAACTTGTAACAATATTTTGCTTTTGAAATTATACTTTCTAAGTGCACAGGAGCAGTTAAAGTAGCCCATGTTTGATGCTTGCCAACCTACCCCCTCAAAGCCTAGACTCTGCTAGACAAGAGTTAGCAAAAGATTCCATTGCACCATCATGGAGCAAGCAGAGGCCTTTGGGGACTCTTTTTCTTGGACTAATGCTTTTTTTTTACCTATATCACAGAACGAGTCTGGAGGGTTAGAACTAAATTAAATCGAATATGCACAGACTTTTAAGAAAAAGCAAAGTAGATCAGACCATGAAGGAGCTTCCTACTTCCTCCCACTTGCATTCTGTACCTTTGTAATCTCCCTGGTTGTGAGAGTATATACAGTGAACAGGAATAATCTGCTTGACTTGGGGGCATACAAACGTGTCGGGTCTTGAGTTCTATTGTAGATCTGCACTCAGCACAACGCTTTATCCACAACTGCTGAATGGATGGTTCAAGAAATGCAGAAAGGAAGACCATGAAGGAAAGGCCAACTCAGCCATCTGGCTTTCCACCTGAATTCCACTGAATGAAACCCAACACTAGATCTCCAAAAGTAACCAAGCATTTCTGGGGTGACAATGTTTAAAATCCAACAGATAAATGGAGGACTTCAGGGAAAGTAGCTGAAATGAGAAGGCAAAGGTGGGATCTTTGCAGGTGTTTCGCCATCGCGATCATGGTGCTGTGGGAAAAGAGGGAGGAAGGTTGTTTAGTTTGCAGCGAAGTGGATTCCTGAATGAGGGAAAATTAAATCTGCTGGAGGATTGGAAGGAGACAGGGCCTGCAGGATGATTTTAGCCGCATAAACAAGAATGGTTTTGTGCCATGATTTCTATTCAAGCCCCCTGGCTTCCTGGACTAAGCTGATTATTATTAAGCATTTATGTGGCATTTCATATGTACAAGTACTTTACAATCATTTATTATTTATTCCTCACAACGTGAGAAACCCACAAATCAAGGGCAGGGAATAACGTTAATACAATTTTATTAAACAAGAGGGGTGTACCTATCAGCAGCTCAGCTACAGCCCGAGTGTGACCTCACAGAGAGAAGCAAAGTGACAATAACTTTTTTTTTACCCTTTTGTGTTGCAATTTACACTTTTAACCAGTTATAAATCAGGCGACCCTGCACATCTGGGAGAACTCCTGGGTGCCTGACAACTTGGTGTGCCAACTCAAGGGAAAGCTGCCTTGGAGTCTGCCACTTCTGTCGTCAGTGTTCCCTTTCCTCCTCCCCTCTCTCTTCCTTCCTTCCTCCCTCCCTCCCTCCTCACTCATTCCCTCCCTCTGTCCATTTCTTCCTTTTGCCTTCTCACATCTGTTTTCTGTTTCTTCTCCCTATTCCCCCTTTTCCCATAATGTATCCATGTCTTCTTTTTATCTTTCTCTTTCGTTGCTGTCTTATTTCTTTCCTGTTCCTCATTTCATGTTATTTTTACTCTCTTCTTGTCTCCCTGCCTTCTGGTTTCTGTCACTGTTTCTCACATAGGCAGACAGGCACACACGTATGCATGTACACACACACACACACACACACACACACACACACACACACACACACACACGGTAAGAAAGCGGGATCTAATTGCTAGAACAGGCAGAAGGTCACTTCCACTGTGAGGCAGCCCTTCTTCATAGCCTTCTTCTGAGACCTGACACATGGAAAATTTTAACTTGATTTGTACAGGGAGAATAATGCCCATGTTAATCTAAGCTGCTTGGAAGGTCATTTAAAAACCATTCCAGGTTGTTTTACTCCCACGGCTAGTGTTCTTCAGGCACTTCTCATAAATGCTAATGAATTATTCACCTTGATAGTGTAGACAAACACAGACTGCTGATGTTATTTGGAAATCATTCAAATTGACTAATTAGTCATTTCCTTTAGATTTTATTTAACAAAGAAAAAGGGTCTGAGCTATTTGGTGAATCATACATCAGTACATTCCTAAAAACATAATAGTTCATATTAATTTGTGGAAGGCCTAACTTAATTTAGCCCTCAGGTAGTCTACAATGTTTAAAAAATAAGTATAATCTTACTGCATTCCCAGAAGAATGTCACTAAACAATGAACAGAATCATCTAATTGAAGGTGTCACTCTTCAGTTTTGAGGATTGGATAGGAATCATTTGCTATTAGCAAATAAATCAGGAATAACAATATCCTGATCTGCCCCTCCTCAGATATCTTTAAATGTATGTATTTGTTTCTGACCAGTTACTGTGTGGTAGATACACTGTTGTGAATGCTGTAGAGAACTGACAGAAAAGATCCATGAAATTCTAGTGGGGATGTTTTATATAGTTAGAGAAAAGTAATTGGGTTTTTTTTTCTTTTTTCTTTTTTCCAAGACAGGGTTTCTCTGTGTAGCCCTGTCTGTCCTGGAACTCACTCTGTAGACCAGGCTGGCCTCGAACTCAGAAATCCACCTGCCTCTGCCTCCCGAGTGCTGGGATTAAAGGCGTGCGCCATCACTGCCCGCAAGAAAAGTAATTGTTAAGTTAGAAAGATAGTTAGATCAATAAAATCTTGGTAGGTGATAGATTAGTATAGGATAGATAAATAAACACATGATAGATTGTTGATAATGAGGTTAAATAAATTTTTAATTGTGATAAACGCTAGACAGAAAGTATGTTGGAGTACTTGGGGGTCGTTTTAGATAGAAAGACAGGAAAGCCCTTTAGAGAAGGCAGCACAGAGAACATCACGCTAATATTTGAAGTTTCCCAGGAGTTGGCAAAATGAGATGTAAGAGCTCTGAGACCAAGCTCACTGGGCTGAGGTTCTGTGTGCACTTAGCCTAGTGAGTAAAGATGCGGTAGAGGAAAGGACAGTGTGGCCAGGGAGAATGAAATAGTTTGTGCCTTTGCCTGGCCCATCTTTAGAGCAAATAACATGTGATTTACATTCAAGTAGCTGAACTAATTACAATTCTCAGTGACAGATAAGACCAGCATTATTTTGTCAAACTCTGACCAATGTATTTCTTCTATGTATTAATTTGATTTTGACCCTAATCCTCTTATATTGGGTCATAAACACGAATCTCCATGATACTAATGAAGACAAAACTCAGAGACCAAATAAGTCATGGTCTTTGGTATTCGATTCAGTAAATGGCAAAGAATAACTAAAATGATGTATAGAAAACACACTATTTGATTTACTTGTAATGTAATGCAATCCTCTGAGGTGGGTAAATAGAATATTTGCAACTAGTTATCAAGAAACATGCAAGGGATGCTGACATGTCGGCTGGTGTCTTTGGTGCTGTGGTCACTTGGCAGATTTCTTTTTCTTACTACTTCCTTAGGAGGTGAGAGTCTATCCAGTTCAAGTTTGCCCCATATTAGCTTGTTCTGGAACATTGAGTGACTGTTCTTAAGAGAGTGGGAACAGACAACTAGGCACCTCAGATAGACCACCAAAGTAAAACCAAAGAAACAATCACCAAATTGTAGTTTGCTGAATCAATAAATTTACTGGGGTTATTTATAGGCATATAGGTTAGAGAATACTTACAGGAATATGGATGACCCCAAAGCACTGCATCACTAAAATTTATGGATCCTTAGAGCTCCTTGTACAGCATTCACTCAGATTCACCTGACAGTCTTCTCTCTCCACCAATTTTTTACTATTTTATAACTTTGGGGAGGAGGCTTGGGAATCCTTGTAAGTTTTGAAAGCTTCCTGAGTCTTGCACATTGGGCTGCCTTCATTTCTTTTCCTTTATTTTTTTCTTTTCTTCATGAAGGAAATGTTCTAGTTTGGAAAAAATAGTAACACTATGGTATCACCAGATGTTCATGTTTGGTTTCTGTTGTTCCTCTTGTTTATTTTGTTTTGTTGTTTTGTTTTGTCAACTTGATCCAAGCCAGTGCTATATTGGAAGAAGAAACCTCATATAAGAAAATTCCTCCTTGTGATTTGCCTGTAGGTAAGCTGATGGGACATTTTCTTAATTAACCATTGATGTGAGAAGGCCCAGCCCAATGGGGAAAGGTCACTTTCTCAAGGTGGCCCTGGGCCATGTAAGAAAGCAAGCTGAGCAAGCCATGGAGAGCAAGTCAGTAAGCAACATTCCTCCATGGTCTTTGCTTCAGTTTCCAGCCCTAGGTTCCTGCCTTGAGTTCCTGCCGTGACTCCCTTTCATGATGAGTTATAGGCTGTAAGATGAAATAAACCCTTCCCTCCTCAAGCAGCTTTTGATCAGAATGTCTTATCATAGCAATAGAAAGCAAATGAGGGTATCAGCCAACCATCTGAGACTTAGGGGCATATAGACTTAGTGGGAGATAAAGCTCAGGAGACATTTTGGAGTCATATGAGATTATTCTCATACAACACTCTTGAAATCAATCTTGGATGATGTATTAAGGCTTTGATTTTAAGTAATATCCCTAAATCTCAGAGATTAAATCAATATTGGGAATAAGACTATAGCTCCTTTGCCTTCTTCCTTTCTCCCCTTCTGACTCCTCTTTCTCTACATTATTTTTCTACTGAAGTCTAAGTACAGGTTATAATCAAATATTGGAACCATGAGGAAAATTATGTGTGGGTCAAACTGTCCAATCTAAGGGTCTAGTTTCCCCAGGGCCACCATGTCTCTGTTTCACTAGAAATGGAATTCTCAGCATCTCTTTCTTCAAACTTCTTTTCCACAGGTCACTGCTTCTGCCACACTTTCACTCTGGTCTCACCATCTAATTACTGGGACAATTGTCTCATGCCATGTCACACTACTGGATATTGGTATGACATCCTAAAATATTACATACTGATGGTTATGTACAAAGAAGAATTGTATGCAGGTAGCTGAGTCATCAATGAAAGTGGATAAGTCACAGTGTGACATGGTCCACTCAAAAAAATAAAAAACTATTAGTCTCTTTGTTCTTAAATGCCCTAGTTATTAGCCATCCTAGAGAGTGTCTGCCCCTCCTATCTAGGTTTGTCCATTGATCTGGTGAAGATATTCTTCCCTCCTGCTTTTACGCCAGTCTCCAGTCTTCCTTTTCCTTTAATTTCATGGACAGAATTGTGTCCCTATTTCCTTTCCCCACATCCAGTCCAATAGGGAGTTTTGCAAAAGATGCCAATGTTAAACACACCCCTACAAGGAAGAAGACCAACACCATAAATTGGGACTAAATTAAAGCAAGCTTTATTCTGGGTGCACCAAAACTGCCAGTGGCTGTACCTTGGTAACACAACTGCCCTCTATTCTTATCAAAAAGAATAAAGAGCTCATCCTAGTTTCCTTCTTTTGAGTGAGAACATCTTCCTGGTTACAATACCATTCTTCCCTAAGAGTTTCCTTCCTTCTGCCCTTGTTTGCAGACAATAAGTTCCTTATTGGTGACTACCTCTAAACTAACTCTAAGTCTCTCTCTCTCTCTCTCTCTCTCTCTCTCTCTCTCTCTCTCTCTCTCTCTCTCTCCCTCTCTCTCCCTGTTCTGTCTCTGTCTCTGTCTCTCTCTCCCTCCCTCTCCCTCCCTCTCTCTCTCGGACACATCATGATCTGGAGAGTCAAACCTGTGTGAATAAGAATGTGTTCTCCTACAAATAGAGGCAGGACTAGTCTCTCCTTGGGTGGATTGGTGGAAAGGAAAGCCTAGAAAACCTAGAAAACATGTTTCCCAACCTGAATAGCCAGAATTTTGGTTTGTTTTTTTTTTTTTTTGAAATATTATGGGATTTGATTCATTGATCATTTTTCCTTTTGAATGTGGGAGTCTCAAAGACAACATGGAGAAAGACTGGTGTCACTCTCTCCCTACTATCCTACGGCTCCAAAGAGAGTCTTCTGTGTGCTGACTCTGAGGAATCCTTTCATCAGTCTCCCTTGAAAACAGAAATGGATTTGTCATGGTAAATAAAATTGTTTGAGTCCATTTCAAGGTCTGAGATTAAGATTAAGGCTAGTGTGCATCCCTAGATTAGCTTTAACAATATTGTATTATGATAAACACTTTATGGGAAAAAGAACAGAAAAATCAAAACCCATAACTTCACAGAGATGTTTCAAATGTGAAATTACATAGCTCTAGCAAGTCCCCTTCCTACTAGGTAAAGAGAATGATATATACTCTACTTATACTTGACCTCGTGGTTTCTGCTGAGTGCAAAGTCTCTGATGCAAGATGGAGAGAATTATTCTTTTGTCCTTTTTGTTCAAGAGTTAAATCTTCTATTTGTATATATTTCTCTATGACTATTACTAGACACACATGTACTTAACATTATATGCATGTCTTAATAAACATATACTATATCTATCCTTTGATACAGATGTGTACATTATATGCATATGCACATATACACCCAATACTTTGAGTTTGCAAACAGTGCACACACTGACTTCATTTTATAGCACAAGCACATAGGTAAAATAGAGCTAAAGCGCTTATGTTGTGGAAGAGAAGGAAGGTACTTCACAGAAGCTGGAAGAAGAAATTTGAACTTTCCTTGACTTGCACCTTTCCCCACATGCCAGCACTTTGCAAATGTCTTGTAAACTATCGCAGAGAAATTGTGCACATTTCTACAGAGGAAATAATCTGCAAAGGTTTTATCAATAACTGCACACTGCAGTCATCAAAATGTACACCTATATCTTCTTTGAAATCCAATTCACTCTAACAAAACCAGGAAGGGCCACTGGTTTTTAAAATGGCTCACAACACACACACACACACACACACACACACACACACACAGAGAGAGAGAGAGAGAGAGAGAGAGAGAGAGAGAGAGAGAGAGAGAGAGACTTCTTCACCTCATTATGTCAGTTGTGCTAGAGCTTATGATGTGTGGGCTTTTTGAGGCCAACATATTTGTTAGCCTTTGTATCTAAGAATATGGTACAGTTCCGGGATCAGAGTTATGTGTGGCAAAGGCACACACCTGTCTCACACTGTGGTCCATGACTATGAAATGAAAGATGCCAGGCTAATCTGTATAGCAAAGAGCAGAAAGTTTTACTTTAGGGGTTCCGATAATATGCTATTTCTCCTCTTCAAACTCAGTTTGATAGCTGATGAGTTATCAAATTAAATATAATGTTCTTCATTTATTTGATAAATTAAAATTATTTTTTTCACAGTGCTTAAAATTGTAGGTGCTTCATTGACATAACTAAGATGTTTGAAAGATTGGGATCTTAGACCTGTCAAATAATTAGTATTAAAATCATTGAAAATTTTTTATTATTTTAATATGTTTCAAATTAGAAATTAAAGAGAAAATGTGGCTATGAAGAAGTAACGAGATTAAAACAATCTTGTAATCAAAATTGCAGCTTCTTTATTCTGCCATCTATATTAAGTAATGGAGAAAATGCGAAGATAATTATAAGAACAAGAGGTTTAATAGATTCTAAAATCACGGGGTTGAAAATTGTCTCCCAAGATCCCCTCTTGTGAGTAATTTGAATGAAATATGGCTCAGGCTTGCTTTTGAATAAAGAAGATACAAAACAATCAGGTTTCTGGCCATTTGGAAAAAGAGTCTGGGCAAGCCCCATAGTCATAGATACCATCAGATAACTAAATTTAATGTGCTTTGAAAATCCTCATTGCATTCATTTAAGATTTTTGTAATAGCATGAAAGTATTTGGCAAGAGAGCAACCATGTGTCAGGTGAAGCAGGGTTGTTAGTGTTTTGCTTAAGGAAACAGTGTTCTGTGCAGTGCTGTTATACGCGCTAGAAGCTTCCATTTGGTGAATCAGAATGTGCTTTACTGACTACAGCATACCAGGCTGCTCTCTTTCCACTGCTGTTTAGCAACCAACAGGAAGTACTTCTTGAGCATGTTTGAAGCAATCACAAGTTGCTTCTGAAATCTAAGCAGGGGTGGGGTGGTCACTGTGTTTCTTTTGCTGCTTTTTCTGATCCTACACCATGGAAAGAAAGAAAGAAATCTGTAAGTTTAAGAAGGTTACAGAAATATTTGATTTTGTGTCTTGCAAATGTGAAAGCAGAATTATCCTAAGAGCTGACACTTTAGAATCCATGCTTGCTTGCAAAGCCGAAGAAGCTTTTGGGAAGACTTGTCACAAGTATCAGATGTAGACAAAATTCTAGAGAAGATTTGAACTCAGGCTTGATCACTTTAGAAGGGCAGCTCTTAGTGAAGTTCTGCATATACCATTAAGTGTTGAATATATATAAAGTAATTGAGATTTATTGAGAAAAATGAGCTTATTAATGTGTATCTCATTCTCCAAAATAAATCTTTCCTTAAATGTATATGCTTAATTAAGTGCTTATCATTTGAGTTATTTAGACATTTGAGTTACGATTTTTGTTAAAAATATTAATTCATGTTAATTTTTGTATCATCCATAACATATCTACGTGCATGTGTGTGGGCACACACACACACACACACACACACACACACACACACACACAAACATAAAATCTTTGATGTGTTTTGAGACCATGGGCAAGCACCATTATTACTGTGAACACTCAAGTAATGATGCTATGTATAAGAGAGACTGTTTCTTCAATGTCAGATCTAAGGGTCGGTGTTTGAGCAGAGAGAGATGAGTCTTGCAGGCAGCAAAGCTGGAAGGGTAGATCTAGCTATAAGCCCTTCCATATCAGATATGAAATTAGGGGATTGGGAGTTTGCCCTGCTGGGTTTCAGTCTTGCTTTGGTCTAGTATTTCCTCACCATGCCTACACGCCTCCCTTTTGAGATGGTAATATATATTGGGTGTCATTGTATGCTGGAAAATAGTAGATTGCTTTGATTTTACAATAGTTATGATTAAGAGATTGCATGAAATTTCAGAAAAGATGCTGGACTCTGGCCTTTAAAATGATGTTTAGACAATAAAAGACTATAGGGACTTTTGAAGTTTGAGTAGATATGTTTTGCATTATGCTATGACTATGATTCTATGGGGCTGGGGAGTAGAATGTGGTAGCTTGAATGAGAACAGCCCTCATAAGTTCATAGGCTTAAATACTTGGTCTCCATTTGATATTGTTTGGAAGGGTTAAAAGGTGTGGTCTTGCTAGAGAATATGTGTCTCTGGGTTAGGTTTTGAACTTGAAGATTTATGCTATTTTGAGTCAAGATGTGACCTCTTAGTTATTCCCGATGTCATGCCTTTGCTTTGCCTCATGGAATCTAACTCTCTGAAACCATGAGCTCAGTTAAATTCAGCTTTCTTCCTTTAGTTTGGACAATGCATTAGTTCTTGTTGTCTGATAGAAGGAGGCTTTCCAAGGACAGGTACCACACACACACTTTCACTCACCTTTATACATATGCACAACAGCTGCTAAGGGACCAACCCACAAGTCAATGACTGAATTAAATTAACACTAGAGCTGAATTTGCATGGCAGGAAGGGGGGGAATGCAAATGACAATTTGCTTAATTTATCTATTATCCCAGAAAATAGAACTGGAGCCATTTTATAAACAGCAGAGCAATTTAAATGTCATTATTACTCCTTTAGTGAAAATAATGAAAGTATCTACTATATGCCGTGCATTACTCTCCAAATAAGGGGAATGACGGCGATGGCGAGTGAGCCGTGCCACATGGAACTGACATTACTCATGGGACTTCACCCTGGAGGCTGCCTGCGTATGACCAGCTGTGCAGTAAGGCCTGGGGATCTTTACACTGTGTAGCTATGACTAATATCTTGATTTTGATGTATCACACACAGAGAAGATATTGGCACAGTCATCACAATGACCAGGTCTATAAACCAGTCCTTAAGTTGCGCTTACTCCGACAGAGTTGAGCATATACTAGCCCAATCAACTTTCTGTCTAATTAAAGAAGTGATAGCTGTCTATTGTCAAAAATTTGAACTTAAAAGACAATTTCTGATTGTTAATGACTCTTCTATTTTGATATGTATAGAATTAGTTTGTTGTGTATAAAATGGAATTAACTGCTAAAACTATCATTCTCAGAGGGACTTGGTTTAGCAGGATGCACAATGTCTTCATATATCATCTTCATTACTTGTTGCATTAAATCCCTGACAATAATAATTCAGAAAGGAAGGGTTTACCGTGGCTCACAGTTCAAGGGTATAGCCCATTATGGAAGGGAAATTACACTGGCAGGAGCTTAAGGTCATTGGTAACATGACATCCACCATCAGGGAGCAAAGTGATGAATGCCAGTGTGCCTCTTTCTCCTTTATCACATGCCCAGGATCTAAGCTTGTCAGATGATGGGTCTTCTTACCTCAATTAACCTCAGAGTCTCATTGAATCTACATTAACCCTCACAGACAGGCCCAGAGGTTTGTTTTCTATGTCATTCTAGATCTAATGGAAATGTTCAACGAGTAAATAAGTAATAACATATTGAAATTATAGCCATAGTTAATGAACAAAAATTATGAAAAGGACTGGCACTGACCAGCCCTGAAATACTTGTCTAAGCATCAAAGAGAATGAACATTGTTCCTTTCTTAGTCATTGCTAATTGGACAAATTCAGATTAACTATGTACACCTAAACTGAAAAGCAATTAATGACAGCATTAAAATGAAATTACTTCCCAATAGAGAAGCTTACAAAAATATATCCTGTCAAGGGAGACAAAGAAAGGAAACATCAAGGTAGAAAAAAAAGCAGAACTCACAAAATGTGGAAAATGCAAGGCCAAACATACTCATCACAAAACCATGTGTGTGTGTGATAGTGCTTTCCAAATGGCAGGACCCAGAATCACCTAGAAACCAAACCTCTGTGCGCGTCTATGAGGGTTAATATGGATTCAGTGAGACTGAAGTTACCAGTAAAACTCATAACCACTATTACAAAAATAATTCTTACCTTGATCTGTGAGTCTATTTTATTATTACTTAATACTAATATACTGATAATGCTTATATACCAAATACAGTGCCACATATGTTACTATAAAATTATTGTATTTTTTTAACAAATATCTATTTTCATCTTATCTTTCCTTTTTATAGAGGAGGAGCTGATTCTCAAATGGAGTAAGTAATTTACTCGGGTCAGTAAATTAAAGTAGTTAACTGCTCAAGATGAATCTTAGTCCAGTGCTTTTCATTTCAGGGAAGCCTGAATCTTAAACCAGACTCGATACAAATGTTTATTTACCTAGCTGTTGTAATGACACATTTCATTTTTTACACATAGTTATGAAGTGTGTAAGATGAGTCCCTGTCCTCATCATCCAAAATAGGATGTTGATAGTAGACAAGGAAATCAGGACTCTCAAGTAGAATCACTGTTATGATAGGAGGGTTATAAAATACTCCCCAGTCTCTAACTGCTCCTACTTGGGCACCATGGTAGACTTTGCCGAGGGAGAGAGTGTTTAGGTAGGCCCTTTAAAGGTAACACCATACGTAGCTAGGAATCAGAAAGACGTGACTGTAGCTAGAGATACAGACTGTTTGTTACTTTGATTAGAACAAAATTAAAATGAGTTTCTGAGGTAAAAGGGAGGAGGAGAGATGACACTGACTCTATACTCTACTCATGGGTCAAAGATCACTTAGATCGGACCTGAAGTCTTACTTTGAATAAAGAGTTTCGTTGTATAAATTTATAGAGGTGCTGTGGGCTTGTATTTTATGTTGACCATCAGTTTTAATGCACTATGTTTCAAGTGGTCCCACTGGACCTGGAAATCTGCTGTTATGGGTTTTGTTTGTTAAATTTTTAATGAAACTTAACTTCCAAAACTATTCATTTTGTTGCGAAGGCAATTCCAAGATGGAGGGTCTGAATTACATTTGTTGAGCCACCAGAAATAGTGAAAAGTTTGGTGGAGTTGGAACGCCCATCAAGTTATGAGTATGTTACTGTATGTTTTTGAGGAGTAGCCTCTAAAAAAGCCATTGGAATATAAATGTAAATTTTATGATGAGATAGAAACCATACAACTAGAACAAAAAAACATGTATCAACCAAAAATAATGGTTGGGTACAATTTACATGGTTACTAAAATATTATTCTGGTTTCCATTAAGCTGAGAAGTGAAATGGATATCTTATAAAGAGGCGAATGGAGTTGAGCCCAGTTACATTGGTTTTTAGAAGCACAAATCTTTCTTTTCCATTTTCTACCATCAAAATTGGAGAACCAAATCTAAAATCTATGGTATTAAACACTCTAGTTAAAAGTATTTGTACCACACATATTATATAGCAGAAAAATGATCAATATAGTACACATAGAACTTAAGCTATATAAACAATTTATAAATAACGTGATTTAACAGGGGTAGAAATGGCAGACCCTAACAGTTTTAGAGAGTCTAATGCAGTAAAAGTAATGGGTAGAGAGACATCGCCCCCTTTCAGATTTAGAAATATAATTTAGCTTTTAACTAAGTTTATAGATACAAGCCATGAAAGCTTTACCAGGGAAGTGATATAAGCAGTAAGGAAATGTATACTGTATCATAATGAAAACCATAAGTATGCTTGTATTATATCTATATTATGCCCTACCAGAACCCAAACCCACTTCAGCCCACGCCTCAAGAAACAATAAGAGAATTCTTGTAGGGAGGATGGGGATGGGAGCGCACACTTGCATTCATATCTGAAGGAGTTTTAAAATGGGGCATTAGATGAAAATTTTTTCTGAGAGATAGCATAAGGATTTGTAGAAGATTTACAACTTTTTTTCTTAGAATATTAATATGTGCCCTTGGGGAGGGGTGCTTTAAATAAAATAAAATTTGTTTTACTGAGAGTGCACCAGGCACAAGAAAGTCACTAAATCAAAAGTGAGGAGGTGATTAAAATCCTGGGAACTGGATTTAAGCACCCTGGGGTCCCCACTCTGCCATTTGCCAGTGAGCGCTTTACTCTCCCATTTTAGTTTTCTGGTGTGGGGAGACAGAAGCAAAATAAGTAGCTCTTGGATGGCTGCCAAATGGAGAACCGGTGTGAATGTACAGATGTTGGTTTGGTGGCTCCCGTAGCTGCTACCAGAAAAGATCTGATAAGGAAGATAGCAGCAATGGCCATATAGTAAGGCTGACTGTTTAAGAAGGGTGCCTCATGAAAGTGAACACATCTAATCACCTCTTCCCTTAAGATACTTATTTAGTATTATTCTTTGGAAGTAATTATGTACTAGAAGCTGACATCCTAGGAGAAAGGCAGAGGAGCTGCATGAGTACAGACCAGGAGCCCCAGAGAGAAGGGACTCACAGTCAGACTGCTGTAACTGAGTCTTGGGTTGCCATGTCTAGGATGTCTCCTTTCTTCCTTTTCTGTTTCTGAAGGACAGTAGCCATTCAGCTGGCTCTCTATCCTTCTTCATGTAGAAGCAGTTTTCTAAAATCACCTCCAGGGTACACTTCTCTGTTGGTGTTCCTCCAAACGTGCTGTCTGCTGATTGGTAGTCACAGTGACAGTCCCAACCTCCAAGTGGAGTAAAGCCTCACTTCTTCCTTAGTCCCTGTCTAGCAAACCTACCTGGTCAGGTGTTTAGAATGGGTGCTGGACCTGACAGCTTCTGTCTAGCTTCCGTACAGCTCAGCCTTAACTTGTTCCCTGAACTTCAGATCCCTACATCCCAGATTCCATTTCCCAGTTGTATGAGTACATCCCAGGATGCTTATTTCCCAATTGTGTAAGTAACTAGTATCTCATTTACACACAGGAAGCTTAGTTCCACCTTAGACACCCCACTCTTGCCTTCTTTCCCTAGATTATTGAATTGCAAATCCACTCTTTCTTCACTTAGGTTCCTAAACCAAGGTTCATCCTTGATTTGAATTTCATTTTCTCATGATGTACAATATTGACAAATGCAGTTCTATTCATTTTGCCCAAATAGGACCATAACATCTTTTACCACTTTGACTTCACCTCCCAGCACAGGACAGGGGCCCAGGTCATTCCCCCCCTCACCTCTATTTGGGATTGTTACCACAGCATCTGAGTGGTTTCCTGTATTCTTTCGGTTTCCCATTATCATCTACTCTGAAATAGCACCTTACAATTGTGCAGCTCAGGCTCTCCCTCAACTGGATAGTCTTTCTGCCCTCCACACCTCCTAAACGCCGAGATTAGACGAGTGTGCCAGCACACCTAGATCTAAGTATTTTTAGAAATTAAGTGGTAGTTCCCGAGGGTCGGAGTGGGATACAGAAAGATGGCCTAGTGGCTGAGTGAATGCTTAATGTGTACACAGAAGAATTGGAGTTTAGCTCCCAGCAGTCACATAAGAAACCATACTTTGTCATTAGTGCCTCTAACCTCGGCACTGTGAGAGGTGGAGACTGGAGAATCTCTGAGGCTGGCTGGCAAAGAGCCTAGCTCAGGTTTAACAAGAGACCTTGTCTCAAGAGAATGAGGTGTAGAGAGATAGAGAAAGACACCCAACAGCCTGCTCTGACCTCTAATGCACAGATATGCAAACTCTTACACAGATGTACACACCTATTTAGGCACACATACGCCATAAACTGATGTATCACACTCACAGACATACATGCACATTCATGAATACCTGTTAATAAATGAAACTTTTAAGAATTAGAGGGCTGGCGAGATGGCTCAGTCCGTAAAATGCTTGGCACACAAACACGAGGGGACAAGTTTGAATCTCCAACATCCATGTAAAAAGCTAGGTAGAGTAGTGCACCTCTGTAAACCCAGTACTGATGATACATACACAGAAAAAGATCACTTTGCTGGCTAGCCAGTCTAGTCAAATTAGCAAGCTCCAGTTTCAGTGAGTGTCCTAGTTATGATTTTATTACTGTGATGGGACAACATGACCAAGGCAACTCTTACAAAAGAAAACATTTCATTGGAGCTGGCTTACAGTTTCAGAGGTTCAGTCCATTATCATCATGGTGGGAAGCGTGGTAGCATCCAGGCAGACATGGTACTGAAGAAGGAGCTGAGTAATGCATCTAGATCTGAAGGCAACCAAGAAAAGACTGTCTCCCACAGGCAGCTAGGAGGAGGCTCTCTTCGGTGCTGGGTGGAACTGTAACATAGGAGCTTCAAAGACCACCCATGAAGTGACACACATTCTCCAATAAGGCCACACCTCCTAATAGGGCCACTCTCTAGGCCAAGCATATTTAAACCACCACAGTGAGAGAGAGAGACTCTGTCTCAAATAAACAAGGGGAGGGGAAGGAGACTAGGAAAGACACATATGTCAGCCTCGGACATCCACAAATACATATGTACACGAACAGATGAGTCCACGCCTCTGTTCCAACCACGGTAATGTTTCCAATGTTACTCAGGATCAAATGGAGCCACCTTTTTTCCTGCTCCCCACTTCTCCCTCTCCTGGTACATCCTTTAGGTTACTGTTTAGCAGCCACATAGGCCTTCTTAATGCTTCGCTCTAGGTCTGCTTAGCCCCTCTGACTGTATCTTTAGCCCTTCGTAATCTGACATTGTGCTCATATTGACCAGGCATGTTTGTCACTTCATTCCAGTCAAGGCTACTCAAATTTTCCATTGTCCTCCAGAACTATGCTGACCAGCTCATTCAGAGGTGTCCTTATCATTTTCTTACCCTGCTATCTTGAGGGATTCTGCCTTACAAAACTGTAGGCTGAATATTATTCATCTTATTAGGCTCACTGCTCTGTTCTTCTTACATAGAAATGTGCTTCACTCAGAGTACAGAAAAATAAATATTTATCTCATGATAAATGTCTACAAGACAGAGGGATGGTATGAGCAGTTAGTTTTCTTCCAGGCTTTGGTTGAGCTCTCTGGCACCAATGCTACGTTGGACGGCAAGAACTATACTTCAAAAAGCTCCAATACACACCTCACCCAACAAGGAGGTCATATGATTTATACGTGTCTCTTCCCTTTGACTCATTTTTCCCCTGAAGCCGTATTTTTTCCCAGTGAAAGGGAAAACTTTTCAGGATCACTTTTCAGCCAGAAATTTTTCTTAAGGGCTTGGTATATTTTTCTTCAAAATGCATCTGTATTATTTGGAGGATAGAGGACAATTAATTCATCATTTCAGTAAAAGAAGAATTTTTAGGTGGGCCTGATATGGCTGATCAACTCCAGCTACTTGACAGATAAGAAGAAATTTGCCCAATGCTTGCCTTTGAGGTAAAGACCAGACATGACAATTTGGTCAAACTAGTGAAACCCTGAACCAGAGTTGAAGTAAAAGTTCAGAATGTAGCACCATGCTGAACACTGCCTATATATGTGAAGCCCTGGACTCAGTGAGACAACACAGTGGTAATAATGACAATCAAGACAATAATGAGAAGTTTTGGAGTCCAGGGATTTTATTCCATCCTTGCTGTGCTGCCTCATGCTTTCCCAGAAGTATTTAGGTTTAAGTCTTGCTAAACCAAGTTAACTGTAGATACATTCAAAGGAAAATAGCTATGACAAAAGCAAGGTTGGCAGCTACTACTCAACCAATGTGCGCATTCTCTGGAGGCAAAGAGCTTCTCAGTTCAGCTTTGCACTGTAACATTTATGTATTCATAAAGTGAGCAGGCGAAGGTACATCAGATCAAGAGTTAAAGCACTTCAGAGAAAATCCAATTCAAGACAGCCATATGACCAGAGAAAGAAACAGAACCAAAGCCTCAAGAACTCCAATTTGTTAAGCATTTCTGCTTGTCTCATCCTTCATCCTAACAAGGATTACAGACCAGCTCATCCTGTACAGAACCAAGTCTGTTTCCACAGTCCCTGGCTGGGATCCTCGGCCAATTTGGATGAACTCTGTCTTATTTCCTTTCTCTCTGTCTCTGATATCTCTCTCTCTCAATCCTTTCATATCAAATGTGTCTAATTTCATTTCTAAGGTATATCATTCAGGATTTCTCTGAAATCCATGCCACTTCATTCTGCTTGCATACCACCCCTCCCTCTCTGTCTCTCTGTCTCTGTCTCTGTCTGTCTGTCTCTCTCTCTCCCTCTTTCTCTCTCTCTCTCTCTCTCTCTCTCTCTCTCTCTCTCTCTCTCTTTGTGTGTGTGTGTGTGTGTGTGTGTGTGTGTGTGTGTGTGTGTGTGTGTATGTGTGGTATTTATGTAAATGGGTAGATCCAAGTGTTTTGTCTCCCTGCATTAAGTTCAAAATAAGGAACTGCTGCATGCCTATTCATGGGAATTTTTTTTTTTGGCCTAATTTATACACAGTGGAAAATAGACATATTCTCCCTGGGAGTGATTGCAGGATTGGAAGAAGTAAGGCTCCAAAAAGCAAGCCCTCACTGATGTTGGCTGGAAAGTGAGTGACTAAGAGCAACATTAGTGATAAGCTTAGATATGGCTTATATTAAACAAGATGGGGCAGATGAAGTGTTCCAGGGATCATCTACACTCTGTCCTATAGATGAGAGAATGAGATTGCCTAGAAAATAGACAGATCTCAATTTGGCTTCTCCATTTGCTAGCAGTCTGATGTAAAGACATTTTAAAAATACTTCTACAAGTTTTATTCTCCTCATGGGACCATTAAGACCTATCAGGGATGTGTTATAAGGATTTGGGGAGTCTACGGAAGAGCCCCTTGAAGAGTTGGCAAATACAGTCAGTGAACGTACTTCTGGGGCTGATCATTCCGTACACCGCATAGAAAGGACCCCATGGTTACGTCCAGAACCTTGACTCTTCAGTGCTTGCCGTGGAACATGCTAGCTCCCTGTGAAACTCTTCTTTCCCCTGCTTTGAACACACAGCTTGACAGTGTTTCTCAGGCTACCTTGCATTCAGTGTGATCAAGTGATTATCATCTCTTTAATGATGACAGACTTTAGAGAACAATCAGACCAAAGCTGCCTCACCAACTGACACCTAGAAGACTGTGAGAAATGAGCAAACTTCCTTTCAATGTGCACTAAAGGATTGGGTTTGTGCTGCTGCAAAGTAGTGAATTGTATTTTAACATATTCACCTTGTCCTGTCCTTCAAATCCTTGTGCCTAGAGCCCTATCATGATATTTGTCCCTTTAGATACTATTAGCAAAGATAGTTCAATTACAGAGTTAAACCAACACCTCTTTATCTGCTTATCAAGTCTTCATATTCTAACCAGGCACCTCCCCATTCTATATACATCCTATGTTTGCCTAAAAGCTACATACCAAGAAGTAGGGAAAGTTAGCTTGTCGTGGTCATTCTATCAGGAGCAAGTGGGAGCAACTGTTAGAACTGTTGACTCTCAAGGTCACAGATAGCATTTATGTATGCATTTTCTATCGTTAAAAGTTGTGTGACTGAACACACACCATTTTACCCTACTTACTTTCTGGGCTGTCATATCTCTTGCCTTCCAGTGTAATTAACACGAGCCTTAGCATCCTTTTAAGATCTGACAACTTTATCTTACTTAACTCACTTTCCTTTTCTTTCTAATTAAGCATTTGGGATCTAAGTGATCTGAAGAATATTTTTCTCTCTAATATTCTAACTTTTATTATGTCAGCATATCTCTCATATCTCTTGAAGTTCTTTGTTTAATTTATTAATGTTCTTACCAATGCTTTGAAGATTTCCTTAACATGATGTTTACCCCTTTAGATACTATTAGCGACGACAGTTCAATAACAGAGTTAAACTGATTCCCCATTATCTGATTATCCAGTCTTCACATCCCAAACAGACACCTCCCCATATCATATTCATCCCGTGTTTTCTGTATTCAAATATTTAAGATCTACATATTCAGCCAATTTAAATTAATTTAGCTATCAAGATTTCAGAAGTTGCAACACCCAGCACGTTGCTGTGTACACTATCGAGACTCAGGATCAAAAAGTTAAGGAACAATTTAGCCTTTGGCTAATATCATCTTTGTGATTTCAGCCAAAAGTTTCTGGTTTGTCTAATCATTTTTATTTTTGTGAATCTAGGCTGTTTTCTCAAAATTGGATCCTCTCCTAAGAAAAATCTGGATAATTTTTTTTTCAATATAAGGCTAAAAATTTAATATCAAGATGGCCAGGAATACATGAAGAACAACAACAACTTACAAGTGTGAGTCCAATAATAGCAATCAATCAGTCAATCAACAAGTTTTATTATGTCAGCTCTGTTCTCTGTCGAGTGTGTAAGGAGAGGTATAGTCATTTAAAACAGGCTTCCCTAGTAAGATTCCTTGAGTTACAAGGCACAGAAGCACAAGGCATGTTAGCTAGAGCACAAGAATGAATTGACTGAAGGACTGTGGGTTAGCTTAATGAATGAAGGAAATAATAGTGCAAACGCAGACATCAACAGTGAAATAAAATCTTAAGATGCAATATGTTAAGTCCTGTTTCTCTTTCTCTCGGCCTCTTTAGGTGTCAGTTTTACTCATTCTCCATTTCCTTATTTAGAAAGGGTCATGTGATTGTGGGACTTAGGACACTTGCAAATCCTCTGATCTCCTGAGACAGTCAGATAGCTGAGACCAGGGGATAGGATGGTTTAGTCTCATCCTGAGGCTAAGCCCAGCAGAACCTATTCAATTCTAATAGGATAGCTTCTAGAATCAAGACCAAGGAGAAGCTGGTATCTCAGTCCCACTAAGTGCAAAAGGCATAGTCAACATTTGAGCCCAAATGTAACCAGGCAGAAGAATTACCCAAGGGAAAATCAGTCTTTCTGTTCTCATTAGAACTTTGACTATTTTTATGGTAACTACTCAAATTTTGGAGAACAAACTATTTTTTATTCAACCTACCAACTGAAATGATACTCCAACAGAAAAGAATCTCACAAAACTATCCTGCAAACATGTTTGACTAGATTGTTAGGGAAATGGATCAGGTATACCCCCCAGAACCCAAATTTTAAAAGCTGGGTTTGATACTGTTTGCTTGCAATCTGAGTACTGGGGAATAAAATCTAGACAGGTCCCTGGGTTTGCCAGCTAGCTGGCCTAGGCTCTTTTTGTTTGTTTGTTTGTTTGTTTGTTTGTCTGTTTATTCATTCATTCATTATGTGTGTGTGTGTGTGTGTGTGTGTGTGTGTGTGTGTGTGTGTGTGTGTGTATTCTATCTGCATGTACCCCTGCATATCAGAAAAGGGCATTAGATCCTATTATAGATGGTTGCAAGCCACCATGTGGTTCCTGGAAATTGATCTCAGAACCTCTGCAAGAGCAGCCAGTGCTTTTAACCTCTGAGCCATTTCTCCCCTCCCCTGGCCTAGGTTCTTTAGTAAGTTCCACCTCAAAGACTCTGTAAGCTATTTAGCTTAGAAGACCCTGTCTCAAAAAATCAAGGTAAACTACCTCTGCAGAACAACTGGGGTTGTCTCCTGGTTTTTACATGCATGTGTTGATACACACATGGATTCATACATGCATACACATCCACACACACAGCACACGTGCAATGTTTGATCGTATATCTGTGTGCTCTGTGGCCTACTCAATTGATACATAGGGTTCACCACCAGAGAGTACATTATCCACTAAGAAGTTCCATCCTAACTACAGGAACCAAACAGAAAGTCTTCCCTTCCTGCACATCCTCCATTTGGGTAATTGTAGGTATGGATGCCTGTTAGTCATCCCGAGGTGTGGCTACCAGTTATTTCTTTGTAAGAAGAGATGGGGTGAATATTTTAACTAGCAACCTCAATTTCTAACAGAAACATCTAGCTACAATTGGCAAGAGGCCCTTCCTTCAAAGCATGCGGATGAGGCAATAAATTGAAGCCAACATAATAGCCATCAGACAGATCATGCTTTCAAAGGGTTTGCAAGCTATTTAGAGGAGCAAAGTCAACACCGTGATTCATGGACAGCTTATAACGATGCACCCCACATTGACACATTCCAAAAGTGCACAGTGGTGCATTGAATAGAATAGTCCAGAAAGCTGGTTATAATCATGGGCCGTTTCATAACAGAGCCATGACTCAAACTGAGCTGTGAAAGATTTAAACATAGGTAGAAATATTGGACGAGGCTTTGGAGATGAGAGTAATGAGGTCAGAGTGAGCATGCCATGTGACTGAAGGGAGTTTACAGAGCAAACAGGAAGGACCCAAGGGCCATGCAGTCACCATGGAGACACTTAAGGAATCACATGTACAAACATCTTCTCAGAACATCTCCTAGGCACACAGCTCCCTGCTTGTACTTTGAAAAGACTTATTTTATTTTGTTTGAATTTTGAGTGCTTACACGTATGTACCATATGAAAGTCCAGAGGCCATAGAGACCAGAAGAGGGTTTCAGATTCCCTGGAAGTGGGATTATAGTCAGTTATAAGTCACTATGTGGGTACTGGGAACTGAATACAAATCCTCTTCGAGAGCAGAAAGTGCTCTTAACTTCCTTAACCTCCGAGTCATCTTTCCGGTTCCACTAAATATTGAATCTATGCATAAAATTCATTCTCCATCTCCTTTGTTAGCTGAAACTTAGGTGAGTCTTAAAAATTCACTTTCCAATTCACTAGGATGACTTGTGTTTTATTTATTCTCCAGGATGGGATACGTCTGAATTCAATTTGGAATGGGCTCTGTCGTCTCAATTTTCACATGTCTTGTCAATATTCCTTTATTCTCAGTAAAACCCCTAGTTTGGGGGTCATAACTATCACTGTCTTTTACAGTGCACTTCTTCTTGGATTGTGGTCACTAGAAACAGTGAAATAGTTCCCCTAGTCTTTCTTTCTTCCCCCTAAATTTAGGACTATTATGAGTTTATGTGCAGTATTCATGAAAATATTCCGAATTCATATTACTTATTCCTGTGACAACTTTCTCTGTTTCTAAACATGGGATCTGATGATTAGAAAGTTTTCAGGGTTCTTGTTCTTTAACTTTTGAGAATCCTCACTCTTTGGATTTTTATTTATTCTTCTGCTAGCCCCTTTTGTATATAATCCAAGACCACCTGTCTAGGGATGTTTCTGCCTACAGTGGACTGGGCCCTCCTGCATCAGTTAAAAACAACAACTCCCCAAGACATGCCCACGAGCCAATCTGATCTATACAATTTCTCAGCTGAGGCTTTCTCTCTGGTAACTCTAGGCTGCATCCAGTGAAAGCTAACTGTGGCAATTACCTTCCCCAGAACTACCATAATAACCTCCTACATGGCTTCTTAGTCTTCATTTTGTCCACCAACTCATCATCAAACTCATCTTCTAGGTGGCAAATGGAGATATTTGTCGAAAATCCATATGTTGTCACCTCCTTGACTTCCTCTTTAATATCTAGAGGACTTTTTCCAATGCAACTTATGTATTGTAACTTAATTCACCTTAGTACTAGATACAAAATTTCCCTATGTAATCACCATAGTAGGAAAAAATATCTTATTTATTGCCATATATATTTATATGTGTGTGTGTATATATATATATATATATATATATATATATATATATATATATATATATATATATATATAATCTCAGAAGACAGAATGCAATGCAGATAGCTGTAATTCTTTTTCTTCATCTATGATTCTGTGATTCTCATGACACTATAAATCCTGTCCAGATCTTTCCTTTCCGATTTTGTTTATTCTGATCCTTCCTTCAGACAGGACAAGTGTCACTTGTCACAAGAGGTCTCTCCTACTCATCTCCTGGTTGGGTTGGGAACCTATATCAGTTATATTAGTGAAGAAGTTAGAAGCTACTCTGATTATTTCAAACAGGATGACATTTAATATCGGAAATATAATGGCACATGTCTGCCAATGTTGTGGCAGTCAGGAAACTCCAGTTTTTGTGGCAGAGAATCATCACCCTAATGTCTTTATATTAGCATACCATCCCATTGCCTGATTTTTCTTTCATTTATATTAGCATACCATCCCATTGCCTGATTTTTCTTTCATAGTTGTGTCCAGGTTGGACCAATAGCAGGGACTTTACTGTGGGTGATAGTTACTCAGATAACCAAGCTGATATTGACTCTGTCCATTAAAACTTGAAGTCTTTCAGATGCTGTAGCTATAGAAAAGAAATTCTGGGGAATCTCAAGTGGCAAATCCTGGTAGTAATGCTTTTCTCTGATGCTTGCTTCACTGACCCATCTGACTGGGTGTGCAGTTTTCTATGTGTCTAGACAAAGAGGGGATGGGTATAGGACTTTAGTTCTTTAAAGGTGGAAATTGAAACTCAAGGAGCTGAGGAATTTCTCCACTGTTGCACAAGTAATACTCAGCAGAGCTGAAGTTCCATTTGTGTTTCTGTCCAATGTCTGCTGGTCTTCCTTTCTGTGTTGTCTCGCTGCTAGGATCTATTTGAAGGAGAAGCTTGCTTGCAGCAACTCTGGCAACCTTGTATGAGCCAAGGAAGGTGAGAGGAAATATGTGCTGCTCCCTAGAAGAGGATTTAGGGGTCCCCATGCATTTACCTTGTAGCATTTTTCTATTTGCTGCCAGTGGGACAAGTTCCCGGAGAGAAACTGCATCTTCATCCTAGAGTAAGGAGTATATAGAGTGTCAGGCAATCTCCAGGCAACAGTTAACATGAGCAAGATGCTACCTTCTCCTGCGCAAGCCAGTTGGGCTTCAGGGCTGTGGTTATGTTAGCGCAACCAAGTACTAAGAGACAAAGCTAAATGCTGAAGAACACACACACACACACACACACACACACACACACTGAAACACCGAGTATCCTGGAATATGGGGCACTGTAAGAAATCTCAGACAAATTTCATGTGGTCTTGATGTGTTAATGGTTTATACAGAGCTCTTTCTGTTTTCATGGCTCTCTGACCAGATCCTATTACTTAGGAGAGGAATGGAGGGGTGGATGGTAGAGAAGACGTTTGCTTCTGGTTCAAATAGTCAGAAGCCCGTCGACCCCTCTAGCCCAGAGGGAGGAGGTGCTAGCGCTGGAAGGCAGGATCAAACAGTTGACAGTCATTGGAACCACAGAAAAGAAAAGTATCTCCCCAAAGCCAAAGAAGATGCTGACATCAAGATGAAGAGAAGAAACAGTATCCTGAACAGGGACCCATTGAAACGACAGTAATTATTCATCAAAGGTATGGCTGCTTTATCCCTTCCCTTCATAACAGCACGAAACCAGCTTCATTCTGCTTTCCAAATACAGCAGTGTTCAGCTCCCCATCCCCTCCGCTCAAATCAATAGGAAAAAAATAAAGATAATCTACATTAATTTGGTTGTAGTTGTTTTAACATCCCCTGAAACCTTGAAGTGCAGCAGTACTGGGCCAGCTTGAAGAAACCCTTTCTGACAGGAAAGCAAGATTCAAAAAAAAAATGTTCCCCAGTTTGCTAGGCTTATAAGCCTAGGGCAAGTTTAATTAAACTCAATGGAGCATTTTAAACTGAAGAAAAAATTAGGACAGCAAGAAAAACGTGTTGATTGTTTCCTAATTATGCTGTGGACTTTCTCTCTAATGCAACCCCCCCTTCTCTCCCTAAATAAAACAACTGGCACGTTAAGTTTGCACAGAGAAGACTACACCTCAGCCATGTGTCCTGCACCCCTCTCCTGCTGGGCTGCAGTTTTAGAGACTTTCCTACTTTGGGGGTGTTTTGTTTTGTTTTGTTTCATAGAGTTATTTAAGCAGATACAAAAAAGAAAAGAAAGAGAAAAAGGAAAATTCAGGCAACACATGAAGCTTCAACAGTTGTCAACCTTTTGTCAGAGAGAAAGAGGGGGAGGGAGAGAAAGAGAGGGAGGGAGAGAGAGAGAGAAAGAGAGAGAGAGAGAGAGAGAGAGAGAGAGAGAGAAAGAGAGAGAGAGAGAGAGGGAAATATTGCCTACTTTTCTCATCTCAGCATTCCTATAAGGCTCAGACAAGTTAAATAGAGGGCTTTGTTCATAGTTTCATTTCACACATAGAAGTCTGTTAATTCAAAGAGGCAGCCATGGGAAGTCTATAAGAGATAGAGTTCCTTACCTCTTCACCATCAAGAACTTCTCTATTTCTTTTTGTCTACCTGAACTCCAGTGTTTTGAAAGGTTTGGGGTACTGCATCAGGGAAGGTGGTGAGAAGGAATTCAACCTTCCTGTATACATAAACACGTGACACAGAATTTTGGAAGACTCTGAAAGAATCTATTTCAAGAATGCATGTGCACAATAATACAGATAAAACCACCCCCCAGCTCGAGGATTTCAGGGAAGTCGTGTCAGATTCTGTTGTGTGTATTAAGGCACACACAACTTCTCTCAACTCTGTCTTTGCTCGGTGACCACTGGCAAAGGTGGTGAATCACAGACACCTCTGACTTGACATCTTGGAAAACCTCAGGGCATGTATCAGAATATCTAAAGGGATATGCTGAATTGGACAAGCATCCTTAGGTGATTCTGAACAGCTTATTCCTGACTAGGGATGCTGCTACTCTCCCTACACCAACTTCCTCCACATCACACCTAACAGAGCAATGGAGATTGGTTCCAGCAGGCTCCCCAGGTACTGCCAACTGACCTTCTCCTGATCATGGACAAATAAGATAGCATCAAGTATCCAACATGTAGATGGTAGCATCTTCTGCAATCAAGGAGGGTATCAGAGAGGAAACAAAACTGCTGCCGTGGCTTAGGAATGAAATATTGCTGGAATTCATGTTCTGTAGGCTTCATACCCAGCCTGTGGCACTATTGAGAAAGGAGTAGATTGTGAGGGCCTAACCTCTTCTGTGTATTCATCCACGGAGAGTTTCGTAACTTGATGCTATTACAGGGAAAAATGAAAAAGTGGGAGGGAGGCCTACTTGGAAGTGGGCCACTGGAAGCATGTTCTGGAAGGTTGTATCTTGTCTCTGGGTAATTTTCTTTGTGCCTGTCCTCTGGTTGCCATGGGTAAGCAGTTCTCCTGGCTGCCCCTCCTTGTTTACCCAGATCTAAAAGCAACGGAGTCAGCTGAACATGGGCTGAACCAATGTGCCACTTTCCTTCCCCAGACTTTACCATCCTCGCATGTCACACACAGGTATCTGATGAGAAGATGCCCACCATTCATTTTCAAATATAAAATTATTTTGTCCTGTAACAGTATTAGTTAATTTGACTTTCACCAGACTGATGGTTCAAATAAATAGTCTCTGACAAGGAAAAACTAATTTCTTCTGCCTGGATCTGAGTCCTGGAAAATTCTGTTTCTTCTTCTACCTGCTTTCCATCTTGCTCCTCAACTAAATCTGTTCTATTTACTGCTGGAACTCCCCCTAGACCAAAGCACATTTTAAAAACTCCATTTTTTTTTCTTCCTTTTGCTAGAAACTTATTCTCTGCTTCCTGTAATTCTATATCCATCTTTCAACATCTCATCCACATTCCATGTGTAGTTAAAAGTCATTTTCCTCTCAGATTAGATTCGACTTCTGAGCAGAATGAGACCCTACCCCTCCCTCCCTTCTCCTACCACCCTCTCACATCAAATGTAGCTCGTGGTGCCAAGCAGTTGAAGATGCTCAGTCTCCATGCTACGACACTGGAGGCTGAATTACCCTGTGTTCTGTGAGTGTCCTCTGAGCTGTGGGGGACAGTCTTATAGGGTACTGAGAGAAAGGATCTAGTCTTTAACACATAACAGATTCCAACATGACTTTCCCAGAATCCTCAACTGGGGACAGTTTTATCTCTGTGTTATTGTGAACATGCTATCCTCACAGATTCCCCCAGAGTCATTCAAATTTCTATGTAGTGCATTCATGTGCAAATGAAGTCAAATTAAATTAATTTTTAGTTTCTTCTTCTTATGTTCTCTAATGCAGTATCCTCAACCTTTCAAAGCACTGGAGTTCAGGTAGACAAAAAGAAGCAGGGCTGTTGTTAGTAGTGAAGATGTTGGGAACACCTATGTCTCATGAGCTCCCCAGCCTTCTTCTATTAGGCCATTACTTCCTAGATCCAGCCACACCCATTAACTAGCTTAACAACCAAAGTTTTCTCTGGATTTTGCAAAATACATTGTGGATAAAAAATGCACCCTGGTTAAAAACAAACATTTGTGCATTAGAAAAAAAAAATTAGCTTCTCTCTCTCTCTCTCTCTCTCTCTCTCTCTCTCTCTCTCTCTGTGTGTGTCTGTGTGTCTGTCTGTTCGTCTGTCTGTCTCTCTTTGTTTCTGTCTCTCTGTCTCTGTGTGTGTGTGTGTATGTCTGGCTCTTTTCTGTCTCTCTGTCTCATCTCTGTCTCTGTCTCTGTTTCTCTCTCTCTTTCTCTCTCTCTCTGTCTCTGTGTGTATGTGTTTGTGTGTCTGTCTGTCTCTCTTTCTTGTTTCTGTCTCCCCGTCTCTCTGTTTGTGTATGTGTCTGTCTGGGTCTCTCTTTTCTGTCTCTCTGTATCTGTCTCATCTCTGTCTCTGTCTCTCTCTGTCTGTCTCTCTCTTGCTCTCTCTCTCTCTCTCTCTCTCTCTCTCTCTCTCTCTCTGTGTTTGTCTATCTGTCGGTCTATCTCTCTTGGGACTTAGGACAGTACCTGCTGTTATAAATATTTGCAGAAGGAATGAATTAATAAATCACTGTTGAATAATTATTTGTATAATGAATGAATTTCTGTCAAATCATTACAATTCTGTTATCTTTTCTATTAAGTTTTGAGTTAAGGGAAGAGGCAAACATTTGTGGTGCCAGCATGAAGGAGGACATGGAAAGCTGATATTTACCTAAAGTTCCTCTCAGACTTACACTTACCTGAACCTCATGCCAAGGAGTAAAACGCCTAATTGTGCTCTGTGTTTTTCCTGTATGTCCCCAACAACTTGTCTCTTCTAGTTGTTTAAATAGTGAGCAAAGTTGGTCCTGTGACCACGGTTCTTTGTTTATGGTGCTGTCCAGGGCTGAGGAAGTAACAGCCATGGCAGAGGGGAGGAACAGAGAGCAGAAGACTGGGGCTTGAAATCGGAAATTCAGAAGAAAATCCAAATTTACGGCATGAGTCCTGTGCCTCATAAACCCTTCTGGAAGAATGCGTTGAATATATAATCCTGTGTCCTGAGTAGGACCAGCAGGAAAGTAGAGATGTTTTTCCTAGGAAGATCTAGAGTTATTATACTTGCAAAAGGAGATTCACTTATGTCCGTGTAGGTTATTCCTTTACAATACAATGAGATATCTAAAAGCAGCTTGACTTAAGATGAGTAGATTTTTCTGACCCTAAAATAATGTATTAGGTGACTGAAGAGGGTTGAGGTTTGATCTAGAGAGTAGTTGAGCAATGTATGTGAAGTTGGGTCCCAATAAAGCCCTCTTGCAGCTGACACCTAAGGGGACATGTATGTGACAGCGCTGTGATTATTTTCAGGAAGGTTAAGGTCTCAGAGACAGGAATGAGTTCCAAGCCACCTACCAGGAACCAGAGCCAGGAGCAGAGTCAAGATACAGTGGAGAATCTGATAGGCTATGTGTCTGTGTCTCTCATGAGATTTTATTTAGGAACAAAACACCAGCTTGCTGAGTCAGCTGCTGTGCTAGGTCGTTCTTCTCCCCTCTATCGGCAAAGATAACTGAGCTGACTTAGTATTCTTTGCAGCAGTATTGACGCCTGGTCCCAATCCATCTCCTCTTTGCCTTTTGGCTTCAAGATCATTCACTATTGGCTTTTGTATCAAATCTTTCAACCCCAAAATTGTGTGAGTCAGTCTTAGTCATCATCCGTATTTAAATGCCAGATGTTTCTGTATGAATAACCGTATAAAAACAATAATATCAATGTACCACTGCCTTGAAAACAATAAGAAGAATTTTCAGAGAGCTTCTTATGTGAAAAGTATTGTGCCCAATGTTTACTTATGTAAACTAACCCCCTTGACAATTCTCAAACCATTGTGCTCCCCCCCATTTTTTTGTGGGAGTGTGTACATACCACAGCAGGTGTGTGGACTCAGAGGATAGGCAGTGGGAATCACTTCTCTCTTCCCACCATGTGGATCGGTCGTGGGACTCAAACTCAGGGCATTGGATTTGGTGACAAGTGTCCTTACTGCTGAGCCACGTCACCAGCTCAAATAGTACATCATACCCAGGGTAAAGTGAAGGCTTAAAGAATTTAATCAATGTCCAATACAATGCAGCTAATGATTAGGATAATATAGGATAATGTAGAATGTGAATATAGATCTAACTGCTTCTATAAACTTCCTTCATAATCTCATAACATCCTTCTCCACCATTCCTGACTCAGCATCTTCGATGGACAATGATTCTTGGGAAGAACATAACCACAGAGGGCAGATAAGGGACACTTCTCTGTAGGCAGTCTCAGAAGCCTCTATCATGACTACACTCTACACACAGTAGGACGTGTTTGTTCATTCATGCTTCCAGGTAGGGGAAATCATCATGAGGTCTGGTGTTCATGCACTACATCCTTGAAAATTTGAAATGCAAGATACTTTGCCAGGTTGATTCTTTCACTTGAGCTTCAGACATTATTAATTTTCCCCAAAAGAAAATATGCGCTGCGGATGTCTTGAGACTGGCTTCTGAGGAGAAAAGAGAGACCTTGAGAGAGTCAGACAATGAGGGGTAGCAGCCCTCATAAACCACCCTTGTCTCAAGTCTGACCTTTGTCCCAATCGTGTAACCAACATCCGTGGCGCCCTTCTTTGGTTCCTGCTTTGAATCTGGCCCAGGTCAATAGCCAGTAAATGGAAATTGTGCTGAATTATCACAAATTGTATTTGTGCTGACTTATTGGAAATCAGGCAAGACAGATGAGTTGCGGCATCTGCACACTTGATTACCCCCTTCCCTGATTTTTCCCCCCAGGCTTCATTTTGGATCTCTTTGCTACAGTGTTTTAGCTCTAACTTTGGGCACTGAATCATGCTCGAGGGTCCTATCAAGCATAGCGGCAATGTGATAAATCCATCCACAGTCTCGAAGTACCCATCCTGCACGTGACAAATGCAGAAACACATCGGGCTCTGAATGATACCCGTCCTAGGCAGATACTCCCTCTGCTGACGGCAGGTGTTTCTTCTCTATCTGAAAATAATTCACTGAATAGATAATTGGTGAATCCCCGGTGGGAACAAAACTTGATTCTGTCTGAGCAGAGGTTACCAAGTGTGCCACTATAAAATAATTGATTTTGTGATGTGTTAAGTGGGGACACGCTCAAGCCTTCTGAACTTTTCACTTAGGGCCTCCGGCTGAAGTTGAACTAGGATCCCAAAGGTGAGGAACCCATGCATGACACAGGCAGAGCTTCGTGCTCCGACAGCCAATTTAACTTTCATTTTCTTTATTAATCTAATATGTTCTACCTTTCATGAGGACGTGACATACGGTGAGTTTCATTAAAACGGCTCAGTTGTTATTGGAGATAATCACAGAAGAATCGCGTCGGAAAAGTCGGGAAATTTTTGACTTTTTTTTCTTTAATGCTTATTGTTTTAGGGGAGAGGTTTCAGATGCGATAGGGAAGTCAGCCTAGCTACAGGGCGAATTTAATTGCAGTTTTAGAAACTTCTTTTAATCCTATAATAACAAAAAATTAAATCAGTGCTGACATTTTTTTGTTGCCAAAAGAAGGTAGTAAAAGAGTAAAGAAATAATTGTTAGTTCTGAGAATATAATTAGCAACTTTAATGCTTTAATCTGAAAAATGCATATTTTGAGCCTGGGTGAATGATTAAAGAAAAGATATTGAAAGTCTTTGAAATTTCTAACTGTGTTTGTTTTTAATTGTGAGTTGTGATCACTATAATTAGCTCATTCAGTGCACTTATAAACAAATAGGAATTTCTACAAGTTCAGGGATATTTGGGGGCAAATAGGTTGGACATCCTGACTTCTGGCTTGCTGCCTTTAAGCCAATCTTTTAAGTCTGACAGGAGTTTGTTTAATTCTTTGCTTTGGAGGGAAGGGTTCAGACGGAAACCCTGGGAGCCTGCGGCCAAGGCTTGGAGGTGTGTGGAAGCTTGCTCTCCAGGTATGATGGTGAAATCTGGGCTCTCCTGAACATCCTTGCCACAGGCCTCCTTCCTCGGAGCCCACAGACAGCCGGAAGCTTGGGAGAATGCAAGGGTCACAGGTAACAGAAGCTCTCTGGTTCAGAGGCTCTGCCTCCGCAAACCTTCAGACCTTATTATTATGCACTAGGAAAGGGGGAAGAAGGGGAGAACCCAGAGGGATACGGGGAATGAACTTTTGGGGGGGTCTTCTTTCTCTCAGAGGTGCACATTAAAATTCTTTCTTTCATTCATTAATGTGAACACAGGCTTCCCGAGAAAATAGCTGGTGGGACCTCCCTTAATGAATAGCGGGCTCTGCTATGCTCTGGAGGCTTAAAATTGGGTTTCATCCCGGCGAGGATTTTATGCCTTGTCTTTGGCTTCTCTGATCTTAACACTGCATGTTTGGTTATATTTCTAGGGCTCACCTAGGCTGTGACCTGCCGCATTCAGTCCTAATCGCTCATATGATTAGCTAGGGCTATCCACAGGTAGGCAGGAGGGGCTCGTGTCAGGAGGCTCCCAGAAGTTCAGGGATTTTTTTCCCCACTCAACATTATTTGAAAGTTTCAACTCTGTCAGTCACATGCGATCAAACTTTCTTTTGTAACATTCCTTACTCGGCTTAGTTTCAAATCGGCTAGTTACGAATATAAAACTCTTTTCTCCTGCTTTCAGGGATTTTTTTTTTTTTAACTTTGGTTTGAAATAGAATTAACTCTCTCAATCTCCTCTTCCTCTTCCTTCTCCACCTTTCTCCTTTCTCCTCTCCTTTATTCTTGGAGTTTCAGAGTTTCATTTCTTTAGAATTCTGTTTCAAACGCTGTATGCTCCTCTGTGTCTTTGGATTCTGTCTCAGCCACCTTACCGCAGTCGTAGATGCCCTCCTCACAACCTCATAGCTGGGGCCCACATCATCATTTGACCGTGTTCATGAGCTATGCATTTTATGTTGCTGGTTTCCTTCTTGTGCTCGTTTCTGAGTTTTCTAAGAAAACATGTTGTGCTTTCTACTTGTATATAATACCTCTAGGGACAGCCAGTATTAGATTTCCAATTTAGATAAAGTGTGTGTGTGTGTGTGTGTGTGTGTGTGTGTGTGTGTGTGTGTGTGTAGAGAGAGAGAGGGAGAGAGAGGAAGAGAGAGAGACAGAGAGAAAAGTGAGAGGCATGAGTGTATGCATGTTCGTGGGAGTGCATGTGTGTGTGGGGGCGTCGCGTGGGGGGCATGTGTGTGAGGTGCGTGTGTGTGGAATGTGTGTATGTGTGTGTGTGTGTGTGTGTGTGTGCATGAGTTTATGTGAAGACTGGAGTTTGATGTCTGGAGACCTTCTCAGTTGCTGTTTACCTCATTCAGTGAAGGAAGATCTCTCAGAAGAACCCAGATCTCCATAATAAAAGCTGTGGCTGGCTTTCAAGACAATGATGGTCATGACCAAGAGGACATGTCTTGATCAATTTGTTCCTTTCTGTCATCAGGGAAGCTATGATCTCCTTGATCCTTAGCCATAATTCCATAACCTTAACCAAGTTTGTTTAGGACTGATGGAGAGTCCTTGTGGACTATGTTGAAGATCTAGAGAATGCTGTGATAGGGACAGTGACAGTAAGCTCTGTTGATATCTGTGTAGAATAAGGTGGATAGCAGCTCCCGGAAGATGATGGCTAGGCTGGAAGCACGGACAGGTTCATCAGGAGATGCTCACCCAGTTTCACCCAAGGTTGAGAACCACAGAGCCCTCATGCTGATGGCGAAGGCATGTGAAAGTCTAGTGTAAAGGATGCTGGCATTTTGTTGGGGTTTTTCCTTAAGAATTCTTTTAACTTGTGGTATTTAATTTACTTTTATTGCTCCTCATATAGTTTAAGTACAAACAAATAAAAAACCCCAGTGTATCATATTATGTAGGACAGGATTAATTAGCAAGGTGTAAATAGAGAAAGGCAGAAAGGTATTTAGGGTTAGAAAAAGTGTGTGTGAGGGCAAGTTAGTAAACCATTAAAAGCATGATACAATTAACTGAGGCTCCAGAATCAGCCCTGGGGCATTCAGGGTTCATTTATTTAGTATTTATTGTCTACTATGTCCCATGTTAGGTTGTCAGTTTTATCCGCTCATTGTTTAATACTGTAAAGGCACTACAGAGTCTCATGAATCAATGAAATTTATAGTCTCAAATACTCTCTCATATACTGGGCCATTTAAAACTTGTATGGCATATTCAGAATCATGATATTCTGGACTTTAAGCCATTGCTCCTTTGTAATTGTCTACCATCTGCTGGCAGGCTTTTAAAAGCCATACCAATTGGTTGTCAGTATTAAATGGTTAGCTCTGACAGTATACACAGGCAGCATTATACAGACTGGGTAGTTGTATTTACGTGTTTTGTAACATACATACACACAGGTAATGACAACAACGACAACAACAAACAACAATGATTAAAGTAGAAAAAAGATGCCATGAATTTAAAAGAAAGCAAGGGATGAGGGGAACAAGGAAGAGTTTGGAGTGTGGTAAGAGCAGGAAAAGTGATGTAAATATAATCTCGAAAAATTGACTTTTTATATGAGCCAGATACTTTTCTTTCTGAGAACTAAGAATTTGGAGATGAGAACACCAAAATAGTAATTTGTTTTAATTAGCTGCTAAAGGCCTACTTGGAGTAGCATGTACCCTCTTTCTGATTAGCATTGGGCTATTCCAGTGTAACCCACATGATGTGAGTTGTTAACAATGTATAGCTCAAGTCCACACACTAAAAAAGAAAAGGCAATGCTTGCACTATAGGGCCAAAGTGGTTGTCTGTTATTTGCTTCTGTTGTTGAAAGAGAAAAATAAGTCTTAGATATTACAGCTGTCACCATGACATCTGTTGTTTTGGGATCTGTGGCTGCTTCGCTCACCACCTGACCCAAGCCCTCACCATGACATTCTGTCCACTATTAAACTGTGAAAGGCTTGCACCCTCCAGGTGGGGCTTCAAGGTTGACATACCAAGGTGTTTGTCTCTGTCCCTGTGACTGCCTCTCAATTGAAAAGCACGGCCTCACTTGGTACAGAATTGATGGTAACCCAGGTCTCCCAGGGGTCAAGGGAGCAGCTGAGAGCAAGAGTTCTTGAGGCATGGCCCTTTTCTGCTTTTTAATCACTTGTCACAGCACTGCAGGGCCTCAGCCCTTTCAGAGGTGTCGCCTTTTGTTCCTGGCTGGTGGCAGCACATCTATAGTCTTGCTTTAGACAGATGACTCCAGGTAATAAAGCAACAGTCGGGACACACACAGAGATCTCAACTTACAAAACAGATGCAGGAGGCATCATTTGTTCTCACCAACACATGGAGAATGTGTGACTTTTAGGAAGGTCCTCCCTGGTTGCCTGTGTTAGTTGAGATGGTTAATGAGGTAAGAGAATGCTTACACCAAGCAGTGACATCAGAAGTTCGAGAGGATCCTGTAAATAAGGATGAGGTAAGCTCTTCCCATCCCCTTGCTAGAACATGTTGTGTATATAAATCAAGGAGCTTTCCTGCTCTGAAGAACTTCCCTTTCCAGGATTCAATCTTACTTTTCTATTTGTCCATTCGTTTATTCAGAATCTATTCATTGAGAAGTTGTGCCCTGGGTCAGGTACTGAGACTGAAGCAGAGAAGGAGCAAATAGACACAGTTACTTCTCTCCTGAAGTTGGGGCCAACAACAGCCAAGGCCCACAGTTGTGTTGGAGTGATAAATGTTTTCATGGACTTGGGGGAAAAAAGAAAGAGAGAGAGAAAGAGAGAACACAAAAAGAATATATAACTGTACCTGGTCTCCTAGTCATCTGCTAGCCAGCCAGAGTCTGTTTGCTTCGCTGTGTTCTGAAGTCACAGGATGCTCAATTCAGAAGACACCAGGGCCATCAAGCTGCTGCTGCTCACAGGGTATGCCTTCATTTTTCTTTTCTTTCTTTCCCTTTATAGTTTATTAATTTTAGGCAGGGTCTCACTACAAAGATCAAGGTGGCCTCAAATACATGACCCTCCAGCCCAAGTCCCCAAGGGTACTGTCCCAGGCTTGCAGTGGCCATCTTAATTCCCAAGTCACTGATACAATGTAGCTCATCTTCCCTCACTAAGTAAGGGTTTGATTTTACTTAAGTCACTTACTTAAGTCACTTAACATAATTAAACTTAATTTCCTGGATTCTCTCCTCCCTTCCTTCCTCTCTTTCCCCTCCTTCCTCCCTTTCTCCTTCTCCCCCTTTTCTTTCCTTCCTTCCTCCCTTCTTTTCTTCCTTTATTGTTTTCTGGAGATTGACCCCAAAGGCTTGAGCAAGCTAAACAAACACTTTACCTGTGAGAGATACACCAGCCTGGCAAAATTCTTTTAGCTAATGGTTAAGATCTTTTTCTTTCTTAAAAAAAAAAAAAACACATTATTGTTTTAGAAAGGCTTTACACTGGCAACAAAATTAATAGAAAGCTACCAAGCTTTTTCATTTATCTTCTTTATTTTCATTTATCTTGTGTGCAGTCTCACTCACGATCTGCATGCCCCTCGGAAAGGCTTCTTTGTAAGATGGATGAACGTCCACTAACACACAGCCATCACCCCAAGTCCACAGTTTTTACCAAGGTTGACTTTTGGTAATACACATGCTATGGGTTCTTATGTTATTTCTATTTGTGTTTTTATTAATTTATTTATTCATTTCACATCTGAATATCGGCCCCCCCTTCCAGTACTCCCTCACACAGATCTTCCTCCCCTTTCCCCACTCCCCTTCTCCTATGAGCAGGGAGAGCCTTGCCACCACCCCCCATATTCCCCTACCCTGGCACATCATGTCACAGCAGGACCTGGTGCAGCCTCTTCTACTGAGGCCAGACATGGTAGCCCAGTTAGGGGAACAGGATCCACAGGCAGGTTACAGATTCAGTTACAGTTGTTGGGGTACCCACGTGAAGACCAAATTACACCTCTGCTACCTATCTGTGTTGGGGGTATAGGTCCTTTGGTTGATGGCTCAATCTCTAGAGTCCCCAAGGGTCCAGGTTAGTTAACTCTGTTGGTCTTCCGGCAGACTCCCTATCCTCTTTGGGTCTGTCAATCCTTCCCCTAACTCTTTCACAAGACTCACTGAGCTCCATCTAATGTTTGGTTGTTGGTCTCTGCATCTGTTTCCATTGGCTGCTGGATGGAGCCTCTCAGGGACAGTTATGTTAGGATCCTATCTGCAAGCATAACAGAGTACCATTAATAGTGCCAGAAATTGTTTTTTGCCCAAGGAATGGGTCTCAATTTGGATCAGTCCTAGGTTGGCCATTTCCTCCACCTCTCTTCTTTGTTCCTGCATATGTTGTAGGCAGGCTACGTTTGGGGTCAAAGGTTTTGTGGTGGGTTGCTGTTCTTAGCCCTCCCCTGGGTGTCCTGCCTGGCTACAGGAAGAGGCCACTTCAGAACATGCTGTGGTTTTAAACAAATGTATAAATCACACGTACTGCCATACACAACTGAATCACAAAAGAGTTTCCTTGTCCTTAAAGGTATTCTGTGTTCTGCCCACTGGCCTTGAAATCATGTTGCCCCTAGCAATCTTGCATTTTTCTGTGGACTCCATAGTTTTGTAGATACATGAATGCCTCAGCTGGGCTAATACAGTAGCTTTTCAGGATGACTTCTTTCACTTAATAACATACATTTAATTTTATGCCAGGTCTTCTCATATGATCTCATTGAACATGAGAATATAATATTTTCTTTCCTCATAACTCATTTTATTTAGTGACAAAATAGGGGGCTTTGTTATACCTTTTCTTACCTGTCTGTCATTGCAATTTACTTACAGTTATGGTTCTCCTTTTCATCCATTGTCTTCAAAGTGTCTCATGCCTTTGCCACGACACAACCAGAATGTCATGGTTCAGCCTCAAAATGGGAGAACATAGGGTCTGAGCCATCCAAGCAGTCCTAAAGCCTCGAGTTCCCCACTCATCTGGAAAGTCCTGTAAGCTAGGTCTGAAGAAAGACTCACTATCTGGACCCAGCAAGAAGGACCCTGCTCAGATGGCAGTAGAAGTTACAACAAGACACAAAGCAGCAACCCATGCTTTATGGGATCTGCCTCTGTCATATGGGTTTTGGTTTGAAGGACTGATATATTTCCTTCTTTATCAGTCTGGTCCAATGTCAGAGACACAGATGGTTGTTATCAAGTGAGTGTTAGCATCCTGTCTCTTGGTTGTCTTGGTTTAACCAGTATGTACCCAGGCTTGGCTAATTAGAAAAGTGAAAGAAACTACTAAAAAAATCAAATCATTTAATGTATACCTTTTCTGTAATAAACATAAGTCTAATATCTAATGAATAAATATTAACAATTATATAACAACTGGAAAGGAAATAAAATTGGACTAAATTGAAAGATGTAAGTTATGACATAAGTACATAACTCATAATTAACTTTCCTTCTAAATCTAAAATTTTGACCCCTATCAGTCATTATTCTTGGCCCTTTCTTTGCTTTAATTTCCCTTCAAAACAGTTAATATGCTGAGGCTTTTGCTCTGTTGCAGAGGATACAGAATCAAAAGACAGTCTTTAGGAACATGGACATCTGAAGTAGTAGAGCCGAATTTAGCAGGAGTTGGAGCACAGGTCAGAAGGGGGTTAGCATTCTAAAACACATATTTGGACATGTTTTATAAGAATAGAACCTGGGAAAGGAGCTGCCCTCAGTCTTATTTGTTCACTATCAAGCTGGCCCCCCACTTCGTGCCTGCTTTCATAGCTCAACATTTCAAGCAGTTTGACTCTGTAAAAAATAAGAGGCCATTCCTTCATCCTGATAAATGCTAAAGATCACATTCATAGGCCATACTATGTTTCCCCCTAGGGAAACAATTATAGAGCTGATTCCACACTTTTTTGATTGGGGTGTGTGGGAAGACAGGGAAAGAACCATATGCTTTGAGAATTTAATAGATTTCTTAAAGTTTGAACTGAAAAGCTACCCACAGCCTTCTTGATTGTCTCACAGTGAGGACAGGCTTGAGATGTTTGCACTGACAGCCTGTCAGGGTGAGCATGTAGCAGAATACCAGAGAGGGCCACCATTCCAAAGACAAACTCTGCAAAGCTGTGGATTTGAAAACGTCCTGTAGGGAGGAGACAGAGTCCAGAGGAACTGGAAACTATTGCCAGGCCTCAATAAAACACAGTCGGAGAACAGGATCAGAGGGTTTGCTTTTTGCCTCCCATACCCAAAGCCCTTTCTTTTTGTTTGTGCTGATTGGTAGTTTCGAGGACACACATGAAGAAAACAGGCATCTTAAATGAAGAGGACTTTATGTTCTTAGAGTAAACACCGAGCTATATCAGGTTTAGCTCACTGGAGCCCACAAGGGCCTGTTGTTACATGATAGGTCCCTGGCTTTCCTCAGACCTTACAGGGCATGTGGAGTTTTGAAGCACATGGAGCTGATAGGAAACTAGTAGCAATGATAGATGCCAAAACTAATAAAACCAAGACTGAGATCAGCTCAACTCCTTAACGAATTAGAAAGATTTGAGTATGTGCAGAGCTGTACTGTGATACCACAGTCACCGTGACCAGTGAGCCAGTGAAGTATCACCACGATCAACCGAGACCCGCTGTCTATATAGAATACAAAACCAACTTGTAAAACATCTTATTTTTAAAAAGACCTATCTCAGAAAAATTTGAATCCAGTTACATGCTAAAATAAAGATATTTGGAATATGCTCAGATAACATACTGTTGCAGTTCATTTCACCGTCTAATGTTCAGAGGCCACAGACAATGGGGTTCACCCGTGTAGTCTGACGCATGAATCTGGTTTCAAGGGGTGTTTGCTGGACTACAGAATACTGACCAGCAGAAGGCTGAATGTGGGAGGAGACGAATTGAGCATTTATAAGAGCGATTTCAAAATGTGCTTCCAAAACTCACCTCATTGTTACACAGATCGGGCGATGCCAGTGTCCAGTGGATTGTCCTAAACTTAATAAAGTTTTCAATAAAGCCCCTTTCAGGACATTGGCTTGAAACAGCAGCATTGTATACCTGACAACAGGAAAGGAAGGGAGCGGGGAGGGGGGATGAACCCTGGGGAATACAGACAATTCCCTCAATATATAAAGTACTTTTCAGCAACTCCTACAATTAGAGAAATTCAGAACAATTAAAGGGGTTGGAAGTCCCAGAGGATTCCCTTTAAGAAAGCCTATTGTCTTCAAGAAACTCTCAGGAGAATCAAAGGCATGAGCTGTTTTAATGGGACTCTGCTGGGTGAGGGCTGCGTTCTGTGAGCATGCTGAACCTTTCCCTCCATTTCATCCGAGGAGGGGTTCTGCAGAAGAAGGGGACCATCAAAGAGAATAGTCTCCATTTCCATTGGAAGACACATCCAGCACAAAGGACATCTTGGAAGATCTGTCTAAACCGATCCATCCCCGTTGCTCTTTGCTCCCTAAGATGTTTTTCAATCCTAGTGTAATTATCTCCATCATGGAGGAGGCTCCCGGTGCATTTATTCACCTTTCCCTGTGACTGGAAAATGTATTCCATATTCAGAAGTCAGCAATTAAAATCAGCTAATCTGCATTCAGCTTCGAAAGCACCGGCTACGCCGCCCCCGCCTCAGCCGGGAGGTAGGAGCAGTGACGGTCTTAACCTTCTGATTGGCGGGTGGGCAGTTAGGACAGGTGCAATAATCTAATCTGGAATACTGCTCTCCTCGCCTTTTTTAATAAACATTTTGCCTCTGCACAGACCTTTCTATAATAGCAGTAAAGGCAAGAGAGGAAATTGGAAACACGGCCAGGAGGGCGCCTTATGGTTTGTAACAACCCTAAATTGTGACTGTTTATTAAAACTAACACCCTTTTGTGAGGGTGTGGATCAAAATAGCCACTGATTTCTCTTCTTTGATATTTCTTCCCAACCCCCACCCCTATTTAATAGTGCTGAGTTTATGTTTCAATTTTGGGATTTAATTAAGTTTCCAAAATTGCTTCTGACTTAAATGTTGACCTAAAAAAGTCACTTGCTCTCTACACTTTACCTCCCATCAAATCTTTCCATCATTTATTTCAATCCGTGGGAGATGTTTGTGAATAAATGGCCTCTTGGACCACGGGGATGGGAAAGAGTTAAGTCAGGTAAAGGAGGGCAGAGGAGGGTGGCCAGAGAACTGCCTCACAAAATACAATAAAGGCCCTTTCCCAGGCCTGGGGCTCTGTGGAGCCGCCAGGGGATGGAGGACAGAGCACAATGTCCCCTTGTCCCCAAACCTCCCTTTTGTTTCAGCAGCTCTTTGGCTCCCACACATGCAAAAGTTTGAATTTCCTGTTGGCTCTGAGGTGAGATTTATAACATTTATTAAGGTTGCTATTCATTGCGAGTTTACTGGGCAATAAGCCTAAGAGCTTTTAGGGGCTTAATTGCCTATGTTTATGGGGGGTTGCAAAGCTCCCACAGTGTCACTGTCAGCCAGGTTGGCCAAATGTGGACTTCTTGATGTGTCCAGGGAGCACGTCCTGGTCCAAGGGGAAGGTCAAGTCAAGACGAAGGCCTGAGAGGGAGGTGCTTACCTTCTCGAGCTAGACTGACTTTCTGCTCTTGCTATTTGAGTTCTCCTCCCACAGGCTCCTTCTACCTCCTTCTGGCAATCTTTGAAGTCAAAGGTGAATGTTCCAGTTTTTCCATAAACAAAAAGGAAAATTAATTTGAAATTATGTGGGTAGAGGTGGGATATCAGGACTGGAGGTGAACACGGGTTGCTAAATAATGTCAACTAAACAAGTATTTCATGTGCACTGTCACGTGCACTTGTAACAACAGTGTTATAAAGCAGATATTACCACCCCATTCGATAAGGGAGGAAGTTGAGACTTAAATAAGTTCAGTAACTTGCTGAAATTGAAATACTAGCTAATAAACAATGGAGATTTGTTCAAGTTTCTTTTGCTTTTCTTGCCTGTTTATGTCTATATGATTCACCTGGGCATGCTTCTGTGCAAACTAGAGGTTGTCAGTTTCTGGTATCTTCCTTCATGCCCTCCACCTTAGATTTTGAGACAGGGTCTCTCACTGATCCTGGAGTTCATTGATTCCACTAGACTGGCTGGCCAGCAAGCCCGGGAGACCCTCCTGTGTGTGCCTGCCCCAACCTCAGCACTAGAGTTACAAGTATTTGCTATCAAGGCCAACTTTACCTGGGTGTTAGGGATCTGGAGGCAAGTCCTTACTTTACCCACTGACTCGTATTAAATAAGCTTGTAGCTTTCTCTCATTGATTTGTTTTATATTGCTGGGGCCACCAGTGAAGATCAGAAATTTAAAGGGAAAGAAGTTGTTTCTTCTTTACAGATGGGGTGAGGGTATCATCCTGACCCCTGGGAGCAGATTGGGGATGGAAGGCCCAAGGTCTCTTCTGTTCTTCCCTTTCCTTCCTTCTTAGCAGCTGTTCAGTAAACACCCGTGCGTTAGGTAGATTGCGTGGCAAATGCTATCTATGCCTTTGCTCCTCTATCTGTTTCCTTCTGCTATGTGGAGGTAGACCAGATGTTCTGTCCCCTTATAAGCTCTTTCAAGATCCCTGTAAGTCTGCCATGGTGACCAATTTCCCAGATTGCTTCCTCAAGAGGGTTCTAGCCCAAAAGCACAGGAGGGATGTCAAGGAGCTGATGAGTAGGCTATGTATTTTTCATATGAAATAAATAAATTTAATAATACCACACACTTATACACACATATGGATTGCATGTGCATGTATGTATATATTACTCTGGCAGTCTTGTCCAAATTGTCTTTATGGATTTACAACTGAACTTCCAACAGCAGACAGCCTACTGGCATAGAGGACTGAGCATTTGAGCCATCATTGTTAGAAATGTATTGTTCAGGACACTTGCTAATTTATTGATGCAGCAGCAGAGGTGGAATCAGATTCAGTTGAGGAATAAATTGGAATATTTTTGTGCATTTCTTTCTTTCTTTCTTTTTTTTAAAAAAGGCACTTTAAAACCTATGTATTAAAATGACAAAATCTTAAATAGGAGGTTCTCTTCTTCTAAACAAAAGATATGCAAATTACAATTCAAGATTTATATTATGATAAAAACTGAAATACAAAAGAGTCATTATCCTGCAAAATGTAAAAGTGCAGTTGCTTCATGAGTCGGTAATGATATAATGGGGTGTTGATGTAGTAAGAGGTGTCAGGAGGCAGACAATGACCTCAAAATTTAAGTCAGAAACGGTAGAATTGAGCAGTAAGTATCTACCTGCCCACCTAACTATCCATCTAGCCATTACATACTGCAATTCTGAGAATTTGAGATGAAGAACAGTCTATTTTTACCTCCTTATAGTGTAGCCAGAATAAGGGAGGGAGGGAGGGTTATAGAATTAATTTTCATATAACCACCCAACTCTGAAACAGGATAAAGATTTACCTTGAATTATAATTTTGTAGGCCTGTTTCTAATTTTTTTTAAATCAGTTATAGGCAGTTAGGGAATTTGGAGACCATTCTGACCATTAGGGCATGAGGCCAGTGCCCTAATCCCAAGGGTCAAGGCTCCTTGCATAAGAAAGACTTATAGTTAGTGTATAGGGTAACCCTCCTTTTGTTTTGGATTTCTAAAGGTACTTGCTCCATGTCCCTGGAAGCAATCTTCCAGCCTCAGCTTCCTGAGTGCTGGGATTTCAGGTATAGACCACGATGCCTGGTCATACGATAATCGAAGCCGTTTCCACCTGGGTCATTCTACATCCTTAAAGCAAGCAGGCTGTATCAGAACAGAACAGATTCTACTAAATCGAATCGCAGGCAAAGGGCACCAAACTGACACTTAGGTTTGAGATTATTCCACTGGCTTATTTTTAAAATAAAGTGCTCTGCCTGGCCCCCTCTCTCTTATGGCAGGGGTGGGGGGAGCATGTGCGTGTGCCTGTGCATGCACACGTGTGTGTTTCAAATGGAGACATGGTTTAACTAATCAAGTGATGGGCCACATGTGAAGCAGATGTACAGCATGAGCACTTCTAAACAGAGCAGAAGACCTGCTTTAGCTTTATTTGGCAGGAATTTATATACTCGCTTCACCATTTGATCTGAATTTAAACAAAAGACGTTGGTTTTAGCCACCACTGATTTCAGGACCACAGCTCTGTCTTATTTCTGCAGGGAACTGGAGTGGTGACACTTGGACAATCAGATGACTGTACAGTGTAGAAGGATCTCCAATGTTTATTTATTGTTTTAGTGAGCCAGTCCTTGTTTTCCGGGGTTTTTTTGGGTGTGTAATTTCTTGCACCACAAGCTTCACAGGCAGAAGGATCAGACAGATGTCAGAACCTTGGCAAAGTCTTCCCAAATTATAATACAAGCCCCATACACAAGCTGGGGACCACGACTGAGGCCTAAGAAAATAGTCTCCTACCAGTTTCTGGTTGCTTTCCAAAGCAGAAAGTTGCTGGGGGTCTTCTGTCAGGGGGAGCACATGGTTTATGATTTTTGAGCCTGTGCAATGCTCTTTTCTATTTCATCTTGACTTAATGTCATTAGTCTTCCTTCAGAGAAACCCGAGCGTTCATTTTCTAATCTATCTAGATGATACGCTGACAGCATTTCCCCTGATCCAGACTTTACCATTGATGTCTCTGCCTCTGTTAATCATTTTCAGAAATGAGATTTATGGTAAAAAAGGATTAAATCAATTCTGACTACCTCCAAATTTCTAGGATTTCGAGGCTTCTTGATGAACACAGAAACCATAGCCCCTTGGAGAAGCTCTGCTGAGGACATCTTTCTTGCCTTTGTCTGCTCGCCGCTCACAGCTGGACTGCTTTCTGTGCATCACAGGGAGTCAACCGCTCCATGGTATGTTTGGCAATCATACCACAGGGGCTGCCCTCTGAGCAGCTCGAGCTGGGTTTGATTGGAAATAGATGGGTAAAGTATCAATCTTTCTCTCTTTCATTTTCTATCCTCCCTTCCTCGCCTTCCTAAAATGACTACCCTCAGGAAAGATGTCAACCTATTTCAATTAAGTGTTTGTCTTTTGAGCTTTCTCCTCACAGGGAAAATCATGGCATTTTTATTGGCCAGAGCCAAAGAGAAAAATTTCACCAGTCCGAATTAAATCACAACTTATATTCTTTCTAATTTCTTCGATCTTCACTTGGCTTCAAATAATCTTACTAGCACTTATAGGGCCATGTGCACTCAAAGGGCTTTCAGAAAAATGCCATTTTCCTTTGTTTCCCATCCTTATTTGCTCCTGTTTTTTCTACATTTTCTCTTACCATTTGCTCCACTGAGCAGATTTTTACTTTTATACAGAGTGACCTAAGATCAGCTCCTCTCTCACTCACTGAGGGACAAGGACATGCCTTATACTCCCTGACTTCTCTTCCTTCCACAAGGGGCCCTGTCTCCTCAAAAGGACAATGACCACACTCTCTTGTCCTTCATCCTGTAACTAGGTGACTAGACTTTGTGTCTTTAAATTCAGCTGAACCCACCAATATTTAGCCTAAACTCCCTGCAATTTGACCTTGTGTGTATAGTCTGCTACAGTCTCTCTCAAGCTTGCATGCATCATAATCTGGGGTTCAATGCCCAAGAAGATGCTCATCTCCTTGATCTGGGAAAGCCTTCTGACTTTGCAACTATTTCCCTGGTTGTCTTAAATTCTGGACCCAGAGATACAATTTGGAAATCCACTAGATTGATAACCAGCATATGGTCCAGAATCTTTCCCCATAACATTCTCCCTGGTTATTTCATTATGCTATTGAGGAAAGAGAGGTGGAGTCAGCAGTATGACAAACATTTTTGTCTCATTTCTGAATCTTTGCTGGTAGTAGGGTATGCTGGCCTAGGTTGTATGTTCCTAAAGCACAGTAATATCTCTCTGCTTTGCTAATGAGAGTTACATGTTTGAATATGTCAGAATTGCATCCTGAACACACAAAATGTTCAGTATCCAGAATACATGGCTCTAGATATTGTAAAGCATTTTTGTGGCAGATATACAAAGAGGTGGTAGATGAATCTTTTACTTCCTTGGACTGAGATTCAGTTTGAACTAGTGTCCAGCAAGCTTGGAAAGAACCAGAAGTTTTATTCATGTTAGAAAAGCAATTCTTTAAGATGTGGAATTCCCCTTAAGAAAATCAGAAATACTAGCCAGGGCACCTTCTTCCTTTGTTAGTTGATAATAAAGGGTTTGTCAACTAGGAGTGAACTAACAAATATTGCTAACTCCTAGTTTAAGGGATTCCATAAATCAGATCAAGAGTCTGAGCCCGGTGGTACATAAGGTTATCATTATTTCTAAGACTTGTACCCACAAAAGCTACTTACTGTGTATGCAAGATAGTGGCTAATCTGCTGAAGATGAAAGTATGGTGTAAACTGTTTTAAAATGTAGTCTTCCTGGCTTGAGATGAGTCATATAACATGATTTAGATCTGATTAATTACTGATGGTGCTCTAAAGGGAGTTCACTACTTTACAACCAAGACAACCACAATAGAACTTGGCCTAGGGTATTGGTGGCTTCCTGTGTGGAAGTCCTGTTTGGTGACAAGGACCTCATACCTGTTACAGTCCTTGATGTTGCTGTACTGAAGTTCTAAATAATGTAATCATTGAATTGGTGTTTTAGAAGTGATTTCTAAAGGGTCAAAAACATCGTGCACGCACAGAGACTTATACAGAGCAGAATAGTGCAAATGTCCATTTTTGCTAGTGTAACACTACATGCAGCACGCATGACGCCCGATGTGCATGATTCTATAGGAAGCCATATGTATGGGGGTAAAGGGGTTTCTAAGAAAGTGAAGGCAAAGGTGCTGCATGTAGGACTGAGTTATCTGGGGAGGAAAGCATCCAAGGAACAAGACATTGGTATCATGGTGATACCCTGATTTCCACTCTCGCAAGAATGGCTTTTTGTGGCTGGAGAGATGGTTCCATGTTTAAGAGCACTTTCCGCTCTTGCAGAAAACCCATATTCAGTTCCCAGGTTCATGTCAGGCTCACAAATATCTGTAAGTCCATCCTTTGGGGATCTGACACCTTCTGGCCTCCTCAGAAACCTACACACATGTACACACACATACACACATACACACACACACACACACAGAGAGAGAGAGAGAGAGAGAGAGAGAGAGAGAGAGAGAGAGAGAGGATAAATAGCAATTATTCTAAAATTTGGATTCTATGCAGATCACAGAAGGGAGGCATGGAATTCCAAGATGTAGAAATAATCCAAGATATAGAAAATAATCACGTAAGTCTGTCATGTCCATTTGTACCGTATATTGTGTGTTATATAGCCACTCATAGTGGTAATGATGACTAAATATAGAAGAAATGGTAGAGCTACTCATAGCTCCTTTTCCTTTGAGTCCCTATTTATGAGAAATCTCAAAGCAGAGTGTTAATAGAAAGTGCTTGAAAGTAATGACAGTTCAGTTTGAACCACTGTTTTGGTAATGAAATACACATGCATGTTGGCGTTATAATTGCACAGTTTCATAAACGTCATGTACAATGTACTCTAATAGAAACCTTTACAGCTAGCATTATAGGATACAATATAAAGGTAGGAGAAATCATGCCAATGATTAAAACTGCTAGTTTCCATTGACTTATTAACAATGGCATTAAATAAAAAGTTACAAACATCATGGCCTTATATTAGAGATGCCACGGAGGAAGAGAATGGGTACATTTAATAATATCTTTTCTCGCTTTTTGAACAAGAACTTCCTAATTTTATCTTCACAATGGTATCCACAAATTATGCAGCATCTAAGGGTCTTGAAGGACCCAGAGAAACAAAGAGTCTCTATTGAAAGTAATATCTATGTGACTTGAAATCAATTTCCTGATTTGGTTCAAAGGCATCAAAATGAAAATGTGAATACTCAAAACATATTTGTTCAATGCCATTATATATTAATATCCTTCTACCGAGTATAGGCTTAGAAAAGTAAACTTGCCTCAAATGCTTGATAAATTCTCAATTTTCTCTTGGTTACACTGCACTCTTTAATTTTCTGTGTATTCAACTCTTAAATATTCACCTGCAACTGACTTTGGGGTGAAATGCAAAAGTTACTCTTTTGCTTCACATAGCTGTCTGCTCCACACACCAAGACTCCTGTGCTCTGATTGTTGAGCTCCATGATAGCATTTTACCTGATGCCTTCTGTTTCTGTCTCTTGCTCCCTATACACTTGTTCTATTGGACATGAACAACACTGCTGTGTCTTCACCTCTTTATGGAAACCACCTCTTTCACTTCCTTAATCACATACACCAACATTTCTGAGCTATCCATCCATCTATCTATCTATCTATCTATCTATCTATCTACCATCCATCTATCTATGTATCTCTGTCTATCTCTCTGTCTCTGTCTCTGTCTCTGCCTCTGTCTCTTTGTCTCTGTGTCTCTGTGTCTCTGTGTCTGTCTGTCTGTCTGTCTGTCTGTCTGTCTGTCTCTCTCTCTCTCTCTCTCTCTCTCTCTCTCTCTCTCTGTGTGTGTGTGTGTTGGTATGTGCCTCTGTGTATGCATCTAGAGGCCAGAGGTCAACATCAGGTGTTGTTACTTGGAGCTCCCACATTGTCTTTGAGACAGGGAAGGCATCAGTTAGGCTAGACTCTGACCAGCAGTCCCTAGGAAATGCTCCTGCCTCCACCTCTAATCTGACCATGGTGGGGATTCCATGCCTAGGCCACTCCAGCTGCCATTTTTATGTGAGTTCTGGAGCACAAGAGTGGCAAGCACTTCACAGACTGAGCTTTCTCCTTAGATCCCTTTCTATAAAACCATATAGTCATGCGATTACTCCTATTTTATCCCTCCTCTGTTAAGGTGCAGGAGACAGGAGACGTCTCGGGTACCACACACAGAGACAGCATAGTTCTTAGGGCTTAGTTTATACCTGGCACTTAATATTCTCTCTCTCTCTCTCTTTCTCTCTCTCTCTCTCTCTCTCTCTCTCTCTCTCTCTCTCTCTCTCTATATATATATATATATATATATATATATATATATATATATATATATATATATTCATTGAGAGATTTCCAAGAGCCATTTATTTTCAGATGACAAAACAAGGCATAGAGAGGTCAAGTAATTTGTCAAAAGCTGAACAGTTGGATTCCAATCCACTAATTCTTCTTTTACCTGCCTAAGAAAAGACATGACATTGGGCACTCAATTTAGCATCACACTTTAGTGTGAAATAATACAGGTGAATTAACGTGCACTGAAGAGGCTCTACTTCCGTACAGAGAAGAAAACAGGAAACCAAACCCCAATGGCAGATCAGCCTGCCAGTACAGTCAATCCACCTTTGCTTTTATGGTTTCATCTTGTTTTGTTTGGTCACTGTTTTGTTTTTTGTTTTTAATTTTGGAAAATAGAATTCCCTGAGAAATTTGACTTTAATTTGGTTTTCTACCTAAGACCAAAACATTGAAAACCTACACGACTTTACTTACTCTAACAGATGCTGGTCTTATAGGTGTGACTACCAACCCTGGGACTGCATTGTGATCCACTAGGAATTTCTTAGCAGGACCAGCCAGGAGTCACAACCAGTGCCAAGTGCTGGCCAGATGTTTACATGAGCTTGGGAGCCTACACAGTGGGCAGTAGCTGCTTTCTGCTATCAACTGAACATATATACCCCTTGAAACTGCCCTACATACAATCTAGACATATTTTGGGTCTCAAGGCCCTATTTTCCATACATGGAGATTTTTTTTCTTCTCAGAACTAGGGCAGGAGACAGTTTCTGTCTGAGATGAGCTGGGTGCTGTCAGCTGCTTCTGGTCCAGCAAAGCCAGCTGTAATTCTGGAAACACAGTCAGCCAGACTCCAAATGTGCTGATCCTCAGATAGCCCACATTCAAATAGCAGTCTCTCTTACAAAGACTTTCCATGAATCATATCCTATGCACTATCTCTGGCTTCTCGGAGACCAACACGAACAACATGTCCTTAAGACTCTTGCTGATATCTTTTGTGGACACTCAAGTTAATGTCTTGCCACCACCCAAGAGGACATTTGGCAAGAGTTGCAATTGAAAGTCTTTCTTGCCAGATAAAAAACAGTGTCCAGAAGAGGTGACTTGCAGGGTGGGGGTAGTTGTGGAAGCAAAGATGTCACTCACTTCAGGAGACAGGATTCACTGAGCAGGTTATCTTACTCCTGTGCTTTCATAAGTCACATCCCCTCCTCCAGTTCTTTTGGAACTCTGTAGAGAGCTTACTTTACAAAGTAATGAGAGTAATCATGCCTTAGTACATCTGCCTCACAGTAAGTTCAGCCTGTCAGAGACTAACTTGCTTTAAATTGAGGGCAGACTGTTGAAGCGGCTCTGTCCCTGCTGCTTAGTCCCTTTAGCAAGGCCAGCCATGCCCTCTGTTGCCTGCTGCACAGAAGATCAGGAAATAGGAAGGAAGTCAAGCTTAGAGACAAATGTCCCCAGCAGCTGAGGCTAGCTTCTCATTTTTAGGCAGAGACCCTAACATCTTTTGAGTACAGCCTCGGGTACTCAAGTCTATTGTTTCGGTGCTTTATGCCAAGCATTTCACTCAGGTCAACTCCAGCAGAGAGGACTGAGTATGGTAACAATGAAGATTATCTCTACTGGGTTTATAGTTGCCTCATTTTGCAAATAAAAATATATATTAACCAAGTAAATGTGAATTTCAGACAAATAGTGTATGTTTGTTCCACACAATATTTCAGAAATTCATATTTAACTAGGCTTCTTGTATTTTATTTGGGAAATTTACTTATAAAAATGAAGAGGAATTATTATCTCATTTTATCATTGAGGAAAAAGAAATTAACATTAAGAGATTTACCCCTGATGGTAACTCGTGACAGTCTAAATTGCAGACTGGTTCTATTTTAATGTGTGTGTGTGTGTGTGTGTGTGTGTGTGTGTGTGTGTGTGATGTATGTGTTTCTGTAGGAGTGGGGGCTCATGTACTTGAGTGGAGAGCAGAGATTGACATAGGGAATCGTCCTCAGTTGTTCACTCTGTGTTTCTGAGACACTGAACCTGGGGCTCAGAGGTTTGGCTAGGTTGGCTGACCAGAGAGTCGCAATGATCTGGCTGTCTGCACCTCCCCAGTGATGGGATACAAGGAAGTGTTGCCGTGCCCGGCTTGCTACATGGATGCTGGGAACCCAAGAGTGTCACGCTTCCATAGCAATCACTTACTGACTGAGCCATTTCCCCAGGCTCTGGTTATCAACCTTGTAGATAAGCATCTAGAGTCTTAGACCACAGAGTCCTCTCATCTTAGTATTTACAGATACCTGGGGTTTAAATTTTCACTTGGCTAAATAAGCTGCCCCAAGAGCAAAAGTTAATTTCAGTTTTAATACAAAATAGTTATTAAACAGGCACCAGATACAAAATCCTTTATGAAGACCAAAGACACAAAAGAGTGCATTTCCAAGTTTATGTAAGGAAGGAGAAGGACTTAGGGAGATGGGGTAGAGCTGATTTTGATGAGCTATCCAGAAAGGAGAAACTACCCTCAGAGTCTCTAAGGGGGATAACTTCCTGCAGACCACATCTGCCTCCCTGGTGGCTTCAGTACCTTCATTTATTCTGTCTTCTGACCTGACAGTCCATGGCTCTAGTTTACCCCATGACCTTTTGATGTCTGCAGTGGTTTAAGCCATCGCATAACTTGTCCCACCAATGACCACAATGACCTTGTATGAAACTGTCCTTTCCTCTCTTAGCTACTCATGGCTGCAGTGTGTGATAGGGATTACTTAGAAAAAAATAAAGGTAGAATCTAAGGTTATAGATATCAAACTATTAAAAAATAAACTAAACTAACAAAAACACAGTATAATGTCACAGTTCTACTTTGCACCAAGCAGGACAGCAGAGTCTGTATGAGCTCCTGACCTCACAAGGAAATGGCATATTTAGGACCACTGACGCTCTTGGGAGTGACGAGGCACAGAGGCACAGGAGACAGACAGACAGAAGGCTACTGAGGAAGGGCTACCTGCTCAGAAACTCTGCCCTTGGTTTTTAGCACCACATTTTTTCCCTAAAACAAAAGAAAGGGGTTCTTCTTCCCCCTTAACAGGCAGAGCGCCTCCCACTCCACAGAAAACTAAAACAGAGCTTGCTTAGAACCTTAATGCAAAAAGGCAGGGCAGAATCAGATACTGTTCTCTTATCTCTTAATTAAAGCCAGGTGTCCAAAGGCCCACTTTTGTAGCCAATGTCAAAAATAGAAATAGACACAGGACTAATGTATATGTGTATGTATACTGTAATAGTTGAAGCAAGCAGCTGTCTGATTCCTGTTTCTATTACATACAGAATGGGAAAGACTAGGAGAGAGAAGCAGAACACACACACACACACACACATGAAGCTTAGATTTTGATCGTGGGACTGTTCCATGAGTTGAAGTTCTGCTTTTGATAAGAGGACCCTTTTAAGAATGCTTTTTATATAGCGCCATATATATGAATTTATAGTCCACTCTCTCCTCTGCTGTGTCTACACCACAACGCCGAGTTTCCTTTGAGATCTTCCAACCTTAACATTCTGCTTCTGAAAATTATCCATTAAAATTTTATTTATTCTGTATTTTGGTGAGACAGTATGAGGAAATGCCATCGTGAAATTAGATTTTTTCTTTGACATCAGGCGCCCAGTCAGCAATCCAGTCCCATGTATTTCTATTGAGACATTAGGGTTTGATATAATTTTGGGCAGAAAACATTTTAAAAATGAAACAATTGAATTTTCTAGATGGTCTTGGGGACCACTTAGCTTAAGAGAATACACTTCCAAATCAAAAGCCTTTCAATCATTTTAAATATTATTTGGATGATATTTGCTGTATGTAGCAGCAGTTTGAATTTGTATTGGATGTTTGACCGGCTCACGCACACATAGATGATGTATGAAATTATTATTTCATATTTTTCTAGTGTTTGCATTGCAAGTGACATCTGGCTGACAGGAACTTGGAGAAATGGAATCTGAAGTGAATGCTGCAGTTACCACAAGCCTCATATTTATCAAAAGGTTTAATGTTGGTCTGTCTTTGTTTAACATACGAAACTTGGAACCCTGACAGGGAGGCTCTGAACTTCAGTGTTTCCTGCCTTTTCTTAGCTGATTTGTTTAGTGAAAGAGTGGGCAAGGAATGAGCACTAATTGTATCAGTTGTTCTTCTCATGAAACTAAATATTTTGCATCCTAATTTTAAGAAAGCAAACTTAATTAGTTCTGATGTGATTTCCATACATTTTCCTTGTATTTAGAAAATTTACAGATTTTGTGTTAGACCAACACACATATTGAGAACTATTCATCGTTATTCAGAAAAGGCAATGTGGGAGGAAAAACAGCTCACTACATTTAAAATTTTATTTTCTAATTTGTACATGTGCAAAATTGAAATAAGACATGAAAACATGTCATACAGTATTTGGAAGCTCTGACTCAGTTACCACACACAGATGTAAATATATGCATTTTCTCCTTTACTCTATTTCCTTGGAGATCATGGTATGATTCTTAATTCTGTAGGGAAACTATTATTCACTTAGCAAAGATTTATGAACTCACAACAGACTGTACTTGTCAAGTGCTAGGGAGAAGCTAAAGCAGACAACGAATGTAATAGGTTTATATTGAAGTAGCAGGCAAGACTGGTATGAAATAACTAATTACAACCTAGGACTATAGATACTATGATAAATGTAGAGAACCACTGATAAGGCCGAAGCCAATTAGTGATTATGGTCTGTCTGCTACAAGAGATGCAGAAACAGAGATGGAAACATGGAGCCTTTGTGAAAACTTCAATAAATACATGTGAAATTTCAGTAAACTAGAACAATGGGAAACATTAGTTTGCTCTCCTGAAGAAAAATGCCATGTATATTTATTCCTGTAGCTTTAAATGTCTTTTTCAGTTTTGAAAACAGTGAGGGGATAATTCTACAAATATACAAATATATTAAAAATACCATTTGATCTCTTTCAAATAAAAAAAATGCAATGTCACTACTAGATTTCTGAGGTATTTAAACTATTCCTATGCATAGTTACTAATGAATTTATAATAATCTGATTAATTTCAATACCATAAGTTAGCCTTTATTCTATTGGAATATTTGCTTTCTTCCCTATTATTTCTTGGTCAACACTGTAATAGTATCTTCTAAGAAAGCAGCATTCAGGAGAGGCAGATGACCTTGCAGGAGTGAGATTTCATGTTGTCAGAAGTAGATATAAAGAAGGCAAGTGGCATTTATTTGGGGTCTGCCACCATGCTACATTCTTCACATGAGTTTTTGCTTTAATGCTACAAAGTCATGACTCAAGCACGATAGAAGGAGGTAGGCTATAGAATTGCCATCGCTGAGTTCTTGTTTAACTCTCAGCTTTGTCCAGATGGGTGATTCTCAAAAATTAGTTCACCCGCTGATTCTCAGCATCCTTGCTAATGATTCAGAATGATACTATCACTTGTTCATTTCATAATATGGAAGAGTCATTGCATGAAGGTATCTTGGTGGGCTTGGAGGACCCAGAAGAAGTATGACAAGGTAAGAGACCTGTCTTTGAGGTGCTTATGACCCATGGGGAAGAGGGAAACATGGAGGTGGTGTCTGACAGATACTGGGGGTGACACATTCTTCCAGGTGAATCTACATTTCTGATGAGTGTTAAATGATGAGAACTTATGGTAGCCTTCTGCTAACCAAGCACATGCCCTGCCCCCCATGTCCTCTTACCCTCTATGCTGAAGCCTACCAGCTAGGGTCAGTCCTCAGGCCCAGTAGAATAAAGCTTCTGTCCTAAAGCCTGGTAGACTCACATATGTATTTAAGTGCTTAAGATAAACCACAAGTGAGTGGATTCTTCCAGGCTCCTTCCTTCTAAGTGACCCAGCAGCCTTTGTGAACAGGTACTCTTTTATCCATCAGTGTCTACCTCTGGCACTGTGTTTTATAACTTCATTAATCTGAATAAAGCTATTACTAAAATGCTGGGGGAAGGGCTACAAGTGGACTATATTGTTAAAAATGCAGAGACTTACTGTGTAATCAAATTTGGGCCTCCATATATTAAGTCCCTCTCTAATAAAACTCCCCGAACCTAAAACCAAAATTAGAACACTGAGATCCAATGACAGAGTCTCAAATGTTCATCACTTACCAACTAAAATGCTCCTGACACCATTAAAACTGCCATGTTGAACCAGCAAGATAAATTGAGACAATTTTTACTCTCTTTCATTTATGAAAACTTTACCAAAATATGCTATTACATTTTATCAAATGTAGAAGAGTAAATATATTTTCAAATGTAGCTTACAGACTTCAATTTTCAAGCAAAGCAATCTATCCATCCTGCTTTCTGTTGTGATCATACAGTGTATCAGTTAGACATTACTATAGAACTGCTGTATACCAACATACTCAAAAGTGTAGTGGCTTGAAACAATGATTTATTTAGCTTTTAAATGTTGACCTCACTGGGATTCCGATAGCCTATACTGGCCATGGCTAGTGTTGTTCTGCCCTGGATGTCCTTTATCTTCCTCTTGAAGACTATATGCTGATTTAGTTACATCCTTCTCTGAACTTTCATAGCTAGTCAAAGGCAATCAGAGGCAAAAGCTACCTCTGGTCCTTTGATTCTGGGTTTAGTGTATCTTATTTCTACTATGGAATTAGGTTTTGAAACTTCTCTTTGTAAAATTCACAAGCAGGAAAAAAATACTCATCTTATTTAATCTTATTTTACAAATGAGACTGTTTCAAAGAAGGGTGATTTTCTGTGTTCTTATCATGCTAATTATAAAATTAGAGACACTAGAGCAATGGTTCCTTGAGTCTTTATTTCTCCATTATGCTTTATGTTTTAGTCATTGGGCGTACATTCATTGAATATCTGATTTATGCCAGACACTATGTGAGTCTGAGTCTCTGTTGCCAAAGCACTAAGCAGATTACTAAAATGAAGAGAAATGGAAGGTCATATGAGTATTTACAGTGGGGCTCAATAGATGCCCAACCTTGAAATTTACCAAAAAATAAGATTCCCACTCCTGTAGCCATCTATTTCCATCCATCCATAGGACAGATTTTCTATTTGGCATTAACCACATTGCCAGAAATTGGGAGACTGGGTTGGCCCTGGGGGCTGCAGGGCAGCTGTGCAGGCAGCCGGAGTCGCACTCCTGAGGAGAAGGTGGGCATCTAGCATGGTTTGGCAGCTGTGTAATGATGCTGAAATCATACCGTTGCCAGGTCCCAACTGTATTAGAGCTGACCTTAAGATGGATTGTGAAAACTATTTAAATAGATCTCTCCTTCTGGAAAGTTTTCAGAGGGAAAGGGGAGAAAACAATAAAATGCCTGCAATTTGCACCCCACCCCATATGTGACCTCTACACTCTTCCGAGGACAGAGTCATTATCCCTAGTGGGTCCTACAAGCCCAAGATTGATGGGAAAGGAGAAAAACGTAGCCTTAAGGCACTTGCATGGCAACAAAACTGGTTTCTGAATGGTGCCAGGCTCATTGGGAGGAGGCAGAAGCTTGGCACGTAAAGTTAGAGTCCAACTTGAGTGGGAACAAGAGGTGACCAACACAAGTCACACAACAGGCATTTCCCTTGCAATGCAAAAAGAACAACGCTGAAGACTAGGTCCTAGCAGAGAGATGATGCGCCGTGAATATGTCCTGAGTGAATGGGGATTGAATCAATCTCTTAATTATCATTGTCTAGTGTTTCCCTTGATTTTAGAGAACAGTTATTTACTCAGGACCTGGCATTGTATTGATAATAAAGCTTTAGTCTCTGTATTCAACTCTTTAACCAGTATGCTTGAGTTCTCAGTACACCAAAGCATCAAGGATATGATTACAAACCCTATGTAATTGTTACTCTTCTAAGGCTTGCAGTCCGATGACAGAAGACAGAAACTATTTGCAATCTAAACTCTTTCTCTAGTAACTCCTTGACTGTGGGTGGATTATATCTTTATACCTCAGTTTTCTCATGTGTAAAAGTGATAAATTATAGCATTTGACATATATGAAACACTTAGAATATTATCTTCCACTTAATGAGCAAGACAAAATTGCTTATGAGGTTTATCGAACCCTGAGAAGAGGAAGTGGAAAAGGTTCATACACAACTGATGATGGGGTTGGTGGAACAGTTGGATTGGGTACAAGAGTAAAGACTGGAGTCAGATCCTGAGAAGCTACTGAGGTGCCACGTGAGCATGGCAGACTTCCTAGAATCCCCATAATTGCCAGGCAGAAACAGAACTTCCCCAGGGCAAGCTGAGTAGCTAGAGTAGCCAAGTTCTCAAACTCTAGGTTCAAATGAGAGACTCTGCCTCAATATACAAGGAGGAAAGTAATCTAGAAAGACGTGATGTCTACTTCTGGTCTCTACACATGCCAGCATACACACCCACATACATTGCATACACACATACACCAGCACACACATGCATATACACACATGCCCGCCCTCAGTCTAACATAACTCTGGGACTTTTGCAACTAAAAATATTTTCTTATGTTTTCTTGTTCTTGGGCAAATATGTTCATACACACACACACACACACACACACACACACACACACACAATCACTTTACAAGACTTCATGGGCGTACTTACAAGGAGAAGAGTCTTGGCCCTTATGGTGACTTGAATGAGAAATGTCCCCCACAGGCTCACGCATTTGAACACTTGGTCTCCAGTTGGTGGCACTCTTTGAGAAGGCTATGGGACCTTTAGGAGTTAGGGCTTGCTAGAGGAAGTATGCCACTGAGGGCTAGGTTTTAGGTTTTGTAACTGGACCTGGATTCCTGCCCTCTTTATTTGCTTCCTGGGTATGGGTGAAATTATGAACAGCCAGTGTGAGCCCGTGATGCCATGCTTTCCTGTGGGCCGGTCAGGACTGCCATGATGGATTCTATCCATCTCCATCTGTAAGCCAAAGAATCTCTGTTCTCCTCTAAGTTGCTTTTGGGCACATAATTTTATTACGCAACAAAAAGAGGGCTAGTGCAGCCCCTTAACTTAGTTCTCCCACACGCTGGCACCTATTGCTCTGAAGTTGCATCCCATCTTAAGGCTTTCAATAGAAAGACCTTATCAAAACGCGTCTGGGGGGAAGCAGCAGTTCTCAGAAAGGCCAGGGAGGATGCCTCAACAGCTAGGGTGCCTTGGGCACAAGCTGTGCAGCGTCTCATTTTCACAGTGCTCCTTCCCTTTCCTCAGAAGCTGCTAACATCTGCAGAATGATACATTTTCCTTCGCACACATGCTCTTTTTCAATATCAAGTGTTTCTTACTCAGCTTGTTCTCTCCTTTGAATGCAGAGAAGGCTCTGGGGATCTGCCATTAACCATTCTTAATTTGATCCCCTTCCTTCTTTCCCACTGGACTTGTGTTCAGGCCTCTCCTGCTCAACATAATCACTCCAACCTGTGATTGCTTCTTCCCCGAGCGCGAGCTTCTCCTTCTCCCATTTAAATAGCTCGCTCATAAACAGCATCATTGAGACTGAAGATAAGTAGATGTACAAGAGCCTGTGCACTTGAAGCTTCCCATCAGGCAAATCCTCATCCTCTCACTGATGCATGCCGAGGACCTGAAGTTTGCACAGCCCTCTTCAGCACAAGAGGAGCGTCTGTTCTCATGCCCCTTTGCTCGAGAAGCACTAAATATGGCTCACAGGGACTCACTGACAAACTTCCAAACGGCTCCATCTCAACAGCCAATCCAGCCCATGTCTGTGATGGCAGAACAGGGGAGCACTAACTGGGAGAGGCCAAAGGGAACAAGTGAGTGACTCTAAGGACATTAGGATGCACGTCTTAAGGGCCAAAGCTTCAGAGTAACATAAGGAAGAGTCAGTATAAATAAGAGAAGTTACTACAGCTGAAGTCTAAAGTGTTGTTCTCCTCCACCAAATTCAGAAGAGAAAGAACAGACTTGTGTACAGGGACTCGGGGACAAGTGACCAAATTAGTTTCTAAAGATGCCTTATGAAATGAAAGACAGCAATTAGTTTTGAATGTGTAGCAAGAGACCTTCTCAGGGAGGTGGTTTGGGGTGAAGCAGACTTGGATGTATGTGTCAAGCACACAGCATCTTGGAACTGGAAAGGATGTGAGGGCCGCATAATCCCTGTTTCACAGAAGAGACTCAGCAGGAATTCAGCCAAGGTTGCAAGGCTAATGAGAGCTGGATATTTCCAATTGCAAGTCCAGCCTCCCACTTAATCTAGAGATCCTGTCCTGCTTTGAGATTTTCCTTTTTGGAGAGAAAGGAAGAGACAGAGGAAGGAAAATAAAGCAAACATAAGTGAAGGCTGGTTGGCACAGTATTATTGATCTTAGAAATTCAGGATGAGCCAGCGGACAGAAGAAATAGTTAACTTGTACCATTAACTCTCCAACTGAGCATTACCCAGTGCCTAGACGTTTGCAGGGTTCCCTTCCCTCTGCTGTTGAATTGACTGGACTCCACAGTCAGGGAAGGAGAGCTACAGAAGAGAGAGACACTTACCATTTGCTCCTCCAAACACATTCTGTAGGAAGGCGTGGGATTTCACAGCAGTGAGAGCAAAACTATTCACAGCGGTACCATATGCTCCCCACCATCAGGAGCGGCCGCACTGGTCACTGCGCTTGGCAGGCGAATCAACTGAGTGGAAGTTCTGAAGTTCACAGTGGAGTGAAATCTTCAATCTGTTCCACAGGCAGAAATCAAAGTGAAAAATAATTCTATACAGATCCTCTGTGTATCATAGGTACATGAGCACACACACACATACACGCACGCACACGCATGAACGCACGCATGCACCTACGTGTGTGTGTGTTTGTGTGTGTGTGTGTGTGTGTGTGTGTGTGTGTGTGTGTGTGTGTGTATGCACAAGGGTATGCATATGGGTTCCTTCTAAAATGGTTAGGGAGACACAAAGGCAGGGTGTTTATCTCGAAGATTGTCCCATGGAGACACAAGGTCACACTCTGAGTGCCAAGAGAAAAGTCTTAGAACATAGAATGTGGAGAAGGGTTATTTTTGGATTAAACTCCATGTTTTCAGTGGCCTTTCTCCCCCCTGAGAAAAAAATAAAGTAAGATTGAGAAGAGTTTCGTAAATGCCAAGACCATTTAATAGTCGAACTACAGCTGACCGTAAATGCAGCACTCACTCTTAACGCTTGTCCTTTCTCTCTTATTAACTCTGTTCTTTTGGTTGTGCCAGAGAAAGCACAAGAGATAGAAATTGGCAGAAATATGGATCTGAAGAACAGAAATTCAACTCAAATGAAAATACCGTGAAAACCTCTAGTTAAAATAAAGTCTTTTGTTTAATAGCATAGTTTTCGCCATCGAGAAAAGGGTTATTTGAATCAAAAGTAAAATTTAGGGCAGTCTGTTATCTAATCATTATTAATTCTGCATGCACATGGGGAATTTTCTATTTCCAAAGTGGTTCACAATCATTAGTTAATCCACTCAGCATACTTGGTCTAAATTGTTCTATGCACTTAACAGATAAGAAGGGTTGCATCTGATATACAGGCAGCAGGACACACCGAGCGAGGGACTGCTAACCCAGAGCGGGGCCTCCTCATCTTAACCACTCACTTGGTTACTTTAGTCTGGGCACCAGGCCTGTACCCACACCACAGGACTTTCAGACAAGGACTCCATTTGTTTGAAAAATAAGCCCATATGTTACATAAAATCTCCAACAATCGATTGAAGGCTCCAAGTTTTGGTTTTTCCAATGGCTCTTTTTAATATCATGTAGTCTCAGTTTCCCTTGTGGGAAAAGTACTTCTTTTAAAGGGCCAATCTTTCTATAAACATGGCTACGAAGAGTCAGCTTTATAGTAAAGATAGATGTAGAAGCTCTGCACTGTGCTGGCCAGAGGGTCTCAATGCCTTGGGGTCAGTCAATGACTTGGTTCCTTGCTGGCCTTCTCCTCCCATCCTGTCTTCCCTTCCCCCTCTCATCCTCTTCCCTCTCCTCCCTTCTCTGCTTTTTTTCCCCATTTCAGTTATTTTTTTCTTTCTGTCATTCAGGCCATCAACTGCACTTTCCCTCTTGAGAAGGAGACTCTCTAGGCATGATGCCGCTTGTACGTATTCTGCTGTGAGCGCTCAAGGGAATCAGCTGCCAGTGGCCGGCAGAGTTGTCCACATCCTGCTCAAGTCCAAACTGTGCAGCTTTTCTTTATTTTCATTTGTTTGTACCCACCCTAGCCAAACAAATTAATTTGTGGTTCAGATAATATATGCCACATGTTTAATTAGCCATTACATAAAGTCTAAAGAGTCTAAGCTTTGAAACCGGATGCTACTTTTCTTCTAGTTTCCTGACTTTTAAAACTCACATTTTGGGGTTGTGTTTATTTGTTTGATTAATTCTCCTAATAATAAAATTATCTAGCAGTTTCAATCTTTACATTTGTCTCTTAATACTAAAGAATTCATTACTTCTGCAGATGTAATTCAGCCCAAGATGCATAATATACTTATTATTCAATAAACAGATACTTAAATGAACTAGCATTAAGGAGTTTCCTCTTATTTTTCAATTGTATTTAAGTGTTCATAAATTCCCAGTGTCTTCCTGAATAGTTTGCTTGGTGAGATTTCAATGCCTTAAAAGATGTCTTATTTGTCTTTAATATGTTGTGTTGCTGTCAAAAAATCAGTACTGGAGAAAATTTGTCCGACTTCTAGAAACAATGTCTTCTGAAATGCCTTTGCAAAGGACATGATGATTCACGGTGGCATCAGGAGAAGACATGAGGAAACCCAGGCCTCTGATGGTGCCAGAGAATGCCTCTGCAGTGAGGAAGCCTTCAGGTTACACCGAGGGATGCTTTGGCTGGAGGGAAGGAGCCGGCTAAGTCTGCCTGGAATGTCTGGCTGCCGGTTGGCAGAAGGAGCCCTTTTTTCACCTTGGATCTGCCAGGCTAAGGATGCTTTCATGGTAATTTTCCGATGTCTTCCTTGATCAGTAGACTGCAGCATTTTATCATTTTGCAGATTTTGTTTTCTTCATGGGTTATTACTTCCACTGAACTGCACTTAACATCTATTAGTTTAGGTCTCCAGAAGATCAAAGTCCCTCTGTATCTGATTATTCTGCTCTTTGCAATTTGTGTCTCTCCCTCACCCTGCCCCTCCCCACCAATCCAGGGGCCTTGCACGTTTAGAGATTAGGTTTCAGTGGCTTCTCCTAAACAATTTATAGACATAAAAGCATCATAAAGAGGACTCCGTGCCTCTAGAAAGAAAATACGACTGAAAGAATGTGAAGAGAGCAATGGGGATTCTGTAATGTTTCTGTTTCAATATGAATCTTTTAAACCTCATGCTTCACTATACGTTTTGAAGGGGGAATGCGGGAGGGAGAAAGAAAGAAGTACAGTTCCCATAGAAATCCATTCCTTTCCCTGAAACACTCATTCTGCTCCTTCCTTTTCTTGCAAAGCCAGTCCTGTCTCCCACATTTTAGCTGACTCTATTTGCATTGTGTTTTGAGGGGAACCTGGTCACAGTGCCAGTGTTCCATTCTTCTTAGGGGGTCACTGCTAACCTTAATGACTGGGTTCTGATGGAGGATTGGTTTTCATTCTGAGCCTTAGTAAATAACAATCATCCTCTAAATTAGCTCCCACAGCTGTGATGAACCAAAGACCCTCTGTCAGAGGTTGATCCTGTCTCAACAGCAGACCAGAGCCTGTCCTGACAGGGCTTTTGCACCAGCCCTATAAGGAATACTTTTAGAGACTGCATAAGAGGCCCACTGTAGTCTGTCAGCACTGTGAAGTGGGTGCTTGTGAGTTGAGACAGGCATTAGAAACTCAAATTAAAGCTAACAACTGAAAAAAAAAAAAAAAAACCCTGAAGTTTGGGGAGATATTGATCTGAAAGGATTATTTAAATAAAGGCCTGGGGCCTTCCTCCATCCCCCAAGGATATATCCACGGAACTGTTTATAGTATACTGAATCCAAGAAGCCATAGCAAGAAGGAGGAAATGAAGGAAGGAAAGAAGGAGGGAAAGAGTGAAGGAGAGAGATTCCCAAATGGAATCTGTTCAGATCACATGGAGATCTTCTTCAAATAAAGACTAGGAGCTGGTAGGTCTGGTAGAACCCCAGAGTCTAAACCACTCGGCTGACTCCGGTGTCTCAGGATGACACACAGACAGTGAGTGAGATATGACCCGAAGCCACTCTGACACTGCACCAGGCCACTCCCTCCATCCGGTTCTTTCCTTCTCTGGAGACACTGGGTTTCAGTGGATGGTGAAGAGACCTTGAACAATGCCCTTACACTTGGCTGTAGGTGATAACTCTCAAGTCATAGCCTATGATAATTAACCCCCCAGAAGTGGGCCACCAGAATCAGTAGTTTTAAAAATTCTTTTAACGATTCCAGTATATACCCATGATGGAGAACAGAAGCTTTTTAACAAAACTGGTGTTGGTGGGATTCAAAAGAACAAGACTATTGGCGGCTTCTCTGACAGTGCCCGGCATTGTCATAGGTCTCTATATTTTTCATACATAAATCCCCATGTTCAGAGCTGAAACATAAAGCAAAGTTATGCAACTTTCCCCTGGGTTAAGCTGGTAGGAATGAGGTTAGAAGACACTGAGAGCAAAGTTTCCTGAAATAGGCAAAGAGTGGAAATAACACAGACCTCTCTGGATGCCACTTCTGCGTGAATACAAATCGTGTTGCTGCGGGTCTGTTTGATTTTAACCAATACTTTGGTGGCGTCATTGTAAAAATACAAGGTCTATCTTATACCACCCCCACCACCAAATAGGCACTCAGGCCTCCATGAATTAATTGTTCATTGTCTCAGACTCAGACTCAGGGTTTAGGGCTCTGCCCTCTGGAGCTGCTGGTTCCTGGAGCTGTCCTCTCTCACCGTTAGCCAGGCAGCAGGGGGAGCTACAGCTACCATGGAAAACATCCTGCGTGACCTGCCCCTAGAGAACTTTTTCATGCTCTCTTCTGAAAGTGCCTTTCCTAACAGCTCTTCAAGTCATGGCTATAATGTTTACTGTTCCAACCCGAACCTGGATCATCTGAGCAGGCTGTGCAGAAAAGGAATCAGAAATCATCAGGTCCTTGTTGGGTCCACAGATGAACCGACAGGGATGACAAAGGATGCACTGGTTCAGAGAGCCAAGTTCACTTCAGAGAGCCACTACATATAGTAAATTAGGTCTTCCTGGATGATACTCCTTGTTCAGAAGGACTGAGTCACTATAAGAGAAGGTATCAAATATACACTGAGTTCCCTGGTTTGACTCTGAGCAAGGACAAGGATAAGATGTTTTTGTATCACTCCTCAGTTTCCCCTGTGTCAAGTGGGTCTAGATCAGATCAAGGAAGGTTCCTATGACTTAGGTTGTAAATGTGTTGCAGGACATTGGTTGAGTAAGGATGGGGTTATCACCATGACACTGTTCCCAGGGCCTAAGAGTTTGAAAGAAAGTTTAAAACTGCTGGAAAGAAAAGAATTGATTGAATTCACTTTGCCCTGAAACACTGAGTGGCTGCTTTCTCAAACCTGAGATTTTTTAAGCTGCTGTGGTTGAGCTCCTTAGAAGGAAAGCTCTCCAAAGAAATCGCATCATGTGATTATAACCTCCTTAAGGTGTCTCAGTGTAACTCATTCATAGCAAATGCCTGTCTCCCCCTCTACTCTCTGTGGTACCTCCATCCACCCTCCCTCCTTGGTACTGATGTAGAAAAGGTGGAAGCCCGGGGACTATTTAGAATATCTTTCCACTCACAGTGTGAGTGTTTTAGAATTCTTGTTCTGAGATTATCTATATGTCTTCCGTTGGAGGAATCAAAGGCTGATTGAACCAATACTTTTCTCTTTAGACATGTTTGGTCACCATGATGCTAAGAGGCTATTACTGATAATCTCTGGGGGAAAATAATATGGAAACTTCATGTGCTAGCAAGGTTTTTCTGATGGTTTTTCAAACTAAGAGCTATATGGCTTGAGTCTCTGGAGCAATGGGTAGCCATATGATAGGAAAATAGACTTGATACTTATTGACCTTAATTCCTCTCACTGTGTTGTTCATGAATCTGTCCTAATTGTGGGTGAACTTGCTTTTCTTCTCCTGGATATACTCGATCCAGCAAAGGAGCTGGACTATTGCATCACAAACAGACAGATTGGTAGTGGCACAAATGCATGCAAAAAATACACAGTCAAGGCTCTGCTCTGTAGTCAAGAGCCTGCCTGGTAATTCTCCTGTGTCTCTGAAATTGAGTTGTTAGTTCACTTAGACCAGTTCAGGAGTCTGCTTCTCCTCACCCAGCTCTGTCTGCAGCCCATGTGTTCTCTTGTGTAGTTCTAGCTAAGATCCTGGACCAGACCAGATATTTGTAAGCATACACAGTTTCTCTCCAGAAAAACAAGTCATTGGAGAAAGGAGGAAGTTGATAGCCTTCCTAAGGAAGGTGACTTTTAAAAAGAATTTTCTCTTTTCTTTTTGGATCTTAGTGACTATAGAAGCTTGTGTAACAGAATAAGCACTGGGAAAGACAGTTGGAGAGTCTCTCTTAGCAAGCCTGGTATAAATTTGTCAGAAGGAAGAGATGGGTCAGACCTAGAGCTATTCTGTTTTTCTAAGAATACAATTCTACGTGTTTTCAGATTTTTAAAAATACCACTGGATATTTTCTCTCTACTATGAGAATGGACTTAAAGAGGTACATAGAATAAGGAATGAACTTGTGAATTAATCATCTGCCAGGGGAAACTGAAATTTAATGGAGATATCATAAGAACCATTTCCTGATATCTTGTTATAGGAAGAGGCAACATCTTTCTAGAGTTCTTCATGGGAACATTGGATAGACCACCTAACAAGAAACTGGAAGTGCTTACATAACTGACCAGCTCTGAGCCTTGAGCCTCAATGTGCTGGGCCAGTACCCTTCCAGGGACAGCACACAGCATACAGTTGGATTCTGTTTTCCTGGACTTATTCTTTCTTTATACCATCTGAGAAGTAAATAAGTCAAAGGGGTCAGAGACAGCTAGGCATCATCAGTGATTGGTGTGCCTTCTACTTTTTCAAGTGCAACTTTTTTTCTTGTCTTGTTAAGTGTGAATTTCTGTTCAGAGTCAAATCCTCCAGCTAGACTGAGAATGAAATTTCCTTATATCTGCAGGGGTGGTCAGATTTTCACAAATGTAAACCAAAGAAATTGAAAACTAGGTCTCAAAAAACCAAAAGACCATGGCTGGGAATACAGCTTAGTGGTAGAGCATTTGGCTAGCATGCATTAGGTCCTACGTTCAATTCTCAGCACCAAAAACCAAAACAAAAGACTTGCATTCAGCAAGCAAATTTCCAAGTGATAGATAACCCAGTCCTAGTTCTAGATTTGTCTTTGAAAATCCAGTTCTCAAAGTAGTCCAGCCCCCCAATCTCCTTTACCACCCTAGTCACTATAACCCACTCAACCTCTGCACCTTGCCTTGTTCTACTGTGGAGGCAGGAAGAACTCTATGATGCTTTCCTTGTTCTGCACATGGGATGCCGCTGTCCACTACAATTAAGCCCCTGCCTCTGAACTTATGCTTTCTTTCTTGACAAATGAGGGAAATGCAGCTGGCACCAACTCTTCCTGCTTCCTTCCAGCCCTATGTAGAAATGATGTAGCCTAAAAACAGATATCTAACCACAAAGAAAGCAGAACGGAAAACTCAAGAAAGCCTGAAACCTTAGCAGGTCACTGTTGCTCCATGCTTCCAGGTAGGGGGTGGGGGCGGGTCAGGAAGCAAGTGGTTCCTTCTGTGACAAACACAGAATACATACACTCACACACTTACAGATTACACCTGCAATAATATAATCACCAGGACCATCAGCTTACTGGGAGGTTAGTATGACTAAGGAGAATAGACTGAAGAAAAACCAAATTAAATCCACCCCTACCCCCCCCAAATCCTTCAAAACACAAATAACTGAGTCTCCAGAATTATAAGGTGAAACAGCTACATAGTCATGATTGCTGTCTTGTCATTCCTGCCACTTTACAGGTCAGACAACTCAAGTTTTGGAGCTGAAGGCAACACTACCAAGGTCATTCAGTAAGCTGCCCGCTCTGGGTATGAGAGTCAAAACTCCCTAATCCCTAGGCGAAGGCTCCTCAGCTCTCTCTCTCCCACTCAGTTGGCAAAATGTCAAAGGATTTATCAAAAATAGCCTGAAGCTAGATTAGGCATTTTAATACCCAAAGCACTTAATTACTAATACAGTTTAAGGTACATTAACCTAATTGGAAAGTTTCTGCATATGGTATAAGGTTTTTCCTTCCCTTTGGAAAAAAATTAATATTAGTGTTTTGAAACATTTTTGGTGAGTTTGCTTCATCTGTATGTGCTATTATTGGTTTCCAATTTTACAAAAAAAAAAAAAAAAAAAAAAAAAGGAAAGGAAAGAAAGAAAGAGGAGAAGAGACCACTGCCAACAGCTGTTAATGATATTTTCTCATATAAAAGAAAGATAAATAAAATAAATAGAATAAAATAACAAGAGGAAATGAACAATCAAAATTTAACTGATAATTGCATGTCAAACCCCTTGGCTGGCTAGGTGGTTGGCTGCGTGCCATCATCAGAACCCGGGGACATCTCGAGCTTTTATTGCTGCCACACCTTTCTCATGATCCAGCCTTCTCTAGGTCACTGAAGCCTCCACATAGCTAGTCTCTCTTCTGTTCCAATCTATTCCTCAGCTGTGATTGGAAAGACCTTTATAAAATGCAAATAAGACCCACCCCTCCCACTTGTACCCTTGAGCACTCCCCATGGCCCTCAGGAGAAAGCTGAGACTCCTTGACATCATTCAAAATGCTCCTCCATCACTAGTCTCTGTCTATTTTTCCAGTCTCACGCTAGTATCTAGCCATACTGAACAACCTGCAACTCCCCCGCCTGGCAGTGGTTTCTCTCCATTCTAAGCCTTTGCAGAAGCTTCCAGGAACCTCCCCTGGCTCCTTTCCTCTTTCTCTTCCTCCCACAAATTCCCAGTTTAATGCTTTATCATCTCCTACTGCCCAAGCACCACTTCTTCCTGAATCCTGCCCTGCCCATCTCTACCCCAGACTGGGTTAAGTGCCTCTTTTGTGTGTTCCCATAGCAACTTGGCATAGAACAGACTAGGATAACATGTGAAGTATTTGCTTAAGGTGCCTGTTTTCCCAGGGGCAACTTGAGAGCAAGGAATGTATTCTGTTAGTTTTGCACAGTCACCATCCAGCACAATGATGTTTACAAAATAGACACTCAATAAAAACAAGTATTGAATGAACAAAAGATCCAGTGAACTCAACCTGTGTGAAGCACTATGCAAGGGAGGAGCAGGTGTGAGGGGTAAAGAACCACAAGGTTGTGTGGTAAGGCTGGAAGACAGGATTTCAAGGTAAGTGAGGGCACAGAGGGTTTTGTTCACAGTTCACACTGGCTCTTGGTGAGGAAACCACAGATCTGACACCTACTTCCCTGCTGGGGGTATGGGCTGCGCTTCATGAACAAAATTCAAGAGGAGACAAGTGACAGGGTTGCGAGCTGTCACATGATGTATGAGAAAGAATGGTGCTCAACAACCAGAAAGCTCCTTTACCTACCGTGTGGGTAGCGGGTGAGCCTAAGAAGCGATTTCTAGAATCCGTTTCTGAGCCGTAACTTCCCCTCATCCATCGTTCTTCCTTCCCATCATCCTTCACTGCTAATGTCCATACTCAGGTGATTTTAGGACAGAGTCACCTAAAGAACAACATGCCTGCTTTTTTGTGGTTTTGTTTTTTTGTTTTTTGTTTTGTTTTTTCAATAAGGAGATAACTTCATAGATTATACACAGGGAAACAACCCATAGAAGCCAAGGAGAGTGTTTCATCCTAGAATACTCTGTATTAAAAAGTATTAAGTGGAGAACTGAGCACATCTCCCCCACATCCTTTCCTAGTGTCCCTTGTTACCTCTGAGTAACGACATAGCTGGCATTGCCTGAGCTGATGCCCTCTCTCCTCAGTGTTGTGTTACACACAGACAGACATTCTGGTTTCCCATTGGTGTGTATATATCCTTCAGTAAATGGGAGATCTGGTTGAAATCCTACACTATTGGCCCCGTGGGATCTTCATTCTTTACTACAGAAGCAGAAGAGCTCAGGAGACCACCACACCTTCACCAATGTACATGGGTATGGCAGCTCGTGTACATGGTTTCCAACTTTGAAGAGGATCGCCTCAGTGTCAAGAAAGTTGTAATTCCTCTAAAGAAACAGGCTAACTGCCTCTGAGATCCTTCGCCTGGAACTGAGATTCCAGCTCAGGAGAGACTCCATGTTAGCGTTCACCAGGGAATGAGAAAAGGCATCTTCTCTGTGTGTTTAAATTCTCCATTATGGTCACTGCCAACTTGGGACAAAACTTTGGAGTTTGAGGAGGTGGTCTCCAACATCTATCCCAAAAGGCTGAGATATAATCCAAACAAGTGATTATAAGGCTCTTAAAAGCAATATAAAAAAGAAAAAAAACACAGGGACCATGGTAGCTGCGGGGGTACACAAAGTCTCTGTGTCTAGAACTTGCCTCTCAGTCACTCAATAAACATTTATGGAAGGAACAGAGGGAACATAATATTCCAGGTTGTGTGTATTCCACAAAGCCACTTTCCCAGTCTCTGCCTTCCAAGGACTTTCACCTTATTGTGGGTGATAAGAAATTTAAAATAAAAATCCAAACAGAGTGAAATTGCATAAATAAAAAAGAAATAGAGAAAGAGTCAGGAAATGGGAAATGGCTTCTATCAAGGGTCACCCAGGGTCTCTGAAATACCAGGCAGCCATTAAGCTTCCCACAGGTGCTGGAGTTATCACTGGGACCAGTTCCCAGTACTCACGGCCCCACTCAGCTCACACTTAGGACCAACATCTAAACATAACCATTCCCATATAAGCCATGTAAAAACACATGGAAACAATGTTAATCTGTGATTCTGGGTATTCTGTAATCTTTTATGTTTCAGTCAGGGTAAATAATTCCTACCTGAGGCCAAGTCTCAGTAGTGTCTCACAAAAGGTCAGGGAAGCTTTTCTCTCTCCCTTAAAATGTATCTGACAAGAATACCCAGGCAGCAAACCAATGCTTTTCCAAGGTCACTAAGAAATGATTTTATGGGCAAACGATAGATGTTATTTGCATTGTGAAACTAATTTTATGGATCACTACTTAACTCTACTTTCCTGGTAGTCCTAAGTTGTTTTTATATTTTGACTACTTTTTTTTTTTTTAACTATGCAAAATGTTCGATCATTTTGGCCAATCTTGGAAGTCCTTTGCACTCACCTTAGAAGGCTTTGCTTTCTAACCCTCAGTGTAACACAGCTTCTTCCTTCAAACTTGCTAATCATGTATACCTTCTCTCCAGACCTCTCTGTCCTTCTACTCCCACCTCACAGGATGCAAAAGCTGGCCTTACACAGAGAATTTCTTTAGAAATCTTACTTACCTTGATAACAGAGGGGGAGTGAAAGGGAGAGAGGGAGAGAGGGAGGGGAGGGAGAGAGGGAGAAAGAGAGGGGAGGGGAGGAGAGTAGAGGGGAGGGGAGGGGAGGGGAGGAGAGGAGAGGGGAGGGGAGGAGAGGACACACTGGTAACTTGCCCAATTTCTCATGATTATTGAGCTATTTCTTAACTAGGGCTACAAAGCATCAGAGTGAAAGTGGGAAGTCATTACATTTGGCATTTTGCTACAAATAGTCTTTCTTTTAGGCTTGTGTTGACAAGTTTCATATGAGTTGTTTTTTCTACCACTCTGCCCATGAATGCAAGCATGTAGGACATGGGCTATACACATACCACACACACACACACACACACACACGCTTACTTCCTGGCAAGACACTCTTATTAGTGAGTACTACAAATCCTCTCCAGCGCTACAGAACATGATGAAGGGTATCCACATGGCAGTTCAATGTCTTCTTAACGCCACAAGTTCTTCTTCAGAGTGGAGCTATCAATAGCATACAGCTGCCTCATGGATCACGAAAGGAAACATATGTAAAGCACAAAGAGCAAGGCCTGGCACACTAGGTAGATCACTCAGGTATTTGGAAAACAAATTTAAAAATCAAGGTAATGGAGAGCCCAGTGTCTCATCTGTGTGTCTGAAGAGGCCTCCTTCTTTGTTATTCTCCGAAAATTCTTCATCTCTTCTAAAACTCCATTCCCTCTGAGTTCCTTCAGCAAATAGCTTTTGCTGGCACCCAACTCATACCATTCCCACATGGTCCTGCTTTTAGAAGTGTTCAGGGAATAATTAAATTAAAGCAGGTTCTGCCTGCATCATGCATGAATGGCACTGCCCATCCTGAAGACAGACAGTAGTTTGAATAAAGCCATCTTATGAAGGTGTGGAGACATCAGTATTGATCCTGAATGTGAAACACCAATTAGATACGAACTTTTTTCTAGTATGACCTATATTAAATGATGATGATGATGAAGATGATGATGGTGATGGTGATGATGGTGGTGGTGGTAGTGATGATGATGAACATGTTTTCTGTTGTAATCCAGGACACAGAGACATGTATTTATGGCTGAAGACAGCTTCCCAAAGCAATTACTATGCTACATTCAAGATACTCAGATTGTTTCCCTGTCTTCTAGTTCATGTTTTAAATACTGCTTATAGTCATTACATTGATTTCATACCCCATCAACGGGTCATGATTTGTAGTTTGACCAACATGGAGTCAGACCAAAAGTGTCTTGAGGAATTGGCTACTAACAAGAAATGGGATCCTATAAAAGACCCTAAAAGTTCTTTAATGGGAGAAAGATGACTATTGATTTCGTCTGTGTACCCGTGTTTCATTCTCCTTGAGAATTAGAATTGCAAAGATAAATTCTCAGCTTCAGGTGTGAAGAAAGATACCACTGCCTCGTAAACCAGGAATTCCAATAATGACGTATCAGGCAGCACTCTGAGGCCCACAGGTTCCTGCAGAACAAGTAATTATCATGGAGATTATCCAATTGAACTCAAAATAGGCATCACTGTGGACAGAGCATGGTGGAAACAGGGATCCAAGCGCTTCTCGTTGGCTCTCATCCTGACTCACAAGAATCTTGGAAATATACAGACATGTTATATTCTTCGAGCTCTTTTTGGCAACTCATAGGAACATCCAGGACTGAGGCCCACTCCTACTGGACAAGTTGCTATGGTACTCTGATTTCCTATATAACAAACATCGGTCATGCCTTACTTTCGTAGAGCACTTGACAATTTATGAAGTGTTTCAAGGCATATTATCTCAAGCTCATCACAATCCTGTGAGATACACTGGGCAGGCATTTCCGTACATTGTACTTATGACCTTAATGTTATTCAAGACTTGCATGTTTCCATTTTTAACATAAAGAGGGATCATTTTGAAGTATACCGTTAGCTCACAGCAAAGGTAGCAATGTGGACAGTCCATGAAGTTGTGCCACAGAGCATGAGCTAAGAGCTGTGCAGTGCTAATTACCAGGCGCATGCCCTTGAGAATGTCTTCCGGCCCCACTTCACCCCCACAGTCCCTTTTCTAAGTGAGGACATGCAAGTCACTATCATAAGTAGAGGTTGATGATTTTGAAAGTAATGTGGCCTTGACTGTCAGAGAGAACTGGATTCAAATCTTGACTTTGACACAAACTGTGAACTCAGGCAACTCACTGGTTTTATATTTTCTTCATCTATAAAATCAGCATCAATTGAAGTATTCTAATTGGTATACCCCATTTGCTTCCAACTCCTTCTACTTTATTCCTAAAGCACTAATTCGAAGAGTAAACTTGTGTCTTTAATTTTTCCCATTACATTTGACATGCGTAAAAACCTTTGCCTTTGCATATGAGTCCCAACAGGACAGTGTTCCTCTCTATCCCCCCCAACCTCACTTCATCCTGCTCTCCTTCCTTCCATCACAGGCATTTAGCCAATGCTGGTTTCCATTGCATTTTCTCTTGGCCTTGGAGCCTGTGCCATCTATTTCTCCTCTCTGATGCTCTTTCCCCGTGCAGTCCCATTGGCACATACCCTTGTCCAATTTGTCTTAGTATAAGTGTTACCACCTTGAAAAAGATGTCCTTGTCCATTAGAACAGATCACGGTTCATATTCTGTATCACTGAGGGGGCCTCTTCTTGGTCTTTAGAGCCACTATCACAGAAAATAACTATTGATTTGAATAACTAGTTGGGGTTTTTAATTTTTCTTTATACTTGAGAATTTCATAGAAGTATAAAGTGAATTATAAGCTCCCAAATTTCCCACATCCAACCCCCACATAATCTTTCTAATACATTACCCTCTCAACTTCATATCACTGCTGATGAGTTGCTTCCAGCAGACCTAAAGCTCCAAAGTGATAGGAATTGTGGCCTTGTTCATGACAGTTACTTGAGGACCTGGCCTGAGGAGGCAGGCTCTCTTCATTCTCTCCTTTCTTGACAGGTAAACATGGACAAGATACCTCCTCTCCCATGTCTTACTTCTTCTCAGCAAAGTGGGGACACTGAAAGTGTCAACCCTACAGGATTATGTGAAGGAAAATGGAAAAATACATAAAGAGGTACTAGAGTCTGATACTTACTATAATAGACAATAGATACTAGCTGTAGGTGATGTTGCTAAAAATAATACATAAGCGTGCTGATTAAAAGATGAAAAAACCATAAAGAACACCCTGCATACAAGATTTGGAGCAGTAATGGAGAATAAATATTAGTTCTATTCTTCTTTCATTCTTGAAAGGATCGTCTTAGAAACCCATCACCAAGGAAAAGGAAAGAATTAAGTAGTCAAAAGGTGAAAAGTGCCATCCTACGAGATGATTTAATAAACTGCTAGCTGGTCATCATGAGGCACATAGAACTCTCTGCACACTAATTTCTGTGAAAATCCCAGCAATGGGTTGAGAGAGAAACAGGAAGCTGAGGTGGCCTGAGGTACTGAGGTACTGGGGTCCTGGGGAAAAGGTTTGTGCATTACTAGTGCATAGCCGGGTACGGGAGGGTGCCTAGGGACTTAGTGACTGATATAGATGTAGACTTGAAAAAGTAGTAGTAGAAAGAGCCAGGTCCCCAGAAGATCTTGAAAGATTGGACTAGGAAGAAAACAAGTTCCTAAGGGAGTTTTAAGAACAGGACATAAAGGTAATGGAAAGTCTTCATCTCTGGCTGGCAGTTCCCATAAAAGAAAGAAGTTTCTTACGACCAGAAAGAAAAACACAGAATCAGGAAAGAAACCCATGAAGACTGAGCTACTAGAGACATTCATTTTGCAACAGGAGATAACAACATGTAGTGAAGAAATTTTTTTAAAAACCTGCATGAGTTCCCAGGCTGTTCAGATGCCTGTACACTTACATGGATAGGTCTGACAGCGGGAATCACTGGGGGCTTCCACGGAAGGTCATGAAGCTCATAAAAGCTGGGTAGAGATGGAGACAGAACAGAAGAATCTCCAGCTAAGATGAAGCAGGACTAAAACAGGCAAGCGATGCATAATAAAGAATAATAGACATCTGTCAAGAATGTAAGAGAGCAACGAGAAGGATCTTTGATATTCTAGGATTCAATGTGAACACTCACATATCATCCTGACTCAAGAGGGTGACGTGCACCTAGCAAATTAGGAACTGGTAAAATTTCCATTTCTTTCTCAGATTTTCCTACCTTGCCACAAACTCCTTATCTCTACTCAAGTCCACTCCTAGGATTTGACAGCCCAAGTAGAGAGTACTATTTGGCAGCTGGGAAGGAAGGAGTTAAAGAAATGTCCTTTGTGGCACAGCTGGGAGCCATTAACAATTAGGTTCTTGGACAGAAACCCAGCAGGAAACTGAGTAGGCCTGTGGCCTCTAAAAGCAAGGCTTGATTCCCAGTGAATGCATGCACCTCCTTTACTAGTGAGCCCTCTGCAGAACCCAGATCCCTCACTAAGAATGAATAGCAGGTATTACTGAGAAGCCTGCACCACCACACCTAGCTATAAATCATGGCTCTTAATAAGGGAGACTATGAGAATGATAGTAATTTCTAGAAATAGATTTTTAACACTGCATCCGTTAAGGGAGCGATACTGACCTGATTTAAAAATCCTACTTGATGAGGCAACAGATTCACCTCAAACTTGTCAGCCATTTGCCTCCAATGTCCTGGGTTTTTGATGGCAAGAGTTTTGATTTTTGAAGACATCTTTGTGAATGCAGTACTAGGAGTGATCTTGTCTCACAGTTGTGAGGTCCCCTGATTTTCTTCTCTTTATGCGCTCCCCAGTGTCAACAGACTATCTTCCTAAATATTTCTGTTGTTCCCTTCATATGTTACCTGATATTCATGATCTCTTAATATTCTATGGCAGAACTCAGTGAATGGCAAACTTGAAGAAACCTCTGGGTTGTTTTATATAGTGTTCAGTAATATTCTATGAGGATTGTTTGGAAGATTCTAGCCAATCTCATTTCTCTTATAGCCTACAGTTCTCACGTGTATGTCCCACTCTACTGTACTCACAGATGTAAAGTGATTGCACTCATCTTGCCATATTCTTTTAGGTTGTCCTTGAGTTAGTCTGATATCTAATGTATAAACTATCATTTTCTACAAAAGATTAAAAATCATTTGATGTGAGGGACATAGACCATAGTTCACTGCAATCTTCCACATTACCTAGTACTGTTTCTAGCACAGACCCATTTAGGCCAATACATTTTATGGAACTGAACGGAGAACCCTCTGAGAAAACTTCCAGGCTGCCTTAGAAGGTAGCAGGCGGAAGGGGTAAGAGTACACTGATATATAAAATGGGAGATCTAGTCTAGAAGTTACTTCTAAATAGGATCCTTAAAAAAAAAGACACATTCAATAATTGAATAAAAGGGCATGTATGTAACCCACATAATTGGTAGTGTTTTATGAGACCACACTAAATTAATATAAATTAATATTAAATTGGAACCATTTTCTATTTTGATTACCAGCACCACCATCTAGCACAATGCTTCACACCCTAGAGGAATTCAGTCTTCTGTTCAATGAATAAATAAAGGAGGATCAGTCAAGGATCCATGATAATACAAATAATCACTAGATTACTCAGAGACGATGTCTCAGACAAACGGGGGCATAATAACTGAATGATTAAATGCCTCACATAAGGAGTGACACTGTTTATGCTAAAGTTATGACCTAATTTACCTTAGGGAAGGGAAAGGAACAGAGATTGGTTATTGTTGTTGTTTTAAGAGCCAAGGTTAATAGTGCAGTGAGAACTCTCTAGATTCCTAGAGAGGGACCCTAGTGAAATCTCCTAGTAATGGGAGATACATATGGAGCTGAACTGGCTATTTTCTATAAACTGGCTCCCAGCAGTGGGACTGGGACATCAACCCAGCCACAAAAGTTTCAACCTATAATCTGCCCTGCCTGCAAGATGTGCTGGGGTAATAATGGTGACACAGAACTTGTAGGAGTGGCCAACAAATGGCTAGTCCAACTTGAGGCCCATGGCATGAGAGGAAGCCCATGCCTGGCAGTGCCTGGATGGCAGGTACCAGAAGCAGGACAGTCCGGAGACCCAGGAGAGGACCAAACATGACTGCCAAGGAAAAAAAAGTAAATGAAATGATTACTAATGATATTCTGCTATTGTCATAGATTTGCGTCTAGCCACTCCTCATCATAGGGATGTCATCCAGCAACTGATGGGAGCAGATGTAGAGACCCACATCCAAACACAAGGTAAAACCATGGGTAAACCCATAGAAGAGGGAAAGGAAGGATTGTAGGAGTCAGAGGGATCAAGGACACCATGAGAACACATCCCAGAAAATCAACTAATGGCTCATAGTATCTCACTGGGATTGAAGGAACAAATACAGGCCTTATGTGGGTCTGTGCTAGGCCCTCTGCATATACGTGTGGTTGTGTAGCTTGGTGTTCTTGTGGGACTCCAACAATGGGAGTGGGGGTGTCTCTGACTCTTTTGCCTGTGCTTAGGACCCTTTACTTTCTACTGGGTTGTGTCATCCAAAAGAATTTGAGCCTAGTCTCAATGTAGCTTGTTAACCATGTTTGTTGATATGCTTGGGAGGCCTGCTCTTTTTTTTTTTAAGGGAAGCAGAGGAGGAGTGGATCTGGAGGAGAAAGGAGGAGGTATGGGGAGGGACTGGGAGGAATGAAATGAGAGAAAACTGCAGTTGGGATGTCATTTATCTGAGAAGAATAAAGAGAATCAAGGTTAAGAGCTGATGAGAGAAGAGTGGTCATGAGTTCATGATCAAAGACACTGGTGCACTTTGCAAACTAAATAAAAAATAAGCTTAAGATAGAGAGTAATGTAGGTTGATGTAGTGAGAAGTTTGAGAGACTGCCAGGAAATTAGCTCAATCAGAGATGAAACAAACACAGTGTATTATTTGGCTAGTCTTAGAGCAGGTATGAATAACAAGGCTCATTTTAGCTAAATATTGCTAGGTTGTATTAGATGATGGGACCTAGCCTTACAGATTTCTGTTATGATAAATTGGGGCTGAAAGGTGAAACCATTGACCTCAAAGGCTAGGAAGGGATAATTTTGTTCCCTTAATAATAAGGAATGCGCCAAAGCCTAAGAATATACAAATGCAAGATGCCAGGACTGAGTTGGATTAATCTTGCAAGAAGGATGGTCCAGACGATGACTGGGCTTTGGACACTTATGCTAACAAATCCAACCCCTCACTAGACAAGCAAAGTGTTCTGGCTATTTTCCATAGTTTAAAAGTGCTAACGAAGAGTCTTCCTATGATTAAGCCATGTCAGGAGTGAGACCCTAGCTAAGGAACCACATTTTACCAGGAGCAAGAATCACTTCTACACAATATCTGTAAATCTACCCACCTCTGTAAATTATCAATTAGAATTTTGTGAGGCAGATAAAGATGCTGGATTAATTCACAGTGACTACTAATTCATAAAAAAACAGTCATGATATTCTGTGAGAAGCGTAAGGAGGGCAAAGAGGGTAAAGATGAAGGGTTTATATAAAGATGAGAACCTCAACAGGGCCCTTAGCAGACAGGAAAAGATGAAGACCCTATCTCTACCAATTATGAGTCGCATTAATTTTCTTTATGAAATTGACATATATTTTTGAAGTGAAAATATTTCACAGAAACATTTCTTAATGCTGTAGGTAGGAATTAGCAGTTCTTTCTAATTAGACCCTATAAAAAGCCATTTCCCACATGCGGGAATGTTCCCTTGAGTTACCAATAGCAGGCCCCATAAGAATGCTGGGAAATTCAGGCGGTTTCGATGAGGCTAATCTCATGCCATCTGCTCAGCATCCTCAAAAATTCTATTCCAGGAGGCAGATCTTCAAGTTCTTAAACATCTTTTTGACTTGACTCAATGTGGCCGATAAAAATAAACTTTATATTTTGAACCACAATCCCTTGCACACTTTCTTAAGCAAACAACAAAAAAAGTTAGAATAAAATTTGTCAGTGCTGTAGTCTCAGTTGTTCTCTCCCACCGTATACTTTACTCCGAGACCCAATTCCCCTTTCCTAATGGCTGTGTTTTTAAGAGGTATTATCACCTTATTAAGGGCTAAGCTAAGTGGGTGACTCTCTTCAGTCACTTATTTTCTGTTTCTGCAGATTTAAAGGAGGAGCAGTCTGACCATCTCCATGTTATACAGAAGAATTCTGGGCATCTGAAAGTCTTTAACTATTCAATTCTTGCTCATAGTAACTTTACCTCAAGTCAATAAAGAGGCAAGCAAAATCCAAAGAAATTCTTAGTGTTGTTTCTGAAGAGAACATACTACTCAAAGCCTAGGAAAGTGTCCTTTTCTTTTATTCCTTTTACATATAAAATATTTACTTGTTAGGGCGCTTTTGAAATATCCACTTTTCATAGTGCTATAGCGACTGGGTCCATCCGTGTGCTGGTTAATTAAGTGTGACCTAAACCAACTTGACTTGAGCTCCACATTAAATGCACAAAACCCATTTGAGCTGACCAGCAGCAGAAGTGGTACTCAGAGAAATTGGAAAGGATTTCTCCCAAATGCTTTCAACTTACTTATAGCACTCAAGTAATGGTTGAAGATTAGCATATGACATGACAGATTACATTAAGTCATGTCTTCCCAGTGCTTTATGACGGCACTATCACATTAGCTTCTTAGCACGGGCACGTTGAGGCATGCAAATGTTTTCAGACCCTCTTATTCAAATCTACAAGCTGACATGGCAGCTCTGATATGATTATTAGTCATTTGAGAGACTTTAATTCACGTCATCAGATAACAGGCTCTGCTAAAAGGTTAGAGAAACTGTCTGCTTTTAATGAAGCGCTCAAAAAAAAAAAAAGACCCTCAAAAACCCAGCTACATACCACGACGCTGATTTGACTTTATTGACGAGATCCCTCCAAGAATGAAGTTGAGTGGAATAATTAAATTGGCTGTTAGACATCGGAAATATTGTCTACTTTTAAAGAAACCCAGGTTGAATACTTTTGTTTGCCTCTCTCTCATCCTTTGCCAGGTTTAACTTGATTGTGGCCTCTAGTAAAAGCATAGGCAACCCTCAGAATCTGACATCCGGTGTGAGTTTAACTGGCAGGTGGGTCGTAGTTCCTAGAACACTCATGATTGTTTGGGCACACTCACTATCACAGTTGACAGTAGCAGGTTAGTCTCCAGGCATGACTTGGCTGAAGGGGCTACAGGACATTTTGAAAAACCCCAATCCTTGTAATCTGGAGTTTCTGTGATTCTGTTCTGTACTCTAATGTTTGGTTTTTGATATAGTGCTCTGTAGTTGAACCTCTTGGTAAGAAGTTTCTACCCAGATCCATACAGGTCAAAGTCTGCTGAGAATGAAGAAAGGTGGCACAACAGATGTAACTTTCAGATGAAGAGAGAGTTAGTGAGGCCTCTACAGGTGGGAGACGAGTTAGATGATGGAGCTAAGAGCCACACCCCAAACCCAGAAGAGTGAGCAGATGCTCATTCTCTCTCCTCTCCACTTTGGCGTCCTTACTTCCTTCCCCCTCTTCCCTTTTTCCCTATCTTCTCTAGTTAATGTCTACACCGTGACTCCTGAAAATTTACTGCTGGAAAGAGTGTATTAAAATCAAAGATTAGGGACAGGTGACATGGCTCCCTTGTAGATGAGGACTGCCTGTAACTCTAGCTTCGGGGAATTTGACACCTCTGACCTTTGGGCACCTGCATTCCTCTGTGTATATTCCCCCTTCTCAGCACATAATTAAAATGATAATAATAAAAAATCATTTAAATGAAGAGAAGATAGTAAAAATACAGAACTGTCCCCAAAGTCAATTTGTTAGTGGTGTTTGAAAACTAACTCAATTGATATGGAAAGAAAACCACATGTAGAGGTTAAGGTATACTATTTTCTGATAACTTCACTATCTATGAAAACATTCCAAATTATTAGCCTGTGTTTGCTTCATTTCTTTCTCTGCATAGATGTGTGATGCCTTTAGGCTAACTGAATTAAATATGAATTTAATGTAAGTTGCGTTTCTGTCCCTCTAACTTTATTTTCCGAGTTTCCATTCAGCCTGTCAGCTATTCTTGTGATCTTGTGTATGCTCTGTTTTCGTTCCTATAGCCTTTCTTTTTCTAGTCAATTATGAAGTGGTTGAACATGATCCTAGCTGAAAGAGAGAATAAGCTACCGAATGAGGAAACTATACAGGACCTTGATGATGATATAGACAAGTTCTTGTGTAACTAACAGCTGCATAAGAAAGTGGTCTGGTAAAAAGATCGGCAAGATGGTGCACCTCCTTGCTCTGTCCTTCACTCTCCCTCATTGTCCATGCGCACTTCCCTGCCAGCCTTGATTATGGGCCTTGGCACTACCAGACAGAGCAGCTTCCTGCTACACATCTGACCAGCTGAATCTCTAGTGAATGCCACTGGCCACGAGGAAGACTCTGCAAATTGTTTCATCCTAACTCGCCATTCTCAGACCCTTCAGAGAAGGTTTTGGGGGACATTTCGGTTCTTTGGTGCAGAGGGAAAGTCTGTTCTGAACTAGATGCTTACTGCTTAGTGCTGGGAACTCAGGTCAGCTCTGCAGTGCTTGTTCACCAAAGCCCTCTGCATTTGCCCTGCAAGGCAAGGATGGGTAGGCAGTGCGTCTGTAGGCTGGTTTGCTTCTGTGAAACCCTATCTCTTTTATGTCTCCAAAGCAATAGCAGGTCCGACCTTAGTATCCCTGAGCATGCTTTCTGTAACAGGTTGACAACTCTTCCTGCATTTGGATGCTTTCTAACACACTTTAGTTCTCATCTCTTAATTAGAACTCCCAAAGTATTTCTCTCTTTCTTTCTTTCTTTTTTTTTTTTTTTTACTGTGTTTTCCCCCCTCAGAAAATAACACTGTGGATTTTGAGCAACACAAGTTTAGTGCCAGGGTTTGTTTATCTGTCTGTGTCCACTTTGTATGCACAGTGCCTCATGTGTGTGTGGCATGTGTTCAATAATGCTCACTGACTGACTGACTGAGTAAATGGAAAAAGAACTTTGGAAATTATCAAAAGAATGCACAGAGCTGCATTCCTGGGCTCCTTGCTCCTGTTCCATGAATTGCTATAGTATTTCTGCACTCTGGATCCTCCTGATGCCCTGTGGTCTTCCCTGACCTAATTCCGCCTTCATGAACTCATGGATACAAAAATGCATGCTGTGCACTGAGCTGAGTCCTGGTTCTTCTAAATCAAACATTCGGAATTTAAAATTGTTCTTAATTTTAGATTTATATGCCCTTGCCCCATGCAATCTCTCTCTCTATCTATCTATCTATCTATCTATCTATCTATCTATCTATCAACATACAACCAGCTCCTGTTGGTACTTTAATCTCCTCAGCCTCCTCAGTGCCGTAGCCACCACTGAGCCTGGATCTGTTCTTCTGCACAAACTTTCTCCAGTTCAGATATCCAAGCCTTCTAACGGTTCTCAGATGAAGATCTCACAAATGTTCTGGCAATGTCCTTGGCTCACTAGCCTCGTCTATGGGCTCTAGAGAGCAAGATCATGTGTCTTTGGGATTCAAAGCATATACACAGTACACAACAATTTTAAAATATCATTTGGGTGCCAACATTTAACATCCCATAAAATTCTCACTGGCTTAAGCTAATTTCCAAGCACGATGCTCTGCCATTTCTGTTCCTCTCCAACTCTAGGCTTTAAAAGAAAACAAATATCTCCACGCATAGATTAGAGCTCTCCCATAAACACATGTTCCTATCAAAACCAATCAAAGCAGAAAAAAGAAAGAACAGGATCCTGCACATTTCTCCTTGGATCTGATGTCTGATTTTCATTACGTTTAACCTTATTTCTTTTAGGTCTCAGGCATTCACCCATTATTTATTTTCCTGGCTGGGCATTGTTTTCGCCAATATTTCTCTCTGGCTCCTGGAGACTTTACAGGAGTTCAAGGCTCGTGCAGTCTCTTGTCTTCTATTGCCCCGTGGAGACACACATTTGTTACCGACTCTTTCATTCCATCACAGAGTGAATTCTGAGCACTTTCCTCTCCTATTCTCTACCTCTTATTTGATTTCTCCCCTTCTTATTTGATTCATGACCAAATAATTTATTCATTACATCATGTCTTTATAACTCAGTTCTTTGTAGTAATTTACACAGGATCCTGTGCTTTCCACCATTGCCTTCCATTATGTGGAACTGTAAAACTTCCGGGGCAACTATTAGCATGAAAAAGTGCTGAAGATGAAAGTTGTATTGTACCGCATCCTCCATGCGCTATAAGATGTTTCTTTAATTTTGCAAGACTTCATATGCATGCATATGTTCTTTTTTCCTCTCAAACTCAAACACTTTTAATGTGAACAATGAATTCACATCAACCCAGCCTTCAGATTCAGTATGCTGGTTCCATTACAGCCAAATAATTCCTAAGATTAAAATCATCACAAAAGGAGCTTGGACCACATAGCAGTGAGCTCATTTTCAGAGGGCAGTCTGGGCTAAACCTGTCGAATCTCTTTGTGCAGCTCATATGAAATAAAACATAGGTTAAATGTAAAGGCCAGAAAAACCCCAACATGCAAACTGGACTCAAAAGACTGACATAACTCTGAGTTCAGATTTCCTTGAAGAGAAAACAAAGATGATGTCCGTATTGAAATATTGAAATCCGTGGGAGATATTTTATAAATGGGAAAATAAATGAGCAAACTGTTGGAAAATATTAATTAAAAATAAAACCCTCATGTAGTCGCCATCTTTGGTCCAGTTTCCAAGACATTTCTGTATGTTTAGTTAAGTTCCATAAAATATGAGTTAGACTCTTTGTATTAACAGATAATATGTCATGTCAACTTAAAGATACCAATGAACTGGCAACCAGCTAATGCTGCCATTTCCAAAGAAGGTCTTGAAATTATATCTGTGGCTTTCTGTATCCAACAAAATGATAGAACAAATAAACAGCCCAGCCATTTGGTAATCCTTCATAGACTATGGCAACTGAATGTGGTGGATTTCACTTCATTGATTCATATGGGCCTAACACTTCATGATAGTTACTTTTCTGGTTACTCTGAGAATATTTGACAGAAGGCAACTTAAGAAAAGAATGACCAGTTTCACTCATGGGACAACAATCTAGCATGACAGGAAGACATGGCTGACTGGGAGAGAATGAAGCAGCTCATGTCACTGTGACCACAGTCGGGAAGGAGAGAAAGATCACTGCCGGTGTCTCTCATACTGTCCTTTGTATTCAGTCCAGGACCCCAGCCTATGGGACGATTCCATTCAGAATCAGAGAACATGGTACCCCCTCACTTAATCCTCTCTGTAAACACCCTCATAGACGTCCCAGAAGTACCCCCCCCAGGAGAGAATAAGTGCAGTCATTGACTAACTTCCTGAAGTTAGAAGGGAGGCGGGAAAGAAAAGTCCAGGAAAAGGGCTGAGACAGCGATGTAACTGGGTCTTCTCCAGCGTCTCTACAACACCTTCAGTTGATTCCCATAAATTCCTTAATAGAGGAAAGTAATCATATACAACTTACATGAGAGCCTGTCACACAAAGTAGATTTACCCGTTGGGTTGAGATTGGGATGAGCATCCAAAGCCTTATATCAAATAAGTATTACCCACCTCATCCACGTCAGCTTTTCACTTAAACCCCCTAGGAAACCTTACAGTGTAATAATTTGCCATATTTCTTCAGACTTCTTTCTAGAAAGCCTCCTTCCCTATGTCCAAAATCATCCATGCTAAGACTTCTATTCTCTTCCTGTAGTCTAAAACCTCCCTCTCCACTTTACCGGAGAAATTTGAGACTTGAAAAACAATGAATGTTCATATGATAATATTAAAAACACCTTTATTATTTGCTATCAATATTATTTTCTTCATGGTATGTATAGGCTCCTGTGTGTGAATGTGGGTGTGTGTGTGTGTGGGTGTGGGTGTGTGTGTGTGTATGTGTGTGTGTGTAAGACATACAGAGGAAAACCTCAGACGCCATCCCTCGGTAACTAGCTGCCTTGTTTTCTAAGACAAGCTCTCTAATTTGCCTGAAACTCTGCAAATAGGCTAAGCTTGCTGGCCAGGAAGCCCTAGGCAACCTGCCTGTCTCTCTAGTACTGGCTTACAAATATGTTTTATTGTGCCTGGCTATTGGTTCTAGGGATTGAACTCAGATCCTCTTGCTTGTATGCAAATATTTTACTATGTGAACTATCTCTTTAATGCTTGCTGTTAATATTCTTCAGAAATAATACTTTATATATAACACAAATTATAAAATTATATACTCATAAGTCTATTACATAAATTAACTATTAAATACTGATGTTTCTCTCCAGAAGCAATCATTAACCATTAATTCTCTCTTACTGTCCTCTGTATTTTCATTAAATAGCAAAGTGCAACTTATATGTGTTTCCACAAACAATAAATAGAAATATTTGCTATGATTTTAGAATGAATGAAATGTTCCATTTCTTGTTTTCCTTCTGCTCAGGGACTGAATAATATGCAAATGAGACATAGACAGGTTGATTACTTTCTGAAAAAGATTATAGTATTTGTCATATGAATATTTTACATGTGTTTAGTTATATATTTCTCTGAGCTTTTAGTTAATTACTTCTCTCCTTTGAAATAATCCTAACATGGACGATGAGAGCTGTCTTACAATCTCCTCCTGTCAGAGACTCTCTCTACCTTATGCACATAAAAAATATATTATTAAACACAATGGTATGTAGTTTTGTCAATGTCTATGAATTTATAATTAACTGAAATAAAAATTCTAGCTATGTCTTTTTGGAGATTCTTAATTGCATTCTTCAAATGTTTTCTAAAGATAATTGGTGGGGGAAAGGACTTCCTATGTTCTATTATCCACTTGGTTAATTCTTTCTTTAACTGCATCCTTTTACCTGTCTCTTCAAATATTTGAAGCCGACTTCACTATTTCTATTTATTTGGGTTTTTCATGTCTACACCATTTATTTCTGTTTTATAGATTCACTGGTACATGTTGTTTCATACCTCAAACTCCCTGAGAGTTGAAATTCCCCACTGATGTACATTCTCCCATTGATAGTAGAATGTCTTCTGTCTAGGAGTGCTTTCTCCAAGGCTGTGGTGCTCCAGTGTGAGCGGGAGTGGTTCCTCCAAGGCTGTGGTGCTCCAGTGTGAGCGGGCTACTTCTGCCATTGCTGCATAATCAGTCCTACAGTGTTCTAATTAATGTAATGCTTTGTATATTTCCATACCATGTGACTCAAATTCAGCCTAATTCCCAAATGTGGATTTCCATCTGTTATAGACTTATTTATATGCAAGAGCCAAGTGGGCAGCTAGCTTTAGGTGTGAATCAAAGTGGAAGGTAGAGATGTCTGAGTTCCTCTTTGGAGATTGGCCTTTTCTCAGCTCCAAAAGCAAGGTCCTTGTTTTGCTTCCTTTCATTCACTGGCTGTGGTTTGAGCTACTGTCAGAATGTATATTTTAAAACCATACCCCAAATATTCTTTCATAAATGATTTGATTTTTAATTACTACTAAGATATCTTAAACTTTTTTTATGCATTCAACTTCAGATACAAACATACATATTCCTATATATGAACTATTATTTTATATTTCTAAATACTTGGAACAGAAAACAAGGGTGTTTTAATAGGTTTTTAACATTACTAGTTTCTCCCAGAATCTTCTTGTATATTACCTTCTTCCATCTATTCTTGGATTTATCTGAGTTCCTTTTAATCTTTGAAGGCAGAAACCTTAGCTCATTAGACTTTGAATTCCTCACGACACCCATAATGGTCTTGGATCCAGAGTAGATTGAAGGGTTAGATGACTGGATAAGCATTTTTCTTACCACACCCTGCTTTTGATAAATATCTCTATTTAGACATATAATTCATGCAAGATTTATTATCTCTAGATGTCTGAGATTCTGTTAATCACCTTGTCTAGTACCCAAGATGGATAGTGCTGAGCAGAAACACAGCAGCACACTTAGTGAGTTATTAATTCCGTCTACTTCCCCATCCACACCACAGTTCAGAATGTCTCCCAGTTTTCTGAGAGCAATCTGGAGAGAATTCTGCTCATGCTAATGGTAGATACCACACTTCACAGCTTCAAAAAGAAGGGCTTTGCCAACCGAGAAGATGAGTCCTCTGAGAGGGAGAATGGGCCAATGAAAAGGATGTGGTGAGTGAATGAAGAGAAGCAACAGAAGACAAAGTCTACTTCTAATGGTTGAGAAATTCAACTTGAACTACCGCTGTTCAGTGTACTATATTTCCTAAAGCTTCTCTCTCTCTCTCTCCCTCCCTCCCTCTCCCTCCCTCCCTCCCCCTCTCTCTCCCTCCCTCCCTCCCCCTCTCTCTCCCTCCCTCCCTCCCTCCCTCCCCCTCTCTCTCCCTCCCTCCCTCCCTCCCTCCCCCTCTCTCTCCCTCCCTCCCTCCCTCCCCCCTCTCAGATTCATTTTCAAGACGTACATTAAAACTTTAGTTCTAATCCTGAACTGAAGTTCTCTTCTGGTTTCAGTCATTTCAGTTTCTATAAATATCTTTAGGAGGCTGAAGATCATTCTGAACCATGCAAGAGCCTCCACTCCTGACTCCAGTAACCAGGTTTACCCACCATTCCTCAAAACTATTCTGTTCTTAGATCCAGTTCTTAGAACTGGCTGGGTAAGTGAGTACTTTGCCTTATGTATTCCACACTAGAAAAAGTGATGGTCTTGCCACATCTGCCTGGCAAATATCGACCCAGATTGCAAAGCCAGACTCCAAGCCTATCCAACTTTCTTCTGTGTCTAGGAAAGGGTGGGTGTTTCTTAGAGGTTCTCCCATAAACTCTCATTAAGACTCCCAATGTAACAGCTAGAAGGTGAAATAAAATTAACAATTATATGTTTAAACAAATTTGTGAGTCCTCCTTGAACAGTAGACAAGAAAATTTTAAAGAAAATTTTAAATTTTCTTAGGGAAAATTTGGTACCTTAGCAGGTAACTCAGGAATTTGATGAGATAGAACTATTCTAGAAACATATTAGTTATTGTTGATGCTGTGACCAATAGACTGACAAAATAACTCGAGGGAGGGAGGACTTACCTTGGCTCATGGTTTGAGGGGATACATCCATCATGGTAGACAAGGTGTGTCATGGAGAATGAATAGCTACTGCTTATACTGTATATGAAGGCAGAAAGGCAAATGGGTACTCTAGTACGTTAATTCCTTTGTTTTCTTTTTGTATTCAGCTTGAGAGCCCTGGCCTGTGGGTGAAATGCCACCCATATTCAGAGTGGGCAGCACTTCCCTTAGCTAATGCTCTGTGCAAACACCTCATGGGTGTAGGTACACCTGCAAACATGGCAAACAAATGCATTAGAAAGACTTTGACTGCAATCAGGTAAATCCCTCACAATTAACCACTGCATGTATAATACATGGGCATTTATCCATTATCTGACCTTCTAATGAATAGTTGACTGGCTCAGGGGACTCCTGATCATTAATATGTCTCAGTATTGGGATCACTCTGCTCTCTTCTGTGGGATTCCATACCCTGATGCCTGCATCTGCTCCTTGCTGCCTAGGCTGACAAGTGGCTATTTGGACTATTACTAGAATGGCTGTACCATCTATCACAGAGCTAATAATTATGCCAACAGGTATAAACTGGAATTGTCCTGAGCAAACAGGGATGTATGACCACTCTAGCTATTGACTCCTTTACCGAGTATTTTTGCCTGATATTTATAGCTCAGTATTTTTCTAACTGAAGGTCATATTCTTTAGTAATAACCACCACTTACAGTGCACCCATTATAGGGCAGTCTCTGTAATAAACTACTTTTTGACAGATGAGGAAATCAAGGCTGATAAATTAAATGGCTTCGCCAAGACCACCCAGCTTCAGCTCAGGAGGCTTAACATTTGGATGCGAGTCTCTCTGGCCACCGTACAACTTTGCTCTTTGGTCTTACAGTTCTTATTCCAAACAACACCGCAATGTTAGACACAATCCATTTCTAAAATCCATTTTTTAAAAAAACAACGTGAAGCCTACCTTCATATAAGGGAGGCAACTGCTAGGGTTTGGAGATGTGGAGAGGAGTGGCAGAGATTTCTGACATGTTGGGTTTTCATTTCTCACTGGGGGATTCTCTAGGCACTGCAGGCTTCCTTTATTTCTTTCTCTCTATGACACCCTCACCCCATTTATATCCTTTTGTATCCACTGTTCTGCTCACTCTTAAAAGCCCTTTGCATATCTTAATTAGAGGAGTCAGGAGGTGTTGGTTCAGCTCTTCCCTGTGTTAATGTCTAGTGCTCACAGCAATTTGACACTCCTCACCTGATGACTTCGGAGGCTGCTTGGATTGCAGTTGTTATGTTTCCCTAGGTTGTTGTAAGGTTTAGCACTTACAGACAAGGGTGTAGCCCCAGGGGTCAGGCAAGTTTTTCTAGGGGTTAGAGAACCTCCAGGCTTGCTTTAGATTAATCTTCCCTGTTAGCAGCTGTTATTACTCTTACAAGCAGGGCAGCCTCCAGCACCAGGGCTGCCCACCAACAGGGAAAAGCCCAGGGGCCTGGCTCAGGTGACTACAAATTCCAGGTGCAATATGGTAGTGTGTCCAAGATAAGAGACAATGAACGGGGCAGGAACTGTGAAAAATCTATTGTAAGGGAGATGAGAGGGGCCAGATCAACTCAGTAAGCTGCCAGCTCATTTTCTTACTGTGCTATCATGAGCTTTAACTTTAAAAAAAAAAATCTGTTTGATCTCCTGAGTTGGAGATGTATTTCAAGGCCTGTATCTGTCACTGGAATCTACAAAGTGTGCTTCAGCTCTAAATCTCCGCCTTGAATGTACACATGCAATTATCTCAGAGAGATCTGGCGTCCATAAAAATGACAATTGTCATTCCTGATCTGCTTTCCTTCTTATAAATATAATGTTTATGTTTAAAAATAACTTTCGAGTGATAAGTAACAGAGAAATTTATGCCATTATCACATTAAATGTCACGCCCTTAAATGCCGGTTAGCAGTCAGGAAGGAATAATCCTTTCACTTCAACTTTGTGGCTTCCAGAAGGGCTTCTCTGAAGATCACCAGTGGAATTGCTTTGTTAATTAAAAGTGCTGAGCACGTGTGGGTTGGAAGCATTGTGGATTTGCATGCACCATCATTGTGATGCCTTGTTCAGTTTTTAAACAAGTCTTCCCTCCAACTTGACATGCTCTGGACCAAGAATTGCCTCATTCTGCCACTGCTAGGGTGGGTTTTCCAAACCATCCTGTTATTTACTACCTACCTCTAGAGTAGAGAACTGGATGCAATCCTCACATGTTTACCGGTATGGTATTGCCTAGTAGTGGAGGTTTCTCTCAGAGGTTATTCCATTCCTGTAAGTCTGACCACGTCTGTAGGTGTAGAACAATGTCTTGCTTATTTCTGTGGCTTATTGTAGATAAGCCTAATAAATATCCACCACTATATATTTTTCTTATTAAACTCTGAGAATAGATGCTACAAATGAGAATCCTGAAGCCTAGAGAGGTTTAGTAACAAGCCAGATCCTTCAGATGTGGTACATGGTAGAGGAAGACACAAACATGGTGCTAGTTCAAAACCCCTCTTCCAGATGCTACTGTATACAGCGGTAAACGTGTTCACCTTTCTAGGTTAATGCACTTCCAGTGTATTAACAACTGCAATGTTGGAGACTATATTTTGGACTTGCTATTCTGAGTCAAGCTCGGCTCAGTTCCCTGCCATACTCCTCTCATCTCTTCCCCAGACCAGAGTTGTTATTCTTCTGATGATAGTGATAGGGCAGTAAACCATCCAAGACTCAAGGAGCTCCTATTCACATGGCACCAGGTGTGCCATCCAGAGGGTCTGGAGCCAGGTCTGTCATGTTCAAAGGCTCTTCCCTACTTATTTGACTTAATTAAATATATAAATGAAGCCATGGGAAGAATTTGTTTTTGTTATTGTTTGTTAGTTCTTGTGAAACCCTTGTGTGCATGCGTGTCTCTGTGTGTGTACATGTTTGTACACACATGTGTACCCACTGTGCAAGTCCATGGGCCCTCAGAGGCCATGAGAGAACTTTGGGTCTCATTCATTTTTAGTTTTCTGCCTTATGCCCTTGACCTGAGAGACTGAACCTGGCTCTCACTTTTTTTTTTTTTTTTTTTTGGTTTTTTGGTTTTTGGTTTTTGATTTTTGGTTTGCTTTTGGGGTTTTTGTTTTTGTTTTTGTTTTTGTTTTTGAGCTATACTGGCTAGCCATTGAACTTTATTGACTTTCCTTCCTGAGGGTCAATTCCTGAGCATTAACAGTGGGGTTACAGAGACACAGAGACATACCATCCTTGGTCCACCTTCTAAGAACTAATCACCAAGAATGAGATGGCTTTTAGATGTCCACGTCAACAGCGCCACCCAGACTGGAGATATAAAGAATCTTTTCAAGATTCTACAGAGAAAATGAACCTGTGAGACACCCTCACTCTGTAAACAGACAGATGAACAGACAAACACACACACAGGCACACATGTACTGGCATACATTTTGTTTAGGAATCTGCCTTGTCCTGTTGTGAGAGGATGGTTCAAAGGTTTAGTTTCATCTGCGCAGGGTGGGACTGTATGAACATGGGTGTGTGGCTCATCACCTTGAGTTCCTTGGCTTGAGGTGTCAGAGATATAGTCCCCTTGGTGTACAACTTTTACAGTCTAGACAGAGTGCTACTCCATGACATTAGGAAATCTACACTGTGGGCTCCAGGAGAGCACTGGAGGAACAGTGTGCAGAGCAGCACCTCTGAGTGCATCATCTTGTGTCACAGCAAACACAACCTGTACAGGAAACCTTGATACACATTTATTGAGTTCATGGCACTGTATGCTCCTATGCAAGCCAATAGAAGTAGGTAAACAGGGTCTAATTATGTGTTATAGAAAAACTGCTGAGAGCGATGAATCTCATAGATCCTAGGGCCTAACGAAATGAGAACGATTGAAAGGTATAATTTTGCCATGTAAGGAGAATATCCATGGTGGCAATTACAATGTGTTATCTGGTTTCTTACTAAAATAATTGTGTATGTTTCATGAATCATTTACTTTAAAATTTTATATTTAATATGATAAGGCTCATTTTTTGGTTTGTTTTCAGAATGTGTGGCTCATTTTTAAAAACATGGGATTATTAATTGCCCTCTACTTTCAAGCACTTCGAACATAGTCTATGTGTTGGTGACAGTTCTCTACATTCACTGGAAGCACTGTATATGTGGTACATGGTGCATATATATGCTCATAAGTGAGTTTATATGTATATGTGTGTGTATTTAATTCAGTGACATTTGATCTAAATATATTAAACTGTATGATGTATTAAAGCAATTCATCAGAGAATAAGCTTGTTCTCTGAATTTGTGATTGGACTAAAGATGAATTGAGGGGCCCATAAGGAATTGTAAATAAGACCAACATAATGGTTCAGCATATAAAGATGTTGGCAACAAGCCTTGTGACCTAAGTTTGATCCCCAGATCCCACATAATACAGAGAGAAGCAACTCCTACAAGTGGTTCCCTGGCATTCACAGCATGTCCCGGCAGTTATACTCATAAACACACACACATGCATGCACATGCACACACACCTCACATGAACGCACATGTACACACATACACACATATATCCACACATATACAAGTGTAACAAATTTTTTAAAGAAAACGTTTTTTAAAATGGTAAATAATTAGGTTTTACCACCAGTTTGCAAATATACAAAACCAGGAGCTTTCCTCACAGAGAATGGAGTGGCTAATTAGAGAAGTTTCAAGTGTGTTGTTCAAAAACCACTGACTTGGAACCTTCTGAGTTCAAACCTCCTTTTGTTGCTTATTGAACAAATTTGATAATCACTTTTTATGTCAGGCTCTGTAACTATAGAAGAAAACACTAGAACTGATGTCATCAGGTATCCTAAGGACTAAACTTCTATTAACTTATTCTAGTTACTAATCCAACATTTTTATCTGGTAAAAATAAGGTGTTGAGCTTTGGTCTTTTGTTATGTAGTATAACGGTAAATACTGGCTCCCGAGGATGAAAGAATCTGCATGCAGACCCAAGTGACATTGTGTCACCTTGCTCCCCAAGTAATACCTGATTGGTGAATAAAGCTGCCTACAGCCTATAGCTGGACAAAATTGAGGTAGGCAAATGTTGAGCTTCCAGAATTACATAATGTTAAGAGAAAATTCCCCAATGCTAGACTCAGTAGGTGTCTCCATACCCTTGAGTGTTCCATGTTTATGTTCAAATTTATTGTTTTCGGTTTAAGCAGAAGATCCAGGTTGGACTCCTGTCTTAATTCATTTTGTCATTTCTACAGAACATCTGCAACTGGATGATTTAAAATGTACAGAAGTTAATTTAGTTCATGCTTCAGGAGACGAAGAACTCCAAATACCGGGGCCGTATCTGGTAAGGAATTCTTTCTGAGTGACCCATGACAGGAAAGGGGAAGGTAAAGGGAGAGCAGGAAGAGGGAGGAGAGGAAGACAGGGAGATAGAGAGAACCTTAACTTATCCCTTTAGGTCTGGAGTCTACTCCTGCGATAATTCACCCAGTCCCACAGTGATAGCATTAGTTCATTCTTGAGAGCAAACTTCTTGTGACATAATAATCTCTTAAGAGTCCCACTCCTCAACATTGTAACATTGTATGTGTAGTTTCTGATGTGAACTTTGAGGGACATCTTCAAACAATATCAGATGGTGAACACAAGCTTCACTTACAAACATGTATTACATTTCTTTAAGTTGTAACTACATACGATACATGCTTGACAAAAGTGGCGCATACAAATGTGAGCAGATGTAAACATAGATGACACAGATATATGCATGCATGCTCACACATTGGCAGGGAGAGGGAGTGAGAGAGGGAGGGAGGGAGAAAGAGAGAGAGAGGGAGAAAGAGAGAGAGAGAGAAAGAGAGAGAAAGAGAGAGAGAGAGAGAGAGAGAGAGAGAGAGAGAGAGAGAGGGAGAGAGAGAGAGAAGATTGAATAGTCTATTTGTGAAACCTTCCAATTGCACAGAAGACCAGACTGTGTAGGTTAGACACCGTAACTAACCTGATGACAGGCACAGGTGTGGCACTGGAAGGAAAGAAGCATCCTTACCTAAGTAAACCTTGCAAACCAAACCTGAAAGTGATGGTGGTTGTTACTTCCCCTGAAGCATTCATAGGGTTGCTCCACTGTCCTGAGTTAAATGAGAGGAATTCTCACTCCGAGATTCTAAACTTATCTCTGGGCACTGCCGTGGCCTCGACACAATTTCTCCATTGCTCTGTCTCAGTTTACTCGTGAGGATGGCTTCTGAGCCATTTTTTCACTAAGACTGTGTGACCACGCTCTGTCTGTGTGAGTGGATTGAAGAAAGATGGTGACAAATTAATGTGGGTAGGAAATAGAGCTTTTATAGAGCTCGAAAAGTACTGGAGTGAAATAAGAATAATAAAATTCCGTATGAAATCATTTAGAAATTTGTCATTTTAACTTCCTTCTAGAAAGCTGTGCTCTTCTATCCAGCAATCCTCAGTTTTATGTATATATTTTTCAGCAATAAATGAAAGGTGTAAAGAGCTTAATTAAACAGTTTAATCAATTTATTAAACAGCTTAATTATACAATTTAATAAAATTAAATTGTTAAAAACAATAATAGTTATTTTTCTTATAACATTGACTGCTTTCCTTGATTTTGGGGGGGACAGGGGTGTAAAGTAAAAATAAAGACGTTTTATTTTTCTTCAATACCATAGCCTTATCGCAAACAATCAAAGGGACATTTAAAGTCGCTAGTCTTTAAACCTGATCTTTACTTTACTGTTAGAATTCTTAACATTTCTGGAGTTTAAATAGATTTTTAAATCTGCTTCTTGTTAATTAATACTGGCATTTCCCATGTAAAGATGGTTTACGGTTGCTTAAATGAAATAGAAATTATTTGAATTATCTGGATGCTGCATTTGTTAGACATTATGGGAAGCAGCTTGTAGACACTGCCTCATCTCTCTCTCTCTCTCTTTCTCTCTCTCTCTCTCTCTTAAAAAACATGCTATTCTAGGAGGAACTATAAAACACATTTTAGAAAAGAGAAGAGTAGACTGTACAAATTTTAGTCACAAGGGTAGTAAACAGTGACATGGACTTTGAAGACTTCATCAGTTTGCCTCAAATGTATTCAATTCCTTTCTTTTTCTAAAAGGCTTTAAAATTTTGAAATTACTTTAATTCCATGTCTATATGTTTTAGTGTGTGTGTACATGAGAATATGTGCCCTGAGAGTCCAGAAGAGGGTATCATATTTGTTGGAACTAGAGTTGTAGGCAATTGTGAGTCTGAGTTGGGATCTGGAAACTGAACTTGGGTCTTCTGCAAGAACAGTTGAGCCCCTACCCAATTTCTGTAAACGTCATTGACAAGACTCTGCCTGTTAATTTCCCAATACTTTATTTTATTTGACTATTTACCATGGTATTAGAATACTTAGAGTTAATAGCTCCATCCTTTTGTTCATTTGTATGTTCTCTGTGGCTGTGGTACTTTTGAATCTGATGAGAGAATGACATTTTCTGTTCAATGACCAATATCCCAAGAGTATTCTACTTAACAGATACCTAAATGCTCCTTTTTATGTGCCAGATGCTAAACTCTTAACAGACAAAAACTAACTCACTTCATTCTAGTAAAAAGAATAAAGAAGATAACTACCCCCAATTTTACAGGAGAAAAAAAATCAAACCACAGGAAGATTTTGATAAATGCTCAACATCTTCTACCTAGGAAGTAGCTGAAAGTGAGATTCTGGTATCAGGTCCAGCGCCTCAGATTTTTAATTAACACATTGTAAGTGAATTCTTGCTTAGGGGGGTTTATGTTTGTCTGTTTTGTTTGCTTGTCTGCTAACTTTCAATGCTATCTTCCTACCTTATACTGGCAAAGCCTTGAGCCCAAATTGACTGCTCTGGCTGCTGACATCTGCTTCCCATCTCTCTCAGGAGTCAATAGTGAGATCCCAGTGGAACGATCCAGCTTGCAGGCTTGCTGCATACTAGCCACTGTACAAATATGCTGTAAGTACAAGTTGGAAAACAAAGTAAATATGGGGAATATGGCACTTTTAATTGTATTGGATTATCTTTGCTGTACGTATAGCTTTTTGTGATCTCCGAACAGTTTTGCTGTGAGAAGAATCCTAGGAATTAAAGCAGAAAGCATGGGGCTCAGTTTTGAAGTTAGTTCATGTTAGTTATTAACAGAGACTTTGGACCAATGTGAAAAGTTAGACTGTCCATGCAAGGCAACATTCCTCAAAGTCTTACACTTGAAAACGAAGACCTTGGCTGCCATCAGTAGATGAGCTCCTGTTTTTAGAAAGCTGAGCAAAGACAAAGGCCATCAGCACACTGGTGGGGGGAGGTCCTGAAAGGTGGGGGATTTTGGCAATCTGCCTATTACATCAATTATATACCCCCCCTTTCCCTGCCTCCTACCTCCTCCACTCCCCACAGGGTGCCTAAGAAAACAATCACGTTATATTAACTTCGCTTTATGGAAAAACTCAGCTACCATATTTAACACACTGGTTATGGGTTCATTAAAAACTGCCTTAAAAAGTTGGCCCCAACGCTAAGCAATATGAGGAGGAAGAAGCAAATTGTATTGAAAACTCAGGAATATCCAGCTGTTAGAATGAAACACCCCAAGGGCTGCGGAGATGTAATGTCTCAAGAATAGAAAGAAAGTGCTGACAGCGACCATTTCTGACTGCACCCACAGTTAGTAGACATGCAGGTGATGCCGATGAGCTAACGCTTCCTTCTCAGTTGGGGGACAGACACTGCAACTGTAGTAATAATGGGTGCATAAAGAGACCCCAGCAAGAGTGTAAGTGAAAGGGATGGAGCTTTCCTAAAGACATGAATAGCAAAAGCGAATGCCAGGATAGGACACAGTCAATCGGCTTAGCTGGTGAAGGCAAGCTCCCGCTGTGATAAAAAATATGAGGCAAAACAGGAGACAAATCTGATAAAACGTGTATTTTTAAACTGCTGGGGCTTGTTTGGGACGGCATGGTTTAGTGTTTGGGCTCTCTCCACAGTTCAACTTCAAACAGCTGTGGCTCTCGGTGCCTCTCCCTGCTCTGGAAGGCTGCTCCTCAAAGACAGGGTGGACATTTTTGGCATGGTACAGTGCAGAAGTTTGCCTTGGCACCTTTGCATTGAAACGGGACTCTGGATAAACAAAGTTCAGCCGTTCCCAGTCCCGCCAGACCTTCAAGCTCCATAAATACAAGTATTCAACCCCCCTGCCCTCCCCACTGGAAAGGAAAATGTAACTGCCTTAAGATTAAGATTGTTTCCCTTAAATAAATACCAAACATGCTAAAAAAAAAAAAAAAAAAAAGCTGCTCTCCATTCTGATATTAAACCCAGTAATTACTCTGGGAACTTATGCCTATAAATTCTCTTATTTGGGAAGGTAAAAATGTGGAGAGGGAGAAACGCAGTTCCAAAAAAAAAAGTAAAAATGTGTCCTCTCTGCCCATGGATAGAGTATTCTGTTTTGAATGCTCTTCAGCACAATACAAATCTCACTGGACTGCAGGGAAAATCATTACACCCCACTGTTTCTACACAGTATCTACCTTTCATACTCAGGAAACCTCACTGAGGGCATAAGTATTCGAGGTAGAAGGAAATCGATGCCCTCCAATGTGTTAGAGTTTATTTTCTGTGTCTGGCAATGCAGTTTCCCCCAGATTTCTGAGGAGACAGAATCTTTGAAAGGAGATGCCAGGGCTGTGCATCCTGTTGGAAAAGTAGTCCCTTCACCAGGAGCTTAAGTGTCTGTGCAGAATGTTCTGCTTACAAGCAGACCCAGTTTCTGCTTGTCTGTTCAGGAGGCCTCTGTCCCACTAATTGGGCTCTCCAGCCCTCTCTGAGTACAGTAACTCTCTCCCTGTGGTCACTCAGGGTGGAACCAGGATAACAGTAATTTACAGTTTATGTGCAAACATTGAGAAGTGTGTGTGTGTGTGTGTGTGTGTGTGTGTGTTTATGTGTTTGTGAGTGTCCACGCTCTCATAGGGGTGTGAGCTTGCGTGTGCATATGGGGGGTGAGCAGTCAATTCTACACGTCATAACACAGCACACAGTTCTCTGGGATCTCTCACTGGCCTGGAACTCTGATTCAGCTAGGCTTCCCCCTTTTCCATCCTCTCAGATTACAAGTGCACGCCATTACACCTAACTGAAGTTCCCCTGAGTTCTAGGACTCAGCCTCAGGTCCTCATGCCTGTCCAGCAACTCAGTAAGCAGTTTACTAACCGGGCCATCTCCTCAGCCCTGGCAAAAAAAAAGTGTTTTGGTTCTTTGTATCCACCTCGCCATCTTAACTTTGCCTCTTGCTACAAGCAGCATTGATTCATTAGTAACCAACAAATACCCTGGGCTTCCATGTGCAGTTAAAAATGGTTTAGTATTAAAAAAAGGTTTAGAATAGTTTAGGTTGATAAAGAATTACTCTCTTTGTAAACTAAAAATCTTCTCACGCTTTCAATAAAAGCAGACCTCATTCTATTTAATAAATCGACCTTTATACCAGAAAGGAAAAAGACAATATAGCAACACAATAAATGAACTTGTCACCTCGTTGGCCAATTTTTTTTCCTGCAGTACTGGCTTTTCTCAACTATGTATTTAACAGAACTTGTCTACTCTTTTGTATGGTTCTTTGTACTTTTGCCCTCTCCCCCAATCTATTCTATTAACAATATCTTTCTCTCCCTCTTTCCAGAAAGATGCGATTAGGTTCTTATCTTGCTTTTTTAATGTCTTTCTGCTTCCTTAATTTAGGTCACAACTACAGCTCTGCAGACCAGGGCTTTGTCCCGGACCATCTTGCCACATCTGTGGGTGGAGCTACTAGCTGGACCATAAGGTCAATGCCTTCTAGCTCTATGTGGGGCATCCCCTTTGACTGACCCAAATTGGAAACAATTTAGACTTCGCTCGTGGCCTTTCCACTACCACCCCCATTCTATTTCTGAGTGTTCTCAAGCCCTCTTTCCCTCAGGCAAAGATAGATGAGAGTTACCACTTTTTTATTGTCATGGTGCCATGGGGTGTTTTATTCTGCAGATGACAGTCTTTCACACACCTGTGAAGGAACACACAGATAAGCAGGGCAGTGAATAAAAACTTCGTTCTTAAAGGCTGAGATATGGCAGAGACTCAGCCCTGTGGGGCTGTGGGCTTCCATCCCAGGACAGTCTCTTTCACACTTTCCTCCAACTGCTTGTGTAGTAAAGTGTCATTTTAATGTTTGATTTTTATAATTGTTTATTAAATTCTGTGTGAAAATGACATACTACAGAATCCATCTTAAGAGCCAACGCAGAGCCAAGTAATCAGCCCACAGTGAAATAAGCCAAGTTCTGAGGTTGAATTGCAAAATAGAGTGCTAACTCTTAGACGGGCACATATTTATACAGTGATGTTCACACTCTAACAAGCACTCTTGGCCTGTGAGAAAGGAACAGTAGAAATGGCAGGTGTAGCTATTGAGAACTATGTTGGCCAAATGACAATCTTACATTTGAATGATGGAAATGGAGGTGGGTTACTATGGAGAACAGAACATGGGCAACACAGAAGAAAGTATAAAAAAGACACAAGAAACATATGATTAGGAAAGCCCACTGGTTAGCGCAGGGTTCGAAATGCTTCAGGTCATGGCATGCACTCAATAAATTCCCACTAAATCTTAAACTGGTTGTTTAATAAACATTTTTAAAGCCTATAATTTTTGGAGACACTACAGGGGGATTGGGGTATCTGAGAATCCCTGGGTCCCTTTGTGGATAGACTGTTCATGATGTCACTTGCACATGGACAGTGTACTGGAAGCGTGGGTGCAGAGCTTTGCCATCAAGCCTCAAGTCACTTCGGGAGCCCCTTTCCCAGACTCTCCACCAGGTCTCACAAAGCACTTTGTATGTCACAAGTGAAACACTCAGATGATTCTATTATTCTGATTTTTATCTATAGCTTTTAGGTTCCTGACTGGTAGGGAACTACTTCTTCAATAATGAATCACACAAAAGCCAACAAGCTTAAAGTTAAGGCGCATTATTAATTGTCTAACAAGTATTTGTATATGAAAGATACGAAGTGAAGCTGATAACTTTTATTGACAACAGGAAAAAGCATAGAAAAATGTACAACTGGAGAATGTAGCGCAGTACAGGAAAACTTGATGAACATGTTCAAGGTCCTATGTTCAATCCCTGATACTGAAAACCATGCAGTAGGCCCTAAGGAGATCGTTCGGTAGCTAAGAGATAGACCACTCTTCTGAAGGGCCAGCCTTTGACTTTGAACACCCACATGACAGCTCACAACTACTTGTAACTCCAGTTTAAGTGGATCTGATGTTATCTCCTTGTCAACATGGCTACTGCACACAGTTATACATATTTTTAATAAAAAAAAAATGCAGCCAGAATCAAGTTGAGGTTGCAGTGACAATGATTCAGGGCTGGCAAGATGGCTCAGGGGTAAGAGTACCTGCTGCCAAGGCCGATGATCTGAGCTTCATCCCTAGAACCACATGATGGACAGGAAGACCGAGTCGTCTTCTGACATGCATGTGCTATGGCATGTATACAAGTATATATGCATGCACATATGTGCACATACACAGCTAGATAGAAGATAGATGGATAGATAGATGGATAGATAGATAGATAGATAGATAGATAGATAGATAGATAGATAGA
>CM052704.1:112904330-112926270 GCA_028551405.1 Uromys caudimaculatus
AAAATAAATTCTCAGAATGAATTCCAAAATATGTCAAAAGCAATAAAAGAGAAGAAAGGAAAACAGATTCAAAACTTATATCTCAACAAGAAGTATCAAAAAGGTGATACAAACTATGAAATTTATCAATAGCAAACTATGGAATCAAAAGTATAATTATTGAAATGAAAATTCCCCATTACTCAACACCAGATCTGAACTGACAGAAGACAGAATCAGTGAACTTGAAGTTAAATGAGAGGAAAATGTTCCAGACATTTTGTTTGGGAAGTGTTGTCTTAATACAAAAGCTAGAGATAAAGAAACAATAAGCTACAGACCAACAATCCTTATGAATATTATTATAAAAATCTTCAACAAAATAATAACTACAATCAACATTTTCAAAAGGTAAAAGGGTAGGGGCATGGCTTTTGAATCTGAGAGCCTGTGATTAATAATTCTCATCTCTTGGTGGGAAGCAAAGAGCTCAGTATTGAAACAAGCATGGATATCTCCCTTAAGGCCAGCCTCTAGAGAGCCATTTCTGCCAGCCATGTTCCTAAGACTCTCCAACTTCCATGACCAAGCAAATTTCACCCAGAAATCTGGGGGGAGGGGGCATGGGTAAAGCTGTTTCTGAGGGGAAGGGGCACAGGTAAGGCTGTTCCTGAGGGGGAGGGGCACAGGTAAAGCTGTTCCTGAGGGGGAGGGGCACAGGTAAGGCTGTTCCTGGGGGGAGGGAGCACAGCTATGATGGATAGCTGTGCAGAGACGTTGAAACTAATTGATAAATAAGAACTGAGTTTACGTGAGATAATTGTCAGTGAGAAAGGATTTAGGAATCCTCATGACAGGTTGCGGAGGAAGCAGTGCAAAAGACAGGAGACCAGAGGCCAGCAGCCGTGATCATTATTTAATAAGCACTTGCCAATGTGCTTCAAGTCTCATAACAAATCTCAGAGTTAGGTGTTCATGTTCATTTTCATTTCGCTTACTAATAAAATCGTGGTCCGGGCACATAGTGAATTGGATAAGGTCAAATAGGCCACCTGTAAGTGATAGAATGTTAGGATTTGAACCAAGCTAGCCCAGGGTCCTTGTCTTATATCACTTCACTAAAGGGCTTCTGATATGGGGTTGGGGGATGGACTATTACACTACTTGGTCCTAGCGTGTCTTTTGTATAAGGTTAAAGAGACGAAAAGCAGATTACAAAAATAACAAACAGTAATAATTCTATTAATGTTTCTGTGCAGGTCAAGCTAAAGTGATGTTACCACTACCCCTGCACCCACCCCACTGCTCTTACATGACTTTCAACTTTTTAACTCAGAATATTATGAACATTTTCATGTCTTCTGGACTGAACCAAATATCTCATCCCAACATTATTCTAAGCAATAAACTCATGTCATTTTTTTTTCTCATTCACTGAGCACTTACTAGGTTCTCTGTCTTTAAACGTGCTTCCTCGTGATACATTTTTGAACGAACAAATTCCTACCGACTGTGAACTTGTGAGCTAGTAGTAGAGACAGAAACCAAATGATATATGAGAGAAGCATTCTACTACAAATTAAGATGTTCTGAGCAATTATGACTGAGAGGCAAGGAAGGGGTTGGCATTGGCTTGCTGGCACTATGAGGACTGAGTCATGTAGCATCTCTACCATGATGTTAAGAACTATGACACTGTATCATAGGTTTTCCCTATTTACAAGTATTCACTGGTCCCCAGCACTCCTCACTTCAAGAATAACGAAAGTATCTAAGGCAAATATCCTCAGATATCCAAGGATATCTCCTCTCAAAATGATGTGTTGAGGCAGGATATAGACATAAATAGATCCTCTACCAGGTGAGTATAGCAAGTGGTTTGTCACCGGAGTGTGCTAATCATTTCTTGACTCACCGTTAATACAGACTGGGTGGGTTTGAAACCTGCCATTTTCAAGTGTTCTTCGGACCCTAACCACATTTTTCTTTTCTCCCACCCAAGCAAGTTGTCATTTACTTTATCAGATACATATGAAATTATTCCAATCTTCACCCCCCCCATGTCAGCTCCTTCAGACCAACTATCAATTGACTACACATCTTTGAACGCCCACTAATTTATCTTTATCAGGTAGGCATGAAGGTGTCTAGGAATAAAGGCAAGAATCAAGTTGTGGTATCTCCCATGCTGTCAGTGTCCATAAAATCCTGCAATGATACTTACAAGTGTGATCTGAAGGGCTTCGAAAGAGGAATGGGGAATCTTTGATGGACTAAGTTCATCCTGATTTACATGTTCTAATTAACACCACTCTGAAGCTTCTCTGTAATACCCAGTGCGTTAAACACCTGCCCAAGTTCTACCAATAACAGGCAAATTACTTTCTCTAATGTAGTAGCCTGCTTTATGCATGCAAGTGTGAGTGCAGGACAGAGGTCAATAATGGGTATCTTTTCCAGTCTCTACCTTGTGTTGTGACTCAGAGTCTCTCACTAAACCTTGATCTCACCATTTTGGCTAGGTTTCTGGGCTAATGGGTCCCAGTATCTTCCTGCTTTGCCTTTGCAGTACTGGGATTACAGACACAAGCCACCATATCTATCTTCACAAGTGGATACTGGAAATTTTTTTTTTTGGTTTTTCAAGACTGGGTTTCTCTGTGTAGCCCTGGCTGTCCTGGAACTCACTCTGTAAACCAGGCTGGCCTGGAACTCAGAAATCCGCCTGCCTCTGCCTCCCAAGTGCTGGGATTAAAGGCGTGCACCACCACTGCTCAGCGGATACTGGAAATTTTAACTTTGGACTTCATACTTGGTCAGGAAGCACTTTACCCCTGAGTTGACTTTTTGCTCTTATAATCTTTTTTTTTTTTCCACAACAAAATTCAACTATCCTAACTCCAAAATCATTTAAACTATTTAAAAGTAGCAAAACAAACCCCATATTCCTATTCTTCCTTATTTCTTATGAAACAGTTAGGTTATGTATTACAAACATTCTTTTGAGTTTTAAAATACTGTATTACACCAGAGATGGTATCTACAACCAACTTTCTTCAAATAAATCAAGTCATAAACTTCCACACAAGTCATTTCATGTGGACAGACTCTATCCTTTCCAGTAGCTGCATAGTCCTTATGCTGTCAGGTCTACTATAAATAATGGCCTATCTGACCTGTTTCCCTCTGCAGATGCATTGTGTGTTTGACTTTATAACTTAAGAGAAAGAACTGGTATCTTAGCTATAACTACTTCCCAGGTCAGCTTGGCCTGTAGTCATGTATTTTAATTGATATAGGAAGGCCAAGCCCACTGAGGGCAGTACCATTCCCCAGGAAGATAGTCATTGTTGTTATAGAAAAGCTAGATAAGTCTATGAGCAAGAGAGGGAGCAAACAGCATTCCTCTCTTGTTTCTGTGTCTTGTTCATGTCCTTACTTCCTTCAGTGATGGAATGTGATCTGGGAATACAAGCCAAATAAATCCATTCTCTCCTACTCTGCTTTTCATCAGAAGGTTTTTTATCACAGAAACAGAGATAAAAACTGGCCATGGATCTTGGATCAATATGGAAAGAGTATTACAGATAAGGAGACAAGAATACTATAGTTATCCCCAAAATAAGGTTCTGCCTTTAGATAGAGAGCTTGATGTCTTTATTTTGATTCCTAGACACAACTGGTTCTTCTGTCATTTTAATCAATGTAGAATGTGAGATCAAACAGAAATTTCATTGTACCTGTTTCTTGCATTTTTTCCACATATATTTTTGCTCTACGATGCTAAAGAGGTTATGCATTTTTAGACTGTCCTGTTTGGGTTTTGATCCTCTGGTCAAAATAAAGCAAATACGGTGTGGACCATATGACAGAAAAATGGAGTAGAAAAAAGTTCAATTTGCTTAGTTATTCTGTACTTTTCTTTATTAGCTACTGTTTTTTAGTATAGAAATATACATATTTAGATGGGATTTACTAGTATTAGTGTTGGACCAAACCTGGTGCAGTGGGATGAAGACCACGTGTCTGTCCCGGGCTCTACGGCTCTGGGTGGAACAGCAGACACGTGGGAAGTGGCCGAGCATCTTCCCACAAGTCTGACGGGCAGGTGGGGGCTGTGGGATGCCTTTGTGGGCCCTGCCCATGGGTGGGGGAGGAGGCCATTCTCGGGGGATGGGCGGCAGCTGTCTCTGTGGGTTCTCTAGCCCGGGACACTGCAGTCATTGCAGGGTGCCACAGACAGACTAGCCTGAGCGCAGCTGGGGTTCCCACCAAGACCAGGTTTCAGCGGCTTGGGGCACCGGGCTAGCTGCTTAGGCTTGGGTGAATGGTAGGGAGTGCTGGGAAGCCCTCAGCGAGAGATTAGATGCGGCTCCTTAATTGAGGGCCAGATCCCTTGCTTCCCACGGCAGGTCCAGATGAAGAGACAGTCCATAATTCTAAGACATTTATTGTCATCGTGTGGAGAGTGACATGGATGGAATTGTATCCCGTGGCCTCTGGGAGATGTGAGGCAGATATAGAAACTGGGAAGGGGCATGGCTAAGGCTCTAGGTGTCTCATTAACATGGGGATGGCTTGGGGCTGTGTGGCCACATCTCTACCTGAGGAGGGGTGGTTCATGACCTTGACTGGAGCCAAAAGCCTCCCAGGAGCATTGGCATAAAGTTTTCCTGTCCACCGGGTCACCCAGATTTTACACTTGTGCTCAACCAGGTGCCAGATTGCCTGTCACAGATCACTGCCCCACATATTGGCTCATGTGATTATAGTGGGTTGTTTGCAGTCTGGAGATGATGACATGTTGGTTTATATAGATAAGTATAAGTTCAAAAGCCTCAGAAGATTGAGGGATGGCATACCCACACACTAAAGTTGAAAAATCTGAGAACTCACATAGAAGGCTATGATATTCTAGTGTCCAAGACAGAAGATAAATGTATCCCAAATCTTAGAAGAGAAAGAAAGCTAGGAGGAAGAAGATTCATTGACTACAGGCTTTTTTCTACCTTCTTATCCAGAAGATGGTGACCACTGAAACCAAGGATTGGTCTTCCCCATGTAGTCCACACAGCCTCCTTCACTCACCTCAGCTGGAAACTGGAAACACACCCAAGACATTCACAATTGAACTTCCCTGTGAAATTTTTCTAATAAAGATGATAATAAATATGGTATAATTTTAATAAAATAACATATTTGATATATTTCGTGTGGAAACTGAAAAACCACTCTTTTTCTTACACATTCTTCATGTTTTTTAAATTTTATTTCTAGCTGTCTCATATTCCCATTTACAAAAAGGAAATAGATTATCAATTTACCATAATTAATGGCTTTTATATAAATATATAGAAAACATATTTTCCCTATATGTATTTTGTGAATAGTAAAAGACCCAAACTAATTCACATTAGTTCAAAAGGATTCATAAATTCTTTTATATATTTTAGGCAAGAATATATTGGAAAATGTTTTTATTCAAACTTATAGCTTATGTTTTCCCATGTTGTTTTACAGAAGTAGAAACTCCAGGTGGCAATAACATATGTTCCTACCTTCTTTGTCAATTGGTGATAATGGTTTTAGTCTTTAACCAATAGGCATGTGATTAGTCAGAAGTTTCATGATTTGATTTTGTTTTCAAAATATCTTCTTTTCAGCACAACAAGAAGTTATGAATAAAAGAAATATACTAAGTAACATTAACATCACTGATAAAGTCTATTATGTCCCAGTAAAAAGTCAATGAAAATTGGTTCCTGGTATTTAAAAAGGAAGGAAAATTTTTATTAAGAGTAAAAAGCAGTCATAAAAGCACAATGAAAAGAAATTCTTCCTGCCTGGTGTAAATATACTTGCAAAACATACTAAATGGATTTGTAGAATTAAGAGAGTATTTTTGTGTAGTTACCCAATAGGTTTTTGATAGGGTAGCTGGTTTAACAAGTAAAAAATATGAGATTAATAAGTTTGTAAATAAGGCAACACATAATGCTGTAGTTTAAGCATGGCCCAAGTTTGGAGCACAGCTCAAATAAACATTATTTATTGCACATCTGAAATTCAAATTTAACTGAAAGTCAATATTTTATTAAGCATCTTAACTGACTCCTTGCTGTGCGTCATTGGGGTAAAGTAATAGAGAAGCAAAGTTTTCCCTCAAAGAACTCACAGAAACAGCAAAAACGCATCTGTCACACGTACTCAAACCAAATCTGGGGGTAGAATTTCAACTTAGTGTGAGAAAATAAATGAATCATTTCAAAAATATCACTGATACTTTGACTTTCCATTGAAAGATAATTTTAAAACCTAGATCTTACTTTACTCCTCAGAATTAATATTCCTGACACAATAAATAAATAAATAAATAAATAAATAAATAAATAAATAAATAAAAATTGAAGTAAATTTCAGAGAATATGTTCATTTTCTAAGTCAGACAAGGTTTTCAAAAAGGTGTCAGATTAAAACCTCATAAAAAAAGATATAGACAGATTTTACTTCAATTAAAATTTCCATAAGTCTGCAAACCCAATAGTGCAGAAAGGTTTGTAACAAAAAATAAAATATTAAATACCTGTTGATTAAGAGAAAAACTTGAGAAAAATGAAATAGAATATAGGAAGTATACAAATAGGATATTTCAGTCAATTATTAATAAAGAAAATTCAGATCAATAAGCACCAGTTTTAACCTCTAAAGTTGCAATAAAAATGTAAAGTATGTGTGTAATCTTGACCTACATGAAGAAGTTCTGAAAGAGGGTTTAGGGGCACATTCTATTGTGCGATTTGGAGGGCACTTTGGCCTCCTTTGACAATGCATTGTCTTTTGAAAGAATTCTTTGACTCAGAACTCTCCCCAAGCCCTTGCCTAGGGAATTCCACCTATCTACATATGAAAGAACACAGATACAAATGTCCAACCATCAAGGTTGCATTTCCATCTTTGCTAAGGTGCTTTAAATGCACATTGGTTAGTGGTCTCCATGGTTATCAGGGTTTAACCTCTGTTCCCTGGTAGAGTTATTAAAATTGCATTTGCAGATACAACTGAAATTGGTGATCTTGGGAGACAAGATCATCTTGGATTAGCCTAAATGCAATAGTATCTTGTCTTAGCTCTTTTACTGTTGTAGTGACTAAACACTATGTCCTAAAGCGACTTAGGGGGTAAAGAGTTTCTTTTGACTTAGGGTTCCAGAGACAGAGTCCATAATGGTGGAGGAGGCCTGAGAACAGGTCTAGTAAGGCAGGAGACTGCCTCTTCATCAGCATACATGAAGCAGTCAAGGAACTGGAAGCTTAAAAGTCCCAAAGCCAATCCTAGGGATGAAAGGGAAGAAAGGGGGAAAGACAGAACACAGACCAATCTTCAGATGCTCTCCTTACAGACTGTAGTAATACAGCCAACAGCCGAATGCTACAGGTGTCTACCAGAAATCAGAGGAGGCAAGAAATGGATGTTTCCCAAGAGCCTCGAAGAGAGCATGCCTCTAATGTGTCTTTCATTTCAGCCAACTGGTACTAATTCCAGGCATTTAGCCTGCAGACTTGGTATCTGAAGCTGTCTTCTTTGTGCTTATTTGTTCCTTTAGCCAATAAAATATACCCACCAAAGAGAAAGATTATACGAATTATGAGATGTATAGAAATTTAATAAACATGAGGGTCCGAGAGATGGCACCGTGGATAAAGTACTTGCCATTCAAGTATGACATTGTGAATTCCAGCCCAGGACACAATGAGAACTTGGCTGTAGCAGTCAAGTGTGTAGTTCCGGTGCTAGGAGGGGCAGAGACTCTCTGAGCTTACTGGCTAGTCAGCCGAGCCAATAATTGAGCTCCATATTCAGTGATAAAAGCAGTCTCATCAGTTAAGGTGGAGAGCAAGAGGAAGATACCCAATGTCAATTTCTGGCCTTCTAATTCACACACAGACACAAACAACACACACACACACATACACACACACACACACATTCATACACATACCTTCACAAAAGAAATTTAATCATTTCAAACCTGGTATATCTGTGTATTGTATAGAATATGTTCCTGGGTACCATTTATAGTTGCATTGAAGGCATAGCCTCTTGCCATAGGGAAGAACAAGTTAACCATGCACACAACTCCTCGACATGTTATTTTTAAGGGTAAGATGTAGTGATCTGTAGGAAGGCACTGGTTACAGAGTAAAGGACTCCTATGGTATTGTATTTTCATGTCTTCACAACATACCTGTTTGTGTATATTATTTGTATAGTTCTTAAAGGAAAAGAGTTATGAGAGTTTCTGTCAAATTTCATTTTTATAGAATCTCTGTATCCCGATAATGAGCCAAATGGAATCTTTAGTCAGCGCTGTCTCCAGCTGACTTAAAGTTCCTGGAGAGTAAGCGCCTTGCCTGTCTTCTTCACTTCTGTCTCCAGTCCCAAGTGCAATGCTGTCACCTATTACATGCTCAGAAAAAATTCAGAATGAATGATGGACTGTAACATTCATCAGCAACAGCCAAAGGTGAACACACCCATGAACTGACAGCGAAGGCAGGCAGTGCGCTAAGAAATGACAGCACATGCCTTTGTTTCTTCCAGCCCTCGTCACCAAAAATATGACAGAAGCAGCGGGTTACCCGGGAACATACACAGAATGGCCCATCTCTGCTCCTGTCAGGTAACTAGCTCCCTGTTGTATGGTTGGAGTAGTCTGAGGGGTTCAGATAATGCTGCTGTTACTGTAATAACCAAGACTCTTGTCCTACACAGGTAGCGTGATGCACCAAGGTTGCACGCATGTCAGGGCAGAGCAAACCACACCATTGGTAGGAAAAAAGTATGCCTCCTCTCCTGTGGAAGTTTCCAGGGCAGATGACCAGTGCTTAAACACCTTAAAAATGGGACTCCCCTGACTGAGACAGGGAAGGGAATTCAGCCTCTTGACTGCCTTCTGGGGTTTGTATCCTGTACTCCCTGTGGCTGTCATAGACAGGAATGTGTGGGATTAACATGTAAAGGTTCTAATACATAATGGCTTTAAGGATGAATTAGCCTGGAAAAAAAATCTCTTCGCTCCCCACTGCCTGGTCATATTTATAGGAATTGTAAGTTGAATTTCACTTCACCGACTTTGTCCTTTACATTGACAAGTTCGATAAGATGATCTCACTTTAAGTAATCATTTGTGTTTAGGTTTTTCTCCAGCAGTTTTATATTACAATTTAAAAATAGACTCACCTATGCCTATACTCACTCTAGCTATGGTATTTTGAACTTGATTTCTGAGGCTGCTGACAGCTTTTGAAAGATTTAACTACTGGCGGCAAGGAAAAGTCCCATGGAATCAGCTCTATGAAATCCCTTCCTCCTAGAGAGAAAAATAAAGGGGCATCATTTAGCAGGCAATGTATTGCCATAAAAATATGGTTATGCAATAATGTCTCATTAATATGATAAATCATAACATAACCTTTTCTATTAAATGTAAAAGGCAATTTATTGAAATGAAGGCATTTTCTTACCCCATGGCATATTTCCATAGTTGGTTCGAAAGGATATTTTTATTATTATTCAGAACAGCCGTTCTGATTTGCACAGGAGATAACAGTTGTCCGTGACATTTTTATTTCTGCATAAACAGATTTCCATGTTGGCGAAGGTTAGTACAGTAGGAATTTGTTTTTGCTTTCGGATGTACTGTGATACCACTCGAGCACTTTGTTGGGATGGAACCACTACTTTATCCTTTCTGCCTTTACGATCCTGTCAGTACCGCATGTCTCCCTCAGTTTTTCTAATCTAAAATAATCCCACTGAAATCCTTTGATTGTCTCTTTGGACCTGCTCCATTCCTAAAGCAGGGATGTAATGGGCTTTATGGCACTTACTTGGGAGCCATTTATCCAGAAGAACGACTATAGTTGCTTGTTTTAATAAGAATATGCTTTGTGGTAAGTGGGGACTGCTATTTAATTAGCCAAAGGGAAAGTAGTTCATGATACAATCTGTTCCAATCATCTTGGACATTAAACACAAAGTCAAGTGCAGTTATTTATGAACACGCGTTTCATTTGTAGTTGCTTTGAGCAAACCTCTTCTCCGAAACTTTATAGCATTTTCTGACTGCACTGCATTGTGGGAGGAGGAAGAGGGGAAGGAAAGGACATGAGAGTATCTCATAAAATTTCCGAAAAAGAAACAGAAGGTTTACTTATTGCTATCAGGTTTGTGAATACAAACCGGCCAAATGGGAAGCAGGCCGAGGCTGGTGATTTATCCTTCTGCTACTTAGGGTCCCTGCTTTCTGTAAGGAGCTCCTGTGAGAATTTTACAGGACGTTAGTGAGATAGGATGGAATTGTGGGTGTGGTGTTTACATGTGCGTGTCTGTCTGTTACATGAGTGCAGTGGTATGTGGGTGTCTTTTCCTTGGATGTCCATAGCTTTTAACAGAATCACATGTCTGAAACTCTGTAATTACACAACTACATTTTTACTGTAAATACAAAATACATGTAAGAACCTTAATGAAGAACTAATCATGTTAATTCTTTGAGTAAAAGTACACACCTGGAGACATCTTGAAAAATCTCCCCTTCCTAATTGCAGCTCATATCATGATAGTGCGAAGTGAGTCGTGTGCTTTTCTAACGAAACAACGTTTTGGACAAATGATGCATTTGTTAGTGAGCAAAAACAAACAAAAAACAAAAAACTCTTCTAAACAGAAAAGAAAATTAGACTATGCTCCTTGTTCATCACCTCCTAGGTTCTGACTTGATGACTACTTAGAAACCTGTTCTTTCTTCTTATAAACTTATCAAAGCTACGTAGGACATGCATGCACGTACCTTAGTAAGCATCACAGGAACGAGTTATGTCTGTTTCCCTACGTGTACCAATATCCTTGGAAACATTGTGTTAGCTTTTGCTTCTAACACCCTTGAGGAGGAAGCTTTGAAAAGTGACATTTGTACACCCTTGAACAGGCCTTCTGCAAGGCAGTGACTGGACCCTCAGTTGGGTCTGAGGGAACACCTGTACATACCCTTGCTGACTTGTTTTATATGGCATTATTATTTTGTCTATAGGATTTACCTTATTCTATTTGAAATGATCTTACAAACTCAACCTGAAACCAACAGGGTTTAAGACACACAGCTGGTCGCAGTAGCAACTGCAGGATCTGTTTAAAACTGATGCTCAACTGGCAGTGCCACAGAAATTTGGTGCCAGGGTTAGAAACAGAAGGAGATCAATAGGGTACAGGACTCTTGGACACATGCAGGAGGTCAGAGGTCAGTGCTAAAGGATCCTTGGCATGCCACACTGTGGCATTTTATGATTTTTATTTTGCCCTCACCTTTTCTTTGTCATCAACGTGTTTTAGCCTTCTCCCTTTCCGTTTACATGGAAAAAAATTAAATTGCCTGTTTTAATCAAAAACACGTAGGATCTTTGCATATTATGTCATATCCTATGCAGCTTGAGGAAGTTAGAAGAGGCTTGGGGTTCTTGGCTGTTGAATAACTGACAGCCACATAGTCAGGTAGTCAGGAAACACAGGCCATACAAGCAGCTCATGGAGTGAGAACCAGGCTCAACCTGTTTGGGGCACTTTCACTGTATAAAGAAGGAAAAGGAAATACAAAGACCAAACTCAACTTGGACCCTGAGGTCTTACACTGCCCTTGAGGACTGGAAACTTCTGATGTGAGACAGAATGCAAAGTCAGTAGCCACTTTTCTTCCTCCTTCTAAAGACCTGTAAAGAGCTGGTGCCTGAAGTCTCCTTCAATGGTGGGATGTTAGTACAGAATCACATTAAACAGAGACTACAATCAAGGAACTCAGCAAATATCTCATATTCAGTGTGACAACGGGCCCACCATGGCTCCACCGTTCATTATCTTTTGAATGCTAAGGGTCAAGGATTAGAATATCATAGCCGGTCATGTGTGTGTATGTGTGTGTGTGTGTGTGTGTGTGTGTGAGAGAGAGAGAGAGAGAGAGAGAGAGAGAGAGAGAGAGAGAGAGAGAGAGAGACAGAGACAGAGACACAGAGACAGAGAGAGACAGAGAGAGACAGAGAGACAGAGGCAGAGACACAGAGAGAAACAGAGACAGAGACAGAGAGACAGAAAGAGAGAGCACATCAGACATCTTCAATTGTTCTCCATGGTGTTTGGTTTTTTGTTTGTTTTAAACATGGTTTCACTATAGTCTCAGACTGCCTGGAACTCACTTTGAAGACCAGGATACCCTTTGTGTCAGAGATCTGCCTTTGTGTCCCAAGAGCTGGGATTAAAGGCATGCACCACCATGGCATCTTATACCTTACTGAATCTAAAATTCATTGATGGATAAAACTTTCTGGCCATGAAGCTCCAACAAGTTCCAGTGACTCTCTAGTATTGGCTCTATGGTGTTGGGGTTACTAACATGTCTTCTCCTTTTCTGTAGTGCTGAAAATCTAAACTCGAGTCCTCATGTTTGCTCAGTAAGCACTTTCCTAATGGAGTCATCTTCCCAGGACCACGTATTAACTTGTCTAGGATTCTTTAGTATGAGTTCTTAGCATGGCAACATATGATTCTGAAAAATGTTCATGCCTATAATAGTATTATTCCTCGATTTGTGTTGGCTTTTACTCTCTGATTTAATTTACCAGCAAGAGTCCTGTTATTTTAGGAACCATGAGAGATCACAAGACATCATTTTTCTCCCAACTCACGTTTACGACTCACTGAAACTAATGTGAGCTCAGGGTGGACATATAAATGTGACTGGGTGTCTGTGAGCTCCATCTCTCCCGTGGAAAGCACATGGTGTTCAAAGTCCTTGGCCAATTCATCGGAACCTTGGATAAACAATTAAGGACTAAATGCAGATGTCTGATTCATCAAGTAACACTTAGGAAACGAGTCTGAGTGGCAGCCATCTAACAGTCAGTAGGATGAACACTCTCCCTGTCCTCTAGGGCTGGATCACCCGTTCTGACATTGAGGCTGAATAAGGCACAGTCATCGTCATCTTGTGACATGGTGGCTAACTCCATCAGTCTGCTGACAAAAGGATTAGACTAAAATCCAAGGCAACAGAAAGCATGATAAAAACAGATTCAATTTGTCTTTTATCGTGGATATTATTGCTGGGAGGGGTGGGATCTACTTGGTCTGAGAAGATTGCAGACCATCTGCCATGGGAATCATGGATTTATGCAAATAGCTTTCACCACAGCATTGTAAGGCCTGCTTTCCCACATCAGACTAGTGTGCATGGTGGAAAGACATCCTGTCTTTTATTCCAAGATCCCCTACAATTTCTATGAGATGGTTGTACTATAACTGTCTTACAACAGGTGAAGAATGAATGAACACATCTCTGTTGTCATAGAACTCATGAACTACAGTTCCTTGCCTTTTCTCCACTTTTCTGAGGTCAGTATACATGACAAGTGGTGATCTTTCCTATGAATGAGCTTACAGAAACCATAATCACACTTAGAATGTAATTTATCCCCAAACTGCAACATTAAGGTGGTGTGCTCTCTCATATATACCTGAGTAAGGATGATTGATATCCTGTCCCAGTCAGTGCTTCATGTGTACAGACACTTATTACAGGCTCCCTAACATTTTAAAAGGAAAAAGTTATAAATGTAGGAATGAGAAATGTAAGAGATTTTCTTTCAGTTATCACTCATAATGCATCTGTTAAAATATTGAGTATGTACACACATAAACTGCATATGTATATATATACACATACACATACATACACACATGCATATATATACATACACACATGCACACACACACACACACACACACACACACACACACACATATATATATATATATATATATATATATATATATATATATATATATATATATATCACTGTCTAATTGGCTTTGTCCACTTAACTATTGCTACAAGAAGACAATGAAAATAAGTCATTGAAGTGTTTTAGGAGCTCTTAGAAATAGCTTTTAAATTTTTAGTTCTTTTCAACACACTCTCTTAACTTTCACACTCTCCATGGAAAGTGACAGGCAAATTATATGAGTTCCATTTTTCATAGGAAGCTAAGGTTGTGACCTCATCTACTTACCCCTAATCATGTTCATAGGGAATACTAACCATGTGTTACCTGCAGGAGTTGTCATGGTTCTACAAAGCTGACCTTGGCTTGTCTTCCAGTAACTGACTGTGGTTGAAAAGTCTGGCTTTGCACCCAGGGCTCTGGGACTCTGCCCTAGGCACATGGCTTTAGAGAGTTCTCCTGACCTTCCTGTCAATGCTGCTCTCTCCCATGAAGTGAGGGATGGGTGGAGCAAGGGAGCCAGCTCGTCCACAATTTCATCACCCATACTTTGTATCCCTAACCTGCCTGTATATCATACAGCTGCCACCTAACTCTGAATTTCTCACCTGAAGGGGAAGCCATACTTCCTGGACTTGTGAAGTACCTGCTTCCCAGCTCACACTTCCAAGATCACAACACTCACCATGCCAAGGGAGGGAAGAGAAAAATGGAGATGTTCAGACAAGCACGGGGGCATTCCTGAGAATGGGATACAGAGAAAGCAGCAATTGCTATGTCCTTTGCATGAGAGGAATGAGGAAAGGAATCATAGAGAAAACAAGTAAGAGCCCTAATCCAGATGCTGAGTAAAAGTAAAGGAGATACTGATACAGGTCCTTGGGAAAGATGCTGAGTCTGCAGGCTGTGTTGGAACAATGTTATGAGATCAGAGAAAGAACGGATCGGGTATTTTAGTAGAGAGGAGAGGGTTCAGAAGGCAAAGGGACTGAAGGCTGTACAGAAGGTCAATGAGGGAATGCATAGACTACAAAAACTAAATAGAAAGAGGCAGAAAACAAGCTGGAAGGAAAGACGGACAGTTGCTGGCGTTTGTCACTGCTGGTTCCCCTTTGGGGAGACAATGTGCATCTGGTTTATTTGGAGGCAATTCTTGTGCTCCCTTCTGACAGCTTGGAGTCAAGATGGATGGCAAGGACAGTAACTGTGTCTGAAGTCCTCCTGCTTTCAGATTTATTCCTACACGGAACGGTCAAGGACCTACCAGGCTCCAGTACGCTGGAAGAACTCAGTCCTCCTACCCAGTCTGGTTCTACAACCATCACCTCAAGCACATTAGCAGTCCCTATCCTGCCAATAGATTTCATATTGGTTAACCAAACTAGAAAAACTATGAATGGATTGAAATCGGAGCTCCGTAGCTGAGTTAGTGGAAAGCAGGGTCCTAGTTTTCAAGGGCTTTGAATGGTATGTTATGGAAAGTTAGACTTTTCTTCAATGCAAGTGAAGGACTCCATACAGTTGTATGAATGAAATGGTTAAATCACTTGTATCAAAATACCTGGCTGTTCTGATTAAGCAGCTCATAAGGAGCTGGGACTCCCCCATAGAAGTCAGTATGTTAAACCAGCAGCCTTCAAAAGCTGAGGGCAAGATAGATGCTTCCTTTTTTTCTGCTTTGGTTAAAGTAAATATAGGCTGTCCAATGACTTCATTCTGTTCATTGATAGACAGATATTTGGTTCATAGCACTATCTATTCTTTATCTATTATTGAAAGTGTGGTAGTAATTGCTATTTACATTAAGATGTTTACGGGTATAGAGTAACAGGGTGCATAATTTCTACATGGTTTTCATATAATCTTAAATGTTCCATGAGTGAGACATAGTCGCAGAGACACCGAGACACACTGGCATTCCTTTGCGGTTTTCCAGAGGAGAATTTAAGTAAGAACTGTAATTTTATGGTCATAGACATCACATTTGACATGATATCCAAGAGAAATGAATTTGGAAACCTACAAGGACTCAATTAGTGAAGCATTAATGACAAAGTGGCATTCCAGAGGTCCTTGCTATATGGCCTTTGGACAGCTGTGGCTGTGTGACGTCAAGGCAGTCACCTAACCATATTCTCTCTCAGCCCCCTCATGTTTAAACAGAGCCAAGATTGCCTGCTTGCTAAAATTACCTAATTTCCTTATAAAATGCCCAATGCAATTCCTGGCTTTCTCTAGAAGTTGCCTAGATGCACAGAGCACTCTCCTCTTGTCAGTGCCTGTATGGTCTACTCCCCTGAGAAGGGAGGGTCTTGGAAAAGTGAAATTCATGTTATCAAGAGTAGAAATTTTAAAAGTTGTCAACTGTTAAGGATCTACTTGACTCAGGTTTCCCAATGCATGATCTCTATATTGCATGATTCTGTGACATAAATCTTACCTCTACATTGCAGATGAAGGAATTAGGGCCCAGAGAGGGTAGATGACTCCATAATGAGAGAGTTAGTAAGTGAAGCTGAAAGCAACTCTGGGCCAGACTCCAAATACTTGATTCTTTCTATTTCTCCCGACATATTGGTCAGGAGATTTTCATTTAGCTGAATGGTTTTTAAAATATATATAACATGGAGGCTGAAAAAAATGTCTCAGTGGATAAACGTGCTTGCTGCACGATCATGAGAAACTGAGGCTGGACCTAGCACTCATATAAAAAGCCACTGGCTCAAGGAACCTCAGTATTCGGGGAGCAGCAGAGGCAGGAGGTTTATTGGAGCTTGCTGATCACCAGGCTAGCTACAATTTCAGTGTGAGACTGTCTCAAAAAATTAAGGTAGAGGGTGATAGAGAAGGAGACCCAGTAGCATTCTATGGCTTCTTCTTGTTCATTCACATTTATGTGTACACACACACACACACACACACACACACACACACACACACACACACACACACACACACGATACAACATTAAAAGTGGTGAAGCACAGGAGATGTCTTAACAGTGTCTGTACACTTTTTTCACACATCTGATTGTATTAATTTTGCGATTTTGTTCCTTGACTTTCTTAAAATTCCTTGAATTAAAACTCCAACCCGAGATAGCTATTTACAAATATTCTTTGATTTAAAAAAATTAGTTAAGCTCTTTATATTTCACTAGCAAATGCTTAGACACCAGCCCTTCAGTGCAGTTTCCCACAGAACTTTCTGCTCAGAAGGGAGCAGGCAGCTGGAGGGATTGAAGCGAGTATTTATACCTTAATTCCCTGGTTTGGTGTGTTAACCCAGAAAGATCTCATATGAATTTCACTTGGCTTCAGGGCGCAGCCGTACCAAGCATTCTCAGTTAATTTCACGACTTGCTAAAGAGTCAGGGATGTCTTATCCCAGATCCTTCCATGGGGATTTGTCCTCTACTTCATATTCTTCCTTAGGAGATTGAATACATTCTCACCAGTATTTAGGATGCTTGGTGCTTAAGTATTACCACCAATGGTTGTTTATGTTAATGTGTCCTGGACATCTCCGTGTACTATGTTCATTCTACCATGATATCTCTGAAAAGCTGGGTTTCTATCCTGGAGTCTGTATAGATGACCAAATAAGAAAGGTGCGCCTTTCTTTCCTTCTCTGCTCCTCTGTGTTCTCTGAGGGACTGTCTGTCCTGCTGTGTGAGTAGACACCTTGGTGGTCACAGCGGTAAATACCTTGGGACACTGCCTTACCGTGCCACTCCCTTTTCCTTAACCACATCTCTGTTATTGTTCTACATTACAATGTCAATATAAGTTTCACCCTGAAGCATATAAGTATCTGCTGGTTCGGTTTTTGAGAATTTCCAGGGGAAGAGACAAGCAATGCTGATTCCAACTTCAATCTCATGTTGAGCGATATTTTCCCATGGGTAAAATTAAAAAACATTTTCTGAGTTTTTCTACCAAGAGACATGTTATTTTGCTATTAGGCTTTCTAGGGTACATACCCAGCATCTTCTGAGAATCATGCCTACAGAGAGACCATATTTGCTTGGAGATAGAGCTCACCCATTGCTGACTATAAGTGCTTGTTTACATTTACAAATTCAGGTTTATGAATAAATTCTCTCTCTCTCTCTCTCTCTCTCTTTCTACAAGGAGAGAAAGTGAATTTTCTTCTTGAATACCCCAGAGAAGCATATGGAATCCAATCAATAGGTTCAACCCAATGGGTGATAACATCATAAATCTAACGAACAAAATCAAATGAATGATGGACCTGGTAAGTCAATGAGAGAAACCGAGTTGATTAATTAATACTTGAAGTCTAGTGAGAAACAGTACAGGATGTCATTAGAACATTAAAGAAATCCGTGAGACCTCACTTGCAGCAAATGCTTTTCTGCTTCTTTTGCAATGATGGTTTTGTCTACACTCCTGCAGAAGTTCTCATGTGCTGAGAGCAGTGGCAAGTGCCTGTCACCTTGTCATATCACTGTGGAGGCATGAGAATTAGAAACTCAAAGCCACCCTTCAAGACACAGTGCATCCAGGCTAGCCTGGAGTAAATGAGATCCTGTCTCAAAATAAAATAAAATAAAATAAAATAAAATAAAATAAAATAAAATAAAATAAAATAAAATAAAATAAAATAAAATAAAATAAAATAAAATAAAACAGAATACAAAAATGTACTCTTTGCTAAGATTTGAAGCTGGGGGGAAGAGGTGATTCTTCCTGGAATCATATAATTTAATTCTTTAAAAATACTTGAAGAAACTGAGCAGTTCATTCCTCTCTTCTTTTATTTTAAGTTGGTTTAGGTGATCTTTAGATCATATGTGTTGGGTGATTTTTAGAAACCCACCACACATGAACACATTACACTTAAAAATTTGAACATTAAAGGATGAGCCGAAGTCTCCTGTAAGCCCATGGGGAAGCACTATTTTCAGTTTGATGTGTATTCTCCTAATCCCTCTTGAGCCCCCATACCAGCCCCACTGATGATCTGACTCTGACTCAGAGTGTAAGTGTGATGATGATGATATCATTGATTTTCAGGTGTGGCTCTTAGAATTGGTCTCATTACTTTAAAGTCACATCTTGTATAATTCATTTTTGTAATTCTGTTTAGTATTTCCCCAGGCCTTCCAATACTTAAAAAGAAACACACAACAGGGGATAACTCCTGAGGCAGCGCTGGATGGCGGGAATTCTACAATCACTTATTAAATTGGCCTCCTAAATCCTGAGCGGATTTAGCAAAATGGAATTTCAAAGAACTTCACAATGTACTGAATACCATTTTACTTAAAAGAAAAGTGGAGTTCAGAAAATTAGATCTACTGGGGCTCCTATGGGAAGCCTCCTTTTTCCTTCCCCCTCCCCTCCCCCTTCTCTTAATATCTTTCAGAGAAAGGGGAGAAGAGTGCAGAGAGCTAAAGAGAGCATCCAACCTTTGTTCTCACGTACGTGACTTGAGCCACTCACCTCTTTTATGACTGACATGGCTGGCCAGAGAGTTATTATTAGGATTTATAAGCAGTCCCATGATAGACTTATATTTTTTAAGTGTTTATAACTGTCATAAAAATTTAGTGTGGCATGCAAGGTCTCAACCTGGCAGTAAATTTTGCAATAATATCACTCTATATTGTAAGAAGGTCGCTTGCTCATCTTTAAAGGTTTGGGTGAAGGGTGGAACAGGACAAGAATTTCATAGCACAGGAAAACATTGATATTAGAAGGACATCGCCCTTTGGTATGTTCCATTCCTAGTCTCAGGATGAATTGTGGTAGATGGCAGAGTTGATTAGTTTGTAGCATGAGAAAATTTTATATTTATAAATATTTTACTTGGGCAAATTGTTCTCAGGCCCCCAAATACTTCTTTTTTTGTGGAAATAATAATATTAACTCATTTATATATATATATATATGTGTGTGTGTGTGTGTGTGCGTGTGTGTGTGTGTGTGTATATCTCACATACACACATATATGTATTATGTATATGCATATGTATATGTATGTATAATATAAAATGCCTTAAAAGCTTGAGTCAATACACAGAGTACATTTAGAAGAGTACCCAGTGTGTCAAAAATTTTCCTTATGTTTCTTATTAAAATATTTCCTTGAGATGGCTAAATTCTTGTAATTCTTATCTATGCAATCTCACTACTAATAAAACTTCATTGTGAAGCGCACAGAATTAACATGAAATATAATCATTATAGTCCTCATGTGACTATGTACGTTTTTGCTAGACACAGTCTAGGGACAGGATGCAGAGATGTTTGAACTAGCATGCTTGTTACTTACAGGTAAGAAATGAAACAAGTTTCTGAGTCCCAGGTGGGATAGAGGACACACACAAGAACGCAAGGCATCCACCACCGCTGAGATTATGCCTTTAATTGTGAGTAGCTCCAGTCTCAAGCAGACGGTCTTCTTGGATCTTCTTTCCTCAGATGCTTATGTTTTATGCCAATGCAACATAAACCTTCTACTGAGCAACCTCTCATGAAGACAAACAGTTTAGTGGGTGGGTAGGAGAACTCCCCAGTAGCCCCTTGGGCAGTCTGTTTCTTAGAATGAGATGTCATGAGAGTTCTTTGACTTGACAGATATCCACTTTTCTCAGGATCATTTAAAATGTTTAGTAAGAAATATGAGGGAGAACACGGTGAGACTATGATACAGTTATTTTACAGATGCGAAGGATACCATTTACTTTCTTCTTTGACTAAAACTAGTGGTATAGCAATGTGTGTGTGTGTGTGTATGTATGTATGTATGTGTGTGTGTGTGTGTGTGTGTGTTTTCTTGCTGATAAAATGGTACTTAATTAGCCATGAAGGGAAAAATAACTGAGCACCTATTGTGTCTTAGATCCATCTTGAGGATATGTATGTTAACTCTTCAGTCTTCAAAGGTGTTTAGGTAGAGATAGGTGCTATTATTCCCATGTAGGTGAAGAGCACTAGAGAGTCAGGATATGTTGACCTTGCTGAGCTAACAAGAAAGTTAACCTAGATTAGAGCATAGGCCCAATTCCAAGACTTTTTTCACATTAAAAAGAAGACCACAAACAAAACAAAACAATATGTTTAAGAGTTTGTAAGTTGAAGAGTCATAGAAACAACCATTGAAGCAGACAGACAGAGCTAGAATGTGTCTCTCATTCTCCTTTTCTGTCTCTCCCTACCTTCGTTCTCAGTCGTCAACTGCACTGATTTTCAGTTTTCAAATGCTATCCCAAACTCACCAAAGCCAAATTGAATATTCCTTTAAAATAGTGTGCCTGCCTGCTCCATCACTGCTGTGTATGCTAACTAGAACTAACCAGAAGGCTGATTTACACTAAATACTTTAAGTCTACCCATCTTGCCCACTGGGCTGCTTCTGTACTCCATTGGGACAGTTTAGCATTGAGCATGCTGGTGCAAACTGCAAGCTGACAAGGAGACAGAGGCTCATTTATGCAGCTTCCCATAAACAATTTCAACAGACATCAGTGTGGTACTATTTCCTCTTCATCTAGCTGCCCATGACAGGCACTTGTCAGAAATTGTGCAAGACTGAAGCCCGGCAATCCCCTCTGTTGAGCTCAAGGTTAGCCCTTCTTTTCAGCTCCCCTTTCTCTTTACAGAGCCCTGTGCAGAGCCCTGGAGCTAACCCAACTATGTAGGCAGGATTTGATACCTTCAGACCTCACTACAAGTAACAGTGCCTTGAGTGAGTTTTCCTGAAGCACAGGTCAAACCTTACTGTGTTTCACAGCAATATCGATGAGTTGAAATTCTTGTTATAGGGTCTGAAGAAAAGGCTCCAACAGAAAAGTGAGTATTGTGTAAACCTGAAGACCTGAAGCTGATACTGAAAACCCGAGTCAGAAAGGCCTGGTAAGGTGCTGTGTACCTGTAATCCCAATAGTGGGAAAATGGAAACAAGGAGATCCCTGGGGACTTGCTGTTCAGCCAGCTTGGCCTAATTGTGGAATTCCAGGTCAGTGGGGAGATCCTGCTTCAAAAAATAATGCGGATGGTGCTTGAGGCTGAACTCTGGCTGTCACTTACATGCATAATGTGCACCTACCTGTACACTTTCTCTCTCTCTCTCTCTCTCTCTCTCTCTCTCTCTCTCTCTCTCTC
>CM052704.1:112941034-112967230 GCA_028551405.1 Uromys caudimaculatus
TACTTTCTCTTCTATTAGATTCAGTGTATCTGGTTTTATGTGGAGGTCCTTGATACACTTGGACTTGAGCTTTGTACAGGGAGATAGGAATTGATCAATTTGCATTCTTCTGCAATCACATGACTTTTTATTGTGCCAGTTACACAAACTTGTGTGTGTGTGTGTGTGTGTGTGTGTGTGTGTGTTTAGTTAGATAGGTAGATAGGTAGATAGATTGACAGACAGACAGACACATATATGAATAGATTTCATTTTAACACTGGCATTAGGTATATATATATATATATATGTATATATATATGTGTGTGTGTGTCCATATATATATATATACATATATATACACACACATATTCTCAATGATGTACCTGACACATAGTAGTCTCTCAGTAAATGTGTTCTGAAGATACTGATTTGCTCAATCTATTTCTACTTCCTTTGTAACAATCCCTAATAATCTTCATAATGAAGCTAAATCAATAGTAACACAAGTGTGGAATTCAGTATTTGGAAAAACCCAGGTAATCCTTCATTCTGTCCATGCATAAATATCAATTGCATTTCTGCAGTTTGCTTCAATGCTTACATAAGGCAAGTACAATCCTTGCTGTGTGGATGATAAAATATATCTAAGATGACATTAAAAATCATCATGACCATCTTTTTCAGCATCATTATTATCCTAGCTACCAACGATGGAGAATCTCCTAAATGCCAAGCCTTCTAGCATTTTCTCTGTGTTAATTCATTTAATCTTTCCAGCAAAGTTGTAAATAGGCAATACTATTTTCCCCAGACTCCTAAGACCCTAAGAAAGGCATAAATGTAAAAAAGTTAATTTCAATGCAATATGATGTTGTTATGAATTATATGTGATGTTTAAAATAATGCCTAAAAGCAGCTAATATGCAAAGAGAATTAAGATTGCTCTTTCCTCACAAACCCCTTGCTTTTGCAGAGAGAGAGAGAGAGAGAGAGAGAGAGAGAGAGAGAGAGAGAGAACCTAAAAGTCTTTAAGTATTTTTATTTTCAATTTTATCTCTTACTTTTCTAACTTTTCAAGGACAGAGCCACCAGTGGTAATGGTTACAATTGCTTCGTATAAGTGATGTTTGAGAAGTTATTTGTTCAGCTAGAGAAGGTAATACAGCTGCTGTGATGTGATCCGACGCCTTCCTGAATAGGGGGAAAGGGCATACCAATTGAGACGTAAGCAAAGGAGCTCTCCTTGGGAATTTAAAGCCCTGTTTCATTTTCTGACCTCACTACATAGACTTTCACACCATCCAGGGCTGCCATTGGATAATAACTGTGTCCAATAACACCAGGGACCCAAACAATTTATCATGGACGCTGCTGGAGAGATTTTCGGTTTCTTGCACCCCAGTCTTAGGCTGTGGGGTCTAGGGAAGCCAAAGGGTTGCTAATTGCCATGTTAAATTCTCCTGGCCTCAGCTATTCTCTCCCTTGTGTCTCTCAATCTCTCAGTCCAATTGGGGACATCTGCGGGAATTTATCCGCACGCCAGGAGCTCAAAAAGCATTTACTGCTAGCCTGTGTGTATCAGCAGAGGAGAAAGGTGGTTTCTGTCAGGGTGGCTGTGCTCTGCATTTTATGATGCCATTTCATAATGGGAGGTTGCAATCTTCTGCTGACTGTAAGATAAAAGGGGAAGGAATTCACAACAACTTGTGTTTGGGGAAATGTTTTCTTGAATGTAAGGTTATCTACCACGATAACAGTTATTACTAATGTCCTTATCTGATGTTGTCTAAATAAAGTCCACTAACTGACTTTACATAGCTGGGCCCCGTTGCTCTAACTTTATTATAGCTGTAGATACCATGTTCAAAATAATAATTCTAGAATTGATTTCTACTCCATCTTTGCTTAAAGACCCCTTGACATCTGCACTGGATTTCTAGAGTTTAAGATATTTGTGACATTGAATAGAGGCTTGAAGAAAATATGTCAACAGAATCTATAGATGTCCTTTCTTATGTAGTAATTTTGACTATTTAATTATATGAATACACAATAGGTAGCTCAGGGTACCTTCAAACTTAAATTTTCTTCTAGATGTATTGGATTAATTCCCAATCTTTTCGCAAGCTCACCTTGTAAATATGGATATGTCTGTTTAAAAATAATTATGCAGGATAACACCCTGACCCTACCTCTAAAGTGACCTAAAGCAAACATAAAAATACATTTCTTTCTACAGCACATTCACACACGAAATAATATAATTGTGTTTACTGAGATCTATTTGACAAGTAGATACGTTTTCTCAAATTGAAGAGGATGATGATATTTGTACCAAAAGCAAGGTCATATTAATAACTCTCATCTCTAGGAAACAGTAGGTGAGGCAGTGAGATGTATGCTGCATTTGAATATTGCTTATGACTGATATAACAGAAGTGTGTTCGTGTAATCCAGCCACAGTGAAGAGATGTCCCATGGGGACCTGGAATTGCTCTTGGTGGGTACGTTCTCCAAACCACGGAATGGAAGCTATTGTCCATAATCACTAAGGGGTTAGAGATCTGTAGCTCATTCCCAAACCAGTTGTACTTTGTTATCATTCCTTCTATGTTCCTTTTCTTCTGGATGTAATTAAGATCCCACTCTTTTCAGGGGAAATCTAATGTGGTGTGGTTTCTACCACTAATAAGGTAGAAGATCCTAGACTAATTCATGAATATGTTGAAGATGTAGATTCTCTATATGAAGTTATGAAAATAAGATTGTCTACGCTTGCAGAATCATTTGTGAGAACTGTATAAAACTTAATGAATAAACTACTTTATTTGGGATATGAAGAGTCCCCAAAGACTCACTTGTTGCAACCATGGTTGCCAGCCTGTGGTGCTATTGGGAGATGGTGACACTCTTTCCAGAGTGCCTAGAAGACACTCTGGAAAGATTAATAGGAGTGTGCCCTTGAAAGGTATATTAACAGTCCAGGCCTTCCTTTCTCTTTTGCTTTTTACACAGCATGAGGAAGGCAGCCTTGCACTTCCATGTGCCCCATCATTATCCTGCATCTTACTGTAGGTTCATCAGGATGGGGACAAGCAAGGGGGAAGGAAAGAGAGGGGACTATCTCTCTAATAAGAGTTATATTACTTTGGACAAAGATAATGAGGCAGACAAGGAGCATGAAGGGCATACAGAATGGATAGAACCTGCCATGTTACCCATTAAAAGTGACCTTTCTTTCTTTTTAAAAAAGATATATTTGGTTTTTCATTATGTGTCTGTGTGTCTGTGCACATGAATGTGGATGCCTGTGGATGCCAGAGGCATTGGATTCCCTGGATCTAGACTTACACGAGGCTGTGAATGGCTCAGAATAAGTGCTTGGAACCAAACTCAGGTCCCCTGCAAAAGCAATATATGCTTTTTCCCACTGAGCCATGTCTCTAGGCCCAGGATAAACTTTCCTTTTCTCTACCTTCTTTTGACAACAGTGTGGAATGTGTCCTTCCCTTATTAGCCACAGAATGAAATTAGCCAGATGCAGATTGGCATCATGCTGTCACTACGTGCTGATCAATATCATAAGAATGACATCTCTTAAAACAAGAGCAAAGCATTCTAAATATACTCAATACCAACTAGAAAATTGTGAACTCCAGCCTATGCCAGAAACTTGATCAAAATACTAGTTTTTCTCTAAAGTGTGAAGGGGAACAAACTGGGAAGAGTGAGGCTCCAAGAACTCAGGAATCTCATGAAATTTATAAGACTCAGGAAGCTCTTAGAACTGGAAAGTCTACTTTCCATGATCGCAGAAGTAATTGCTAGAGGGGAGGGGATCGGTAGAGATGCCTACAAGTTGGGCAGAGACCTCCCGCTACTCAGCTATTATGAGATGTCACCATGCTGATATGGGCTTTGTAATAGTGAAGCTGAGTCAACCATGTTCCTGTAAATATCTCCCCATTCATGTGTCTACACATAACCCCAATAAACTCATTGGTTCACCAAGCTATGTTTGGTAGAATCATTCTTCATGCACCATTGGCTCTCCAACTGGAGTGAACATAAGTTTTTATGTCTTCTTATGAAAAGCCAGAGGACATCCTAGATGTCTCCATCAGCCTTCACGAAACTGGAAAACCTCTGAACTTACTCAGAAATTTTAATTCTATTGTTTGAGTGTGTCGGCTCCCAGTTCCAGGTGTTGAAAAGTAATGGCCAATGCAAAAGTGTTAACAAGTGGTGACTGTAAAAGTGCTTAGGCCAACAGGGATCAGTGTGTGGATAGCTTCAGGCTGCTTGGTTGCTTTCTCTTCTGTTTTATGCCAATGTGAAGACACAAAAGTCTTTCCCCCAAAAGAACACTGTAACAAGAAGCCATCAGGGAAGCAGAAAAGAGCCCATGCTGGAAATGCAAGTCTCTTAGTGTATTGGCATGTACTTCAAGTCCCCAGAACTATGGAAGCAAATTTCCATTCTTCATAAGTCATCCATTATCATGTTATTTGTTTATCTTTTATTTTAATTTCAGTGCTGTATGTATACACATGTATGTGTGCACACTCATGTATGTGTGTGTGTGTGTGTGTGTGTGTGTGTGTGTGTGTGTGTGTGTGTGTATTGTATGTATGTGTACACACATGTGGAGGTAGGAGCCATCTGTCAATGTTAGGTTCTTCCTCTGTTACTCTTTTGACATTATTATTTTATGAGACGGAGTCACTGAACCTGGAGCTAAAGGAGTTCAACCATTAGATGAGGCTGTCTAGTCAAAGAGCTCTAAGTATCTGCCTCCCAGGGATGGAATCACAGACTTGCCATGTTTTTATGTGGGTGCTGGACATCTAAACTCAGGTTCTCATGGTTGCCCTCAAATATTTAATAACACGCCTTCCCAGCGGCCGGGCTCCTATCTGTTACAGCAGTGCAAATGGGCTGAGGTAGTTACTCTCTAGTTTTACTGACTGTGCTTCTCCAAGTTTCTTAAGGGTTTTAACAAAATAGAGCCAGATAATCAATGAATCATCATAAGTGTAACAATAATGGAAGAAAGCAGAAGATGGTGTCGCCCTTGAACTAATTCAATATGAGGCTTCTGGGTGAGACTCTGAAGTCGGTGTGTGGCTTCACAGGATGGGTACTTTCCATGGGTACTTTCACTTCTTGAAATTAGAAGTATGGGTGACAGAGACCTCAGAGGGCCATTGCGAGGCTTTACTGAATAATTTGAAAGGCACTGACCACAGCTCGAGAATGAATGTCAGCTGATATCAGTGCGACTGGCAGCCATGGTATCTGGGAATAAAGCTTTCATTTAAGTCTCACAGCATCCAACACCTGGGGATACCAATGTTCGTGGTGGCTAAGAAGTTTTAAAATATCATGTGACTGAGCAGATTCGGGTTTTGAAACTAGGCTCATTTGAACCAGTGTTCTACTTTCAGGCTACACAATGCTATGACCATTCTACTGTGATTAGAAATATAAAATGATATCAAAAGCTAATGGGGTTGGGGTATTACCTTTACCAACTGAGTCTGCTTGGCTGAATGAGTAAAATCACACTCCAAGAGCGGGCTATCTCAGTTATTGTGGTTCATTACTTATGGCCTATACTGAAGGGGTAAAAAAAAAAAAAGAAGTATAAAGTGGGGACTAAAGGAATAACGCAGAGTCTAAGGGCACTTATTGCTCACAGCACAGCCCATCCTGTGAGGCCACACAGACTTCATGGTCTCACCCAGAGGCCTCAAGGCCTCATACTGAATTAGTTCAAGGGTGACAGCATCTTCTGCTTTCCTCCATTATTGTAGAGGACCTGGGTTTTTCCCCAGCACCTACATGGAGATTTACAACCACCAATTCCAATTATAGGTGATCCAAAATCCTCTTCTAGCCTCCTTAGACACCAGAGAGGTATTTGATGTGCATACATACATTCAGGCAAAACATTTATATACATTTCATAAAAAGGAATCCCCCACATGTGCATTGTGGATGGAGAGGTGCTTCAACAGTAGTTAAGAGCACTGGCTGCCCTTGCAGAGGACCCGAGTTCAATTCCCAGCACCAACACTGTAGTTCACAACCACTAAAACTCGAGCACCAGGGGATCCAGTGTTCTCTTCTGGCTTTCTTGGCCACTGTATTCTTATGCTATGCAGACATACATGTATGAAGAACATTAATACACAGCAGAAAAATAAATACAATTCTCCCTCTTTTAAAATAAAGTATATGATACAGTATGAGTTACTTGATCTTCCTATTTTTACTTCCAAAGTAATTTTATATGTATAATTAGCAAAGCATTCATCATGGCTTTTTACAAAGGTTGCATTTTGTTTACGTCAGACCCATTTTGAGCAGGGAACAGTTTAAGGACAGAAATGAAGCTTTCCAAGGTCAAGAGATACAAATTCTGTCCTCTAGTAGATGCCCAAGAAACGTCTTTTGAGTAAAACTCTATTTGAAGAGACATACGCGGTCTCTAATAAAACAGAGCAGGCCAAAAATAATTCCATTGGGTTAATCTGTCTGTATGGTTTACAAACAGACTGTAGGGAATATCAGAGCTACACCAGGAAAATGCAGTGAGTAGATGTTAGAAGCGAGATACTAGCTCTGCTCTAGGGAGGACAACTCATTTTCAGGTACTTCCCTCTGTAACAAGTGCTCTGAGCTAAGATTCTAATGGTTCATGTGAGCAGCAGAATTAAAAAACAATCAATATTTTCATATCAAGAAAGGTTGGAAACTTAAGAGACTTGGATATTAAATTTAGACCATACCGAGATGATCCGGCTTCAAAGACAGCCTAGGAGAAACTGGCTGTCGTGATGCTTCCTGTTAAAATGTACCCCATCCATCATCCTAATAGACCAGCCGTATGACTTGTCCATCACATTATGAGAACAAAATGCTACCTTGTCTCCTTGATACTATGTCTTAGAAAGAAAGAAAGAAAGAAAGAAAGAAAGAAAGAAAGAAAGAAAGAAAGAAAGAAAGAAAGAAAGAAAGAAAGAAAGAAAGAAAGAAAGCAGTGAGGTGGGAGAGAGAGGTTCTTCCACTCTGTTTCTTTCCCAATTGCTTTTATTTTTTTTAAGTTGTTCATAAAATACAAGGTCTGGCATCAGAAATAATTACAGTAAACCCTGTAGAAATCCCCAAGGAAGCAGGCAGGGAGGATAATGTTTGCTACATTAAAACTTACAAGGAAAGGTCCAAATCTGAGAGATGTGAAGGTGAATAAATCCTTTTGAGGAAGATCAAATGGCCAAGTTGGTCTTACCTGCCTAAATAGTGTCTCTCAGATACTTAGAGATGCAAGTATGATTATAGCAGACATTTGAGAATGCATTCTGCTAACTGACAAAGCTCTGCGCATGGCAGGCAGACTGCTGTGTGTGAAGAGCGTGACCCACAATAATCATGTTGATCTCCAGCTCAGGATCAAGAAGGGAGACCAGTTTGCTGTCTTCAGGGACAGAGCCAGGTCTCTGCTCCTCACTGATCTCTCTCGAGATGATCGGACATGATTGCAGCGTGAAGACTTCACTTAAGAAGAATTTTTTAAAAACAAGTATCTGTTTCTCATCTAATTTGGCCATTGTAAAATACACCGTTATGCTGGATACATCTATGATATAAATTTGTTAAAACCAAAATTCACCACAGAGACAGCTCTCAGACATTACAAGCAAAAATGTCACCAATATTTCTGAGAGCATATCCACTCCCTAAATCAACTTTTACTTAATCTTTCAACAAAGTATATACAGTGGCTCTCAAAAAAACTTCATACAAAAATGGACAGAGCCACCACTATCTTCAGGAAGTGGTTCCTGGAGTAGGTGATAAGCCTCTCTCCTAAACTGAGCTAGCCTCTGTTCTCAATGGACCAGCAGGTGTGACCACAAATCAAGCAGATGTTTCCACATGTGGGAGCTGAGGTTTGAGGATCTCTCTGATGCCTTCGCCTTCTCCTTTATGCCTGTCGTTGTGGCCATGTGTGTTCAAGCCTTCCTCTTTTGCCTCACTTTAGGCCTCAACTCGGTTGAGCTGTGCCTGTTGTTGTGGCCATGTGTGTTCAAGCCCTCCTCTTTTGCCTCATTTTAGGCCTCAACTCGGTTGAGCTGTGGGCTGTGGTATGCTATTTTCTCTTGTGTATTTTTAGATGATTGTTAAAAGCTTTTTTTCATATTGTTTTGGGGACTCTTGATTCAGACTCTCTGACCTGTCTTGATGTATGACTTTATAGGAAGGAGGAGAGAGGAGAGATAAAAGACAATAGGAGAGAAGAGAGAGAGAGAGAGAGAGAGAGAGAGAGACTAGTAGAGGCATGAGACTCAGCAGCCGCAGCCACAGGCATTTAACCTTGGCCTGAGTCTGTTTTGACATAGGAAGCTGAACTGCCCCGGGAAGATATTGAGGGAACAGAATGGTTGTTTTGTCAGATCTTATTGTTTAATTAGAACACAAGTTAAATCTCAGTTTTAAAATTCTTTTGGCACATGCCATAATTCTCAGTCTTAGTATCAAACATTTCCTAGCAGCTTCCTATACAAGGCAAATAGCAAGGAAATTCAATATTTGAACCATCTTATTTACTTAATTTTTAGTTTTTTAATGTCAGACTCTTAGAGTAAAAAGTTTCTAAGTTTCTAGTGGTTAATTATTCAAACATTTTCTGGAAGTAATTGCACCCCGTGGATCTCAAATGTTCCATTCAGTTCCAGGTTCCCTTCCTTTGATTTATGTTAAATGTTCTCAACACCTGCAGTGCTGGGTCCTCCCTACATTGTGTCTGTGTTTGAAGACTTCCCAGTTGTATTCACGAACTCTGATCTGATGCTCTCCAGACATAATAAAGAATAAGAGGATCAAAGTTCTAGGACAAAGCTGTTATCTGAGTCAAAGAGTTCTGACCCACCTATCCCTGGGAGCTTGTAAATAAGAGCATCTCTGCAGCTTGCTGGACCAGCTAAACCAGTGAGCTCCAGGTTCAATGACAGACTCTATCTCAAAAAAATAAGATTGTAAGAGGAAGTGGAAGAAAGAGAGGAGAGACAGAGACAGAGAGACGCAGAGAGATGGAAAGAGAGAGAGATAGAAAGAGAGACAAAGACAGAGACACACAGAGAGACAGAGAGAGGGAAAGAGACAGAGAGAGAGAGAGAGGGAAGAGAGAGAGAGAGAGAGAGAGAGAGAGAGAGAGAGAGAGAGAGATTAAAAGGAAATATGCCTACCATTCCAGAAGTCTCCAGCCCATGGCTTGCTTCTCCTTTTACATCATGTTTCAAATGCTGGATGTTTTCTGCATCCCAGACCTCAAAATTTGGGACTTAGCTCTCTTCCTGCCGTGCCACAGATCAATCTGGTAATTGAGAATTTCCCTGTAAATTTCATTTTCCTTAAGGGCCAAATAAAATTCTAACTTTTCATTATCCATTCATCAACTCATGGACAGTTAGATCAGTGGTTCTCAACCTGTGGGTCGCGACCATTCAGGGTTCACACAATTGCTATCCTGAATACCAGGATGTTTACATTACAATTTATAACAGTAGCCAAATTACAGAAGTACGAGTGAAATAATTTCATGGTTGGGGGTCACTACAACCTGAGGAACTGTATTAAATAGTCGCAGCATTAGGAAGGTTGAGATTCCATTTCGGAGCTATTAGGAAGAGTAGCAATAAAGATGGATACACAAAAGTTTCTGTGGTGTCGTGTAGAGTCATTTAGGTATGTTGTCAAGATGGGAAAAGCTGGTTCATATAATAGTGATACTTTTAGTTTGGGTGAGAAGTTTGCACATGTGTTTCCACAGTGGCTTTACAGGTTTGCACTCCCCCACACAGTGACTAAGTGTGCCCTGTCATAGCCGCACTTGCTGTCACTTGTTATGCTGGTGGGTGCTGAGTTCGTGGCCCCTGTTGTACAGTTGGATGCAGATATCAATTGCCTCACTGACTCACAAATATGAGACTCATCGTCCCTCTGAAGAGTCAGGAAATCTTGAGAATAAAGGAAGCTATTTAGAGAGCTTTGGAACAAGAACAGAGAGCCCTGGGCAGAGTTCTAGGAGGGACCCACATTTCAGATGTGAATAATTGAAAACCAATCCTTGAACGATAACAATAAAAGAATGGCCCCACTGAGGTAGGATTAAATCAAAAGCTATGTGTTGTCATCAGAGGAGGAAAGGAAGCAATTTAGGTGGTACTCGATATAATCAAATAGAGAAGTAGGAACTTAAAGGATTTTTTTGTTTTGTTTTTATTGACAGCCATTTTTGACTCTATCAAAGCACTTTTACAGATTCTATTGCTATGGACGCTGATCATATTGGATGAATTTAGTTAACTGTAGTAATTTGTGTCTTTCATAGGCTTTGTCCACTTAGCCCAAGTTGTCATGTTTAGTGGCACAAAATCTTTACAATATTCTCCTCTTGGCATTTTGATCACTATATGGTCCCTGGTGATGCTCTTGCTTCATCATCTGTGGTGCTGGCTGCTCTTCTTTCCTCTATCTTGATTAATTTAGCTGGAAATTTATCAATTTTGTTGATTTCTTTCCAAGAAGCAAGGTGTGATTGTATTGACACTTGTTATTCTTTTCCTATTCAATTAACTTCCTTGCTTTTAAATTCATTTCTTCTGCTAATTTTGGATTGAATCTGTACTCTTTTTGAGTACAGGGAGGGGGTATCTTACACTGTAACCCAAAATGGCTTGCATTAAACTGGTGGCAATTACTCTGCTTCAACCTCTCCAGTGTGGGGACTATAGGTATGACCTGCCACACCAGGTTTGTGCCTCTTTTTAAAATATTCTTTAATATGGGATCGCAGATACCAATTTTAGAATTTTATCATTTTCAAAACAAGAATTAAAGTTACTGAGTTTCCCACAACTTCAGCCATATCCCACAACTTTGATATGTTTTGTTATAAATTTTCTTTCATTTCAAATTATTTTCTATGTGTTTACTGTTTTAGATTTTTGTCTATAGCACAAAGTAGCATGTTGCTTTATTCCCAAATGACTGAAGATTTTCCAGATTTTGACCTGTTATCTATTTCTATTTTAATTCATCTGGTGGGTAGACAACATAAATTGTGTCACATTGTTTGGGCCTTCTGTACTTTTCCCAGATTCTGATAGACATTCTCCATTGACATCCATCCTTTCTGTTTACTTGTGGCTTTCCTTGTTTACTTGGAAACATCACTCTAAAGCACTACATTTTCAGTGTTGCTCATGGCACTGATGCAGTGATCCCTTCAGCATTAGGTGTTTTGAGGTCTCTGCCTCTTTCTGCACTGTTTAGTCTGACATTCATTACAGCAGCTCCAATTGCTCTCTGTTGTTGGGTGATGCGTTGCTTGTGCTGTGTGTCCTGAACAACTTCTCCATCTTTGTACATTTAACCTTTTCACTCTTTGTGTTTCTATTTAAAATGAGTTTCCTGTTAACAGTGTGAAATTTTGTCTTTTCATTATCTGTTCTTAGAACTCATCTCTTCTAATTGGAATTTTCAGACCATTTACATTTCACACAATTACCGCTATTGTCAGTTTTAACTTTTCAACTTGCTACTTTTCTATTCTTGCCATCTTTGTTCCTTCATTACTCTTTCCCTGACTCCTTATGAATTAATGGACTATATTTAGCGTACATTTTGCTTCACTGTTTACTTATTAGCAATATGCTTCTTTGTTAAATTCTGAGTGGTTGTGCTAATAGTTTATAAATGGGGATTTGTTGTCATTGGTGGTACTTGGTTTTTGCTTGTTCGCTCATTGTTTTTCTTTTGTTTTGAGACAGACTCTTACTGGATTGCTTGGTCTCTTGCTAATAATAAGCCCAGGTTGCTTGGCACTCTGTGCAGCTAGGGCTAGCCTTGAGTACGGCATCCTCCAGCCTCATCAGTCTGAGTGTTGAAATTACAGATATGTACCATCATAACCAACTCATAAAATCATTTTTACCTATTACTGTTGCTCCCCCACTCAGAATGACTACATCTGTCTGCTTAGGTTTTGAAATGGAGGTTAAGGAAGTTCCTAGGGTAGAAAACTGGGGTGGCTTGAATGAAAATGGCTCCCATCAGCTAACCGAAGGGGTTGTATTATTAGGAGGTGTGGCCTTGTTGGAGAAAGTAGGTCATTAGGGGTTAGGCTTTGAGCTTTCAAAAGATCAAGCCAGGCCTAGTGGCTCCCTTACTTCTTGCTGCCTGCTAATCCAGATGTAAAATACTCCGCTCTTTCTCCAGTACCATGTCTGCCTGCATGCCTTCATGTGTCCCTTCATGACAATAATGAACTGAACCTCTGAACGGTAAGCGAACCTCAACTAAATATGTTCCTTTATAGGAGTTGCCATTGTCATAGTGTCTCCAACAAAGAAGAGAACGTTTGGCCCTTGTATTATAAAGTCTCATGTCCACAAAGTAGAAATGGCCACCCTGGTCTTCAGTCATAAAATAAGCAGTTTTAATATTATAATGTAAACTGTATACTGTCTTTGCCTTCGTTGATTATATATTAAAGAATTTAAGATGTAAGAAAGTTTGTCTGTTTGCCTACACACACATATGTTTTTGAATTCTTCTTCCTTTTTGGGGTCTTTGATTTCATGCCTGTTTCCTGCCTGTGTATATGCTGAGGATCACATCAGCCAGGGCCTCCTGCATGCTGAGCAAGCCCTCTACCTTCATCCTATTTTCTCATGAGATATCATGGCCAGTTCACCAACAGTGTCTATGAGCTGTTTCAATGGACTGTTTAGTAAAGCATCTGTTAAATTCATCATTTTCATCCTTAGCAGTGCCATGGTGTCTCTTACCCTCCCCTCTCATTCTATTCTGTGTTCCTGCAAGTTGTTTACACACTCAAGGTGTTATCTCAATATCCTGCCTACAATTTCTGCCATCTCTTCGTCTGTTTCTATTGGTTCACATTTTTCCTGATCACATCCTCCTGTGTGTCGACCAGCCAATCATTTTGTGTTTTTCCTTTACAAAGTGTTAGGGATGTGGGTGAGGGGTGGAAGGGGGAGGGGGTTGATATTCAAGTTACTTTCTGGCATGGTTGGTTTTATTTGTTTATTTGACTACATTTAAGAGTTTCAAGATTACTAGTGAAATATCATTTATAAATATTACTATGAGGTTTTCTTTTTCTTTTTTGGGGGGGGCAGGGGTGGATTAGCATGTGAAACAGAAGACCGAGTAAGTTAAACACTTCCCTCACAACCCACAGAGTGTCCAAGAAACATGCAAACACATGAACAGGACAAACCCACTCTGTCATGTGGAGCTGTATCATATCTCTTTGATCTTCACACATCAGATCTCAGCATTCTTCAATTGTCTTGGCTTCTTTTGAACTCCAGAGCCCTCCAAAGTTCTCAGGTCTTGGTGGTTATACTAAATCATACTCTTTGGATTCTGTATCCACAAGCTGGCAGATTACAGGCTAAGGTTCTCCAAACCTCCATAATATGTGTGATTCAACCCCCATAAGAAATGTTCTATTATATATTTATGTATATCCTGTTCTTTCTTAAGAAAAGCTCTGATTAAAACATGTATGGAACATGTCTAAAGTATTGCTAGAACAAACATCACTACAGTAATATGTGAGCCTTCCTCATAGGGCATATTACTCTCAAACCATAACTCCAAAGTCCTCACCTATTGCTCTTATGAGAAAGATCATTTCATTGTCTTTTGTGGACTTGGAATCTGTTCAAATTACCACTTTCTATTTGCTATATTTATTCAACATTATACATACTTGTCCTAAAAGGGAACTCCATATAGATTTTGAGATACTTTTGTGTGGTTTCCATTTCCCCTCTGATATCATGATAATTCTATGCATACTATCTATTAGCTATTTCTGGAACCATGTTTATTTGTGTCTTACATTTTTACTTTCTCTTTATAATACATTCATATGTAGTTAATATGGTACAATAGCTTTTCCCTGTCGTTGTCTGCTATTTCTACAATCTCTTAGTCTGCTTCAATTGACCTTTCTGAGTGTGTGTCAGAACTCCTTCTATCTCAGCAGTCATTAAGTCTAACTACATCTTCTGAAATCAGAGGGCTCAGGGGTCATCTCAGTGAGCTTCCTTATACACATGGCTTTGACTCTGACTCCAGGGAAAATCCTCTTCCACCCTTCTCTCTCTGTCTCTGTCTCTCTCTGTTTCTCTGTCTCACTGTTTCTTTGTCTCTGTCTTTCTCTGTCTCTCTCTGTCTCTCTGTCTGTCTCTCTCTGTCTCTCTGTCTCTACCTCTGTCTCTCTGTCTCTGTCTCTGTCTCTCCCCCCCCCCTGTGTGTGTGTGTGTGTGTGTGTGTGTGTGTGTGTGTGTGTGTGTGTGTGTGTTTGTGTCTCAGATTCTCTTTGCAAGGATCTCAACTCTGTCCTGCCTGCCTTCTAAAATCCAAAAATAGTTATTTCACATATTCTGTCAGACCTTCTAGTTGTTCTGGTGGAAGTTTACTAACTGTGCTCTTTTACTGTGGCAAGAAGCAGATGACAAGATGTTAAAATATTAGAGTTGTTAGCTATATGGTATTAACAAGTCAATTATTAGATAATAAAGTAAAATATGTGTGCTAGGAATTTCACTAAACATTTAAAGGACAAGGAAGTCTACGCTGAAGGAACTCAGAGAACCAGATGCAGATGAGAAGAGCAAGACAAATAGTGCGTGTGCCTTTTGTGGAGCTCTCCATGGCCACTGGGAACAGTTTTACCATTAGGAACTCAAGCATGGGTCCTAAGGTGTTAGCATGGGTATTGGTACTGGTGAAGTGTAACATAGGGAAGTGGTATCCATAAAGAAGAGACTATATGGAAAAAAGAAATACAGGAAAGAAATGGCAGGTGACAGTTAGGAGATGGCATGAAGTTTGGTATATTCTGGCACAGAAGGGAGAATGAGAATTAAAGACTCTGCAGAGATTATGAAAACCAGATCCTCAAGGTCTGGTCACCATGTTCATGAGGTGAGCATTAACCTTTGGGCTCTTCCTCTGCTATCAGGATCTCAGACTACCTTTGTTGAGAATCTCATGGAGGGGCTGGGCAGTGGTGGTGCACGCCTTTAATCCCAGCACTTGGGAGGCAGAGGCAGGTGGATTTCTGAGTTCGAGGCCAGCCTGGTCTACAGAGTGAGTTCCAGGACAGCCAGGGCTACACAGAGAAACTCTGTCTCGGAAAAAAAAAAAATTAGAATCTCATGGAGATATTTTTATTCTTTAAAGTCCCTGTTCCACTCTTACTGAACCACCCAAGTGTCTTAGCAAATGGACCCATGTACAGACAACCTTGAATGGATTAGGGGAAGTTAAAGTCAAAACTATTCATTGTTCAGAAAACAAATGGTGTGAGGTTGAAGCGAAGCTATAAGGATGCCCAGAACAAAGAATAAAAGGCAGACAGGATAAGCATTAACACCTTTGCCTCTTTTTATGAGACCCCCTCAAATGTAGTCCAGGCTGGCTTTGAACCTTTGATCCTCCTACCTCTACTTTCCCTAAGTACAAGGATTACAGGCACTTGCTGTCATACCTGGCTTCCTCCCCTTTTTGAGTGATTACTGCTTTTTAGGTTTTACATACTCAGTCCAGGTTAACTTGGTTCAGAGTCTATGTTCTATCATTTTAATAGCTCTACAAATCTGCTTCAAGATGATTACTTTGTATCCTAATTGCCTACTTAGCTGTTTAGCTTCCCTTCTGAACTAGAAACTCTCAGAAGGCAAATCTATGCCTTATCTCTCTTGTGTCACTGTGACAGACAAATGGCAAACTGGAGAGATGAGAAACTTGTCCACCACAGAGCCACAGAGAAAGAGAATCCATGCCTGGACTACTTCTTAAGAGTGCCATGAGTAAAAGAATAAAACAATGTAAAATCAGATACAGGTATCTTGGACAGGGCATCAGAGAAGTCCTTTCTGAGGAGGAGCAGGAAACTTAGTCCCCCAAGTATCTGGAGGCATGTTGCCTTAGGGAGAGAAAGAGCGCCTGTGCTATAAAAACAGAGAGGGCAGCAGAAAATTGCATAGGATGGTATCATAGAGGAACATGGACGCTGATCACCATCTTAGAGAAAGTCTGCTAAGAGATGCGTGTTCTATTTCAAGGCAAGGCAAAGTCAAGGGAGGGTTGAAAGGAGGAAAGTGAAGGGTGAGAAAGTCTGGTTTATACTGGAAAGAGACACTGGGAATGGGAAGGGAAGGGAGGGAGCATCAGAGAAAGGGAGCTTAGAATGGGAGGCCGCGATGGAGAACTTAGCAAGAATGCAATGTACGTGGCTGGTGTTTGGAGATCCTTGGAGGTTAGAGGAAACATGAGGCTAATATATTTCTGTTTATATGTTTAAATCCGCGAGAAGGGTAATTGATGATGAAAAGATGTCTGTGTGTTTGTTAAAATGTAAAATATATGCATGAAGCATAATAAAGAGGAAGTTTGGCATAATTTTAGGTTGTAGATGTGGGGTTACAGGAAGTGGGGATACTATCTAGGAAGAGCAGTAGGAGCTAGTGTATAATGAGATGATGGTAGACTGAGGGGTATAAGACAGATAAAGTGTGCTTTCAGTTTTCAAAGAAACAGTATGTTTGACAAAAACAGTGACTACAGAAGACGCCCCTCATGAGATCAGGTGTCCACTGCCCACTATAGAATGCTAGCAGTGGGAAGGACATTGTATATGGAAAACAACCTCTTCTGTTTGTCCATGCTAGGTGTGTCCCAGCTCTGACTTAAAGATTCTATTGCCATCTTGATTTGGAGAGGGGCCATCCAGCAGTTATAGACATAGTTAATATTCCCACACCACTTATTAAAATATCGTATAAACTGGGTCTAATTACAACCGGGTGGAGAGAGCACAAATGGAAGATAAAGCGTTCTAATTACCTCAACCAATGCTAACAGTGCTGAGAGGGAATGCTGGAAGCCTAGAAAAAGTCATAGCTACCCAAGGATTAAAGAAGATGCTAAACTGTTGGTGGATGGAGGAGACCAGGCAGGGAAGCAGACACAGGTAGTTTATGATATACAGAGGTGCTACAATCCAATTAGGCCTAAGTGAAAGAGAATTCAACCCATTCCCCTATCTAATAATTTATCAATCTGATTGAAAAGCATAGGAAAACAAAAGTATGGAAAGATAATACTTAAAACAAGTGCTGCTTCCCTTTGTGAAATAAAACCCTTGGCAAACCTCGTGGAATATCCCTGAGTGGGTTTATTTGATGGTTAGTAATGGCTATCCAGCCAGTATGTTCCTTCTACAGAGCTTCAGATATGGTCTCAGAGGCTGTGTGCGTCTGTTGGAAGTTACTTAGACTCTATAAGAATCAGGATTAAAGACTATAGCTTCATGAAAGGTTTTGGGCTTGGGGCTTAAGGAAGACACTGAAACAGATTGTCCTTTTGAATCCATTTATTGGAGGAGATGTTAACACCATAGACAGACAAGTAGGCTGCCGCATAAGGAAGCTCTTAAGCCCACATGAGAGAGTTGAGGAGTCCCTTTTATAAGGTTCATAGGGTTTCCAAAGTGGAGACCTGGAAAGGGGGAAACATAGGAAATGTAAATAGCGTATCAAAAAACTTAAATTAAAAAAAAGATAAAAGAAAAAAAGTTAAAAATAAAAAAAAAAAGAATTTGACAGGAACCGACTTAAATATTCTTCTTTGGCTCCCAGTTGCCAGGGGTAACTTTGGAGTGGCCAGTTAGTTAATGGTAGGTAATCCTGATGGAACATTTTTAAGACCAGCCATTGCTGCAGAAGGGTTAGGAAGACAAGAATCTAGAAAGCAAGCTACTTTATTTCTTGATACCAAATTATTTTCATTTCTGAAACAATCACAGTTCAACAAGAATGGAGGAGCTTTACAGAAAAGCACGGCTTGATCAACACAGGTAGGTCTGTCTAGTAAGGCATGGAAGAGAGACCTCAGCCTTTTCCATCCCGATGGAAAAATCTATAAACCTGAAGGAAAAGAATTTCCATTCTTAATCAAACCTCATAGGAATGGGCACTATTGTTTTAATGTCTGTGTTTGTTCATTTACATGATGAGGACATACTACATGTCAGGGGTGACATGTTCTCTTAACCCTCTCAGAGGAATATGAACCCCAAAATCTCAGCCAGACATCCATCAGCTGACCCTCCTGGGGCTGTTAACATTCTTCCAAATGAATCTCTGCTCCAGTCAAACCTTCATGGTTACTATTCTCTGCATACGCCTTGCTAATTTTAGCACACATTGCTCTGAATCATAGCGTGTCAGAGCTGAAGAAGCTCTCACGGCTTAGGAGCAGCCTTCCTCAATTTACTCCTGAGGAGACACATTCTCTTAGTTCTTCAGAACCCAGCTCACTTCCCTTGCACTGCTTTCAGTTAAGTCGTAGAGGCTCTGGGAGCCACTTCTTTTTAAAACTTTATTTAGCTTTGTTTGTTTGTTTGTTTTGTCTTGTCTTGTTTTTGTGGTGTTTTGTTTTCTTATGTTTTGTTTGAGACAGAGTCTCACTATGTAGCTCGGGCTGTCCTAGAACTCAATCTGTTGACCAGGCTGGCCTAAAACTCACAAAGATTTCTCCCACCTCTGCTTCCCAAGTACTCAGATTGAAGGTGTGTGCCACTCTGCCTGACTAAACTTTATTTAGCCTTAGTGATGATCTGAAGAAGAAATCATTGACCCTTGGCCTCTATCTCCCTAGACAAGCTGGTTTGGGTCATACGTATGACTGCTTTCTACTGTGTTTGATTCCGTAATTCTGTCTTTGAAGTCTTGTATGTTTTGTCACTGGTGTTGCTCATGTATATGTCAGGTTTTGTTTTGAATTTTGTGACACTGATCAGTCATCCTCCTACTTATTCACCATCCTGCAGTCGACTAGGGTGTCTGGTTAGGGAACAGTTATGACAAAACAGCAAAGAGCAGAGTCCAGGCCAGCATGCATGGACTTGAGTGAACATTACAAGCATCTGCATCATGACATGCAAGCCAGCATTTATACTTATTGTACACAGTGATCTTCCAGGTTTGTCTTTTCTTGGAGGTTTTGATTCTGTTTTCTTTTTTTACTTGATATTTTTTGTCATTGCTTGTGTGTTTTTCTGCTATTTGCAACTCATGTTTCAGAATATACTTGATTAAGTAATAGTTCTTTTAAAATTAAGCTGTAGTTAAAAACCATTGTTATTCCTTGGCCAAAGATGAGCCCATGGCCAGAAAGCAGCCACCAGGCTATTTCTCTGTAATGCACTCAGGAATCCTATCAACACCAGGTCAGAAAAAGGCCAGAGCCTCACCAGACAGCATTGGTCTGCCATTACAAGTTCCTGGTTAGACATCCCAAAAGTCTGAGTGTTTCAGTTCCCACGTGACCCTATATCCTGTGCTAAATCTTTGTGTGGTTCAGTTATGCAGATTTGTTTGTAGGCACAGAAAACATTTAGTGGACCCAGGATCGCTGGTCTTGTTTGATCTAGTACCTTTCACCTTTCTACACTTGTCACAAGCCCCTCGTTTCCCCTAGTGCCCCCACAGTGTCTGAATAGTACTTGGTCTGTACAGACTTGAAATCTGGTTCTGAACTTATGTGAATATCACTTTTGGATGTTACTTCTTCCTAAGTATACAGACCTTTTTCTCTTTTGATTTCTTTTTTCTTCTTCCTTTTTACCTACTTCTAGACCTTTCTTGTATCACTGGACAGAATTGAGTTCCCATCCCCCCATGCCCTTTGCTGTGTTGGACTGCACTGGTTTCTCCCAACTTCTCTAGCTCTTCCCCTTTCTTAAGTCCACTAACTTCCTCTCAGCTCCAGAATTTTGACAGTCTAATCATTCTTTCTAGGCATCTTCCCCTAGTTCTCAATGTCCCTGTAGGGCTTTTGACATTATCCATGTATCCCGTAATTTCTCAGATTTTCTATTTGTAGCCCTTAAAGTACAGGAAATTCTGCTGAGACCCATCAAGATGGTGGGTCACAACTCCTTAGCTTAGATTGCACCAACATTTGGAAAGAAGTCTTTGTTTTTTATTCACACTACATTAGGATGTATTTTTGTAAGGTAGAAGGTGTATGTGTTGAGTATAATACTTGAAATATCCATCAATCAGCTACGCTCTCCATCTTCCTTTTTTATGTAGGCAGAGGCAGCATGAGCTGCTGTTCTGTCCACCATCAGGTAAATCTGGAAACCATTGTTATGAAGCTCCACTGTGATGGTCACATATGCCCTATGACCATATAACATGTTCTTGAGTATGAACTAGGAGGTCAAACAGACATGGTTCCATGTTCCCTTGATGATGTACTTCTACAAATATGAGCACTTCATAGAGTTAAAGAAGAATTAAATGAGATAATTCATGAGAAATGAGATGTGGGCAATGTAAACTAATTGTAACAAAGCATTGTTATTTACCTGTATAAATACTTGTCAGAGGTTCTTTATGGCCAGACCCAAACATTCTTCAAATTCCAGTCCATAAGCTATAATGATTATTTAGTGGTCTGTCTTATGATTTACATTCCATTGTCCCAAATGAAATTCCAGTCTCCTCCTTGCCCAAACATTTAAGCCTCAGCATTTTCTGTATCTACCAATGATGACACCATTCTGTCTGGTATTGAAACACAAATCCTTCATATTTTTTATCTAAATCATTACTCTATGTCCACTCTATGAATTAGATAGAACTCATAATCCTTCTTCTTTTGTCTCCCTTAAGCCTCCCCTTCTACCTCATTGAATTTGAATGTAGGTTGGCCAGTACACTAACATGTTAGCACTCCAAGTTCAAGTCCACAGTTTGTAGAGGACTCACTCTTGGGTATGGATAATATTTATTTGCAGATAATTGCCATCCTAGTAACACTGACAAAGGAACTTTGTCTGAAAAGCTTCTATCTTCTCACTATTGCCATTACTGTGCCTTTTCCAGAACCTCAGAGCTGGATTCCTACAGCGTGCAATATTCTCAGATGGGGTTCTTTTACTTAGTAATATGCATTTAAATTCCTTCCATGTCTTTTCATGGCTTGATAGCTCATTTCTTTTTAGCACTGAATAATATTCCATGGAACATTGTCAGTTTATATACCACTCACCTACTGAAGGTCATCTAGGGTGCTTCTAAATCCCAGCAATTATGAATAAAGCTGCTATAAACATCATGTTCAGTCATAAATTCTCAAGTTATTTGGGAAAATACCAAGGAATGTGATTGCTGGATCATATGATAAGAGTATATTTAGTCTTGTTAGAAACTGCCAAAGTGTCTTCCAAAATGAAGATACCATTTTGCATTCCCACTGACAATGAATCGGGGCTTCTGGGGTTCTGTGTGTTCACCAGCAGTTCCTGTGGTCCGTGTTTGGTGGATCGGGACTGTTCTCATGGCTGAGAGCTAAGGTCTTTCTGTAATACATTCTATCAGTTGATCCCCCACCCCACCCCTATCACACAGAGCAATCTTCCTGACCCCTTCTGTTATTTTGCAGTTTCTTAATGACGTAGGAAGTGAGGAATCTTTTCATATGCATATTATCATCTGTGTATCATCTTGGGTGAGCTGTCTGTTCAGGTCTTCTGCTCATTTTTTATTGGGTTGTTTTGTCATTGTTGAGGTTTAAGAATTCTTAGTACATTTTAGATATGCCTTTTGCAAAGATGTTTTATGAGTCCATAGTTTATATTTCATTCTTTGGATGGACTGACTCTTTCAGAATAGAAGTTTCTAATTTTTCTGAAGTCCAATTTTCCCAATTTTTTCCCAGGACTTTTGTCTCTGATGTTGTAACTAAATTGTCATCTAGTCTTTCTCTTAATTTAGTTTCTAATAATTTCCTATTTTATATTGGAGCCCATAACTCATTTTGAGGTAAAGTTTGTGAAGCTCCAAGGTTAAATGCTAGTCTAGACTCTTTTTCTTACATGTAGAGATTTCATTGTTATTGTGTCATTTGTCAAAAAGACTGTCTTGATTTTAGACTGCAGTTTCACTCTGGATTTCTGACTTACAGAACTTAATAAATTCCATTTGTTTTACACTGTATAGGTCATCGTCATTTGTTGTGGAAACAACAGTGAACTCATTCAGTAGTATTTATTCCATTGGGTGTGGGGAGAATCCAATGAGAAACACAAACAAATGTTAAGGAACACCATAGTGCTCTGTACACAGTAAGGTTGGTGTGTCTGGGCACTTAGAATTACTCAGAGGCAAATGCTTTAGCAATATGGACAGACAGCAAACTGCATTTATATATGGATCACATGGACCACACAAGAGATGGGTGTGCAGCCTGCAAGAGAGTGTCAGGTTGACGTCCAGCTTCCTGCCTTCAGCATTTCATCCTTTTCTCTTCCCTTTTCCCCTGGGAATCTGCAGTTCACAGAGAATAGAAATGAACTGGTTAGGTCATAGCAGTGACTACTGTAATACTCCCATTTCCCCTCTGGCCTATTTGTAACTTTCCTGGCCATCTTCAACCATGTCAATAACAAGAACTATTTCATACTTGATTTTTAAAAATAATTCAGCACTTACTTTCTTACTAAAAATATTTATGGCCCTTCCGACTTTGTCCTCTGACTTCATAATGACCAATAGTCTACTTAGTGAGAATAATCTCAGGACTTCCCAAACTTTGATGTCCACAGGGCTGTGTTTTGGAAGAGAGAACTCCAAAATCAATGTGCTCAGGAAACAAGGTAAAGCTTCCAGGAACATTCAACAACAGTGCTGCTGGCCAGCCTTGTCTAGGGATAATTTGATCAATTGACACATATGTCCAGTGGGTCTCCATTTCACATGTGGAGTGACCACGCAAAAGAAAAAATGAAAGAGAAAAAGACCAGAGAGCAGTTGTGTTTGTCTGGGTACATGTTTTCTGTGATTGATTCTAGATGTGGGATTCTTTCACTTTTGACACAATCAATTACACTGACCAATTTCTTCTAATATGGGATCTGTGCATACATACCTTCACACTGCAGTGTTTGCCAGGAGACTCATTATAATCATCATTGCATATTTATTGAGAACCCACTGGGCACAGAAAACTGCACTAGGCCTGTGATCAAGAGAAAACCTATTTCCAGCCAAGTCCCTTTGTTTCCATCCTGCTCTGAGAGTAATAGCATACCTAAGGAAGTGGAATACCACACACAATCAAATTTATTATCTGATTTGATCATTATTTTGATTGCTACTTATGATTTATAATGGAGGTCATTATTTTATTACATACTTTCTGTATATAATTAAGTTACTTTAAATAAAGACTTTCATTCTGTACAAGTTAGTAAGAATAATGTATTTCTGATTTTTCCTATTATAGGCTGAAAAGAAATTGAGCCACAAAAAGATATTACACTATTGAAGGTTTTCTCTCTCAAAATTTAGCATACATTGTACATATAAATGGGAAAATTGATGGCATTTACTATAAGATAAATGTCATTGTTTCAAAAATATTATCAGAACTGTGCTGAGCAAATCAAGTTACTCACGTGCCAAGGATGGCTTGAATTATCTTGTTACCTTGAAAGTTTCAGGTTTTAAAGCTTGAACAGTTTTGTTTTATAAAGATCACTTTGTTATAGGTGCACGTATACTCTGTGAGACCAAAAAAAAAAAAAAAAGCCAAATTAATAAAGGAAAGGGGAATAAAAATCTGTGTCTTTCAAAATAGAATTTCATAATTTTCACTGTTAGAGCATTGGTTTATGTGTCAGGCAAACTCTGATCTTAAAATATCTTTCTGAGGAATGATTTTCTCCAGGGACAATTGCTGTCTTGATATCCTCATAAGTGAAACAAGAATAAATATTTTGTTCCACAAAATAGTCCTCCCACCATTCCTCAGGTCTCTCCAACTTGTCTTCGTGCAAAGGAAGTTGTAGTCATTTTTTTTTTTTAGATGTATTCAGTCAGTCTTCCAGAAAGAACAAATAGGAAGGATTTTCTAAAGACCTAAAACTTATATGTGCTGGGGCAGGGTTCATGTATCAGATCATTTTAACTTAATACCCAGTATCTGTGTCAAATTCCTTCTTCATTTTGATGACCTTGTCTTACTCTCTGCTGTAGTCTTTCCTGTCTCCTTCACGCCTCTCCTTTCCTCTCCTTCCATAACTGGGCACCTGAGCCATGTGCCGGCTGAGGGACCGTCAGTGGTCTCAGTCTGTTCCTTCTAGCTCTGAGCTAACAAGTGGAGAAGTTTCACTTTCCTGCCCGGGGCCACTTAAGAGTCTGAGCCAGTACATTGTGTGCACACTTCAGACAATGAATCTGCATTATTGTGCCAAATCTTCTTGGAAACCAAACTGGATGAGTTAGTGAGAAGCACATCCTCTCTGATCATAAAGAGGAGTAAAAATGAACTTAAGGTGAGGTGGCCTGAACATGTTTCTAGTATGGGTGGAGGAGAAGTCACTTTGTTTCCTACTGGTTATTTTTGGTGTCAGAATTCTTTAATTAGTTACATCCTAAGTCATTCATCCACTGGCATAAACTTGGATATTTTTACATTCTTTGTTCCTCCTTGACTCCTGTGCAATGCTTGTAAAGACATCCTGACTAACAAGAGTACAATCAAGTTTGCAACCATAACCTATCCAGCCGAGATATCCATTTTCTTGGGACCTCTTCATAGTCCCAACATGTCGTGTAGAATCCTCACCTCCATACAGGGCCATCGTTATTTCTTCAAGAAGTTCCTTTCTCACAGTTAGCCTGAAAGAAACAATTAATGTTAGCATGTTAGTAAAGGTTTTACTTTTAAGACTAACTCTACCACATAAAATAACAGTACACCCTTTGCTCAGGACTTATACATGCCAACACTGAGGATTTGACTGTAGTATTGCAATGAAAGAACTTTCCTCATGAAAAGTCTCTAACTTGTGGGTTTAAGGTGACAAAATAACTTAAGAATGTAAATAAGACATGGTCAGCAAAAGTTTACTTTTTTAAACCTTCTTTTTAATCTCTCTCTACCCTTTCCATTAGCTGGAATCACGAGCTAGGACTTTTGTTTCATGTGCTAGAGTGCTTGGCTCAAAGCGTGATTCTGTTCTGCAGATAACTTGCTGCTCTCCTAGAAACCTCTTTCAGAGCACTGCATCCTCAATTCCCCCAAAAGTCCCTGCATTTCTAATCCTTCGATTAGAAAAGAGATTAGAGCACTTTCTATTTGTCCCCTAAAAATTCATTCATTTGAAATATGAATATTATATGTGTGATTTGGTGATTGTCCAGAAGGAATGGTCTACAAGCAGTATCCAGCCTGTTAAGTAATTTTATACGTACTAAAGTTTTATTTTTATTCCATATTTAGAATTTCCAAAAGAAATAAGAAATAAGTAGTAGATGGTCTCATGCTATTATAGTTTGAGTGAAAAAGATTCTTTGTAGGTTCACATATTTCAGCAGTTGGTCCCTACTACGTGCTGCAGTTTGAGGATAGAAACTTTAGGAATGGATCTTTGTTGGAAGAAGCACAGTACTAGGGTTGCAGGCAGGATTTGGGTTTTATGGTCATGCTCTACTTCCTGTTCTTTATCTGTTTCCTGTATGTGGATGGAATGTAATCAGTCTGCTTCCTTAGTCCCAGCCCCATGCTGCCCTACTCTCCCTGCCATGGTGGACTGGACCTCCTCAGAACTACAAGCCCAAAGAAAACTTTAATAAGCTGATTTTGGTTTTATAACAGCAGTGAAAATTAAATAAGAACACCCACAATAAATATCTATTATGACCTACTAGAACATTATAATGACACTATCATTTCATGTGTGTCTAGCCCCGTGAATGCCGTCATGGGAAAACACATTCATATATATCTAGGCCTCATTTCCAAATTAGGATCTGGTTAAAAACTAAGCATTGGCAGGGGAGCTCATCCAGCAGATAATGTTCAGGTAACTTGATTACTCTGTCATTCAGTCACATCTTCAACATAAAGAAATGAACACTGAAAGCTGTTTAGTGGGTGCAAAGACACCAGATTCCAGCTCCATGTAAACCCATCAAATTGATACCAGAGGACTGATAGATTAAAGGCTGGCTAGCTAGAAAGATCCGGGCTTTTGACTTTGTCCCGATTGCTTAGGCATTGCTCTCTTTAAACTTTGATGTGTTG